>OZ007594.1:57535123-57986223 GCA_963931845.1 Maratus michaelseni | reverse complement strand
AAATTTGCAATGTTTCAGTAAAACTCTTCGAAACAAATTTTTTATTGTTTCTCACAACTTTTTGTTTTCAGCTGTACTATCTGCAGGTGGTTTTATAACTTATGTAACTTCATCAGATTTGTAAGGCATTTGTACTGATTAGTTTACATTCACAAAGTTTAGAAAAAGAAAATCATCATAGACTATTGGTACTAACTATTGGTAATATACTGCTCTGCTGAAGGGAGAAAACAGTAGCAACAAGGCAACTGGAAAAAAAATTGGAGTGAATGAAGTACATGTTGATGTTAGCTGAAAAAGAAATGCACTATAATAAAAACAATTAAAAGGATATGAGCATTTTTTGGTGCCAAATCTGGGAAATACATCTCAAAGAAAGGTGCTAAAATCTTTTTATGCTCAAAAGAACCAACAATTTATTTTGTTTTATAAATAATGATTCTACACAAACCTTTTTAAATTTTCCCTGTATTTGTTTGCTAAGTTAGAGGGGCTTTTTTTTTTTTCTTCCATGTAATAGAATGCTCCTAGAATTTTTTTCTCTTTATTAAAAACTATATGAACTGTTGAAACTCATATACATAAAATTTTAATTATTCATTCAATTTAACATTATCTTCTTCAGGATGCGCTATACTGCATCATTTAAACAAAAATTTGGAAAAAGGATGCATTAAAAAATTGTGTGCTCAGTTTTCTCTAAAAGATCGTATTCTTATAAATAGAACAGTTATGTTCTGTTTATAAGAACATACTTCAGTGGCATCACTGTTCTTATAGATAGTCCTTTCTCTTTTTAAATTATCATCTGAAAAAAAAATAAATATTCTAATAAAACTTGCATATTTTTAGCATCCTCTACTTTTAGCCCCGAAGGAATGAAAAAAAAAAGTTTGAAAACTATGGAATAGTAATAACCTATTTCTTACTTCAATACCTGATTGTCTCTGATGAAAAGCCCTCTTTTCTATGTTACTTTTAGTGACAGAGTAGCAATTGTTTTTAATCACCGGAAAAAATGGCACTAGTGTTGTAATTTAAAAAAAAAAAAAAAAAAAAAAAAAAAGCCCCAATTACAATAAGAAACATCTTTTTTTTTTTCATTACAAAAGCATTGTTACCAGAAATTATAGGACACACATGGTACAGCATCTGTGAGACAGCATATAACTATGGAGTGAGTGTTAACTAACTTTTTTGCTGTATAATCTCGTTTTTTACCCCATTTAACTGTACAGCAATTTGATAAATGTTAGTTTCTTTGGAAAATTTGAAAATGCTGTTGCTTAAAAATCGTGTATGAAAAATAAACTGTTAAAACAGTGTAAAGAGAAATCATTTCTTTGCACGTGATGATTGTTTATCAAGTGGATACATGATATTTTTATTTTCATGCTGTTTTTTAGGTGCGTTCGTAATTATATAAATACATAGCACCTATAGTTGTCATATGATCCGTCCATCTGTCCACATATAACAGTGCAAAAACTACCCAACCGAATGGTTTTTAATTTAATATATATCGTTGTAGAATTTTGTCGAGTCTTTTCAAATTTTATGAAAATTGAATCAAAACTTAAAAAGATATTAATAAAAGTTTTCTTTATTCTATTAAATCCTATCGTACATAAATCTATATAATAAAAGCGCAAGTCATGTGATCAAGGGAAACAAATACGGGCAAACAACTTCTTTTTCCATATGCCAGACGGCCATTTTTATTCAAAATTATTTTTTCGAATAAAATTGCATAAAAGTTACATTTTTAGAAAGATCGTTGAAAAAAATTGTTTGTTTGAGAGAGGAATTGAATTACATTAAAAAATGTGTAGATTCTGAGATAACTTCAGTGGAAATTATGTTAACAGCTGAATATCTCAATCCATTAGAGTAAATAAACACAGGATATTCGTTCATTATGAGTCATAAAAATATTAAACCATGGACGTAATCATTTGCAAAGCAAGATCTCCATGGTGAATTTTAGAGTGCTGTCTGGTGTAGAAAAAAAAATCTCATTTGTAAACGTCGCATACGTAATAAGAAAAAAAAAAAAAAAAAAAAAGGCATGCTCATTTCGCTCATAGCAGATGATATAATTCATTTCACTGAAATAATAAGGTTGATTTTTTTTTACATTGTGAAACTAGTTATAAAACAAACGCACTTCCTATGCCACGTTTAACGTACAATTTCCAACTTGTTAATTTACCTGTTAAGAAAAGAGGTAGAACTCAGAAATAAAGGTAATTTATTTTACCACATTTTACTCAATATATGTACTTTCATTCATATTTAAAACTTTAAGCATTGATAAATCTATTATATATTGTTCTTTCTCTGATACTTAAAAGATTAAGAAATTTTCCAAAAGTTATTTTTAATGCGGCAATTTTGAAATTTTCGCGCAAAGTTATTCAGTTTTTCTTTATAAAATATTTTAATAACATTATTTTTTTTTATCACATTATCTTTTTTACCGGAGAGATAAAACACAGAAAATTGATACAGAAAAAAAAAACTGTAATCAGAATTAATTTAAAACCTTCATATATGTTTTTTTAATATGTTCAGTTCAAATGAAATTGTTGCTTTTTTGGAGGGTTACAGAAAAAGAAGATTCATTTTTTTTTTTTTTTTATTTAGTACATGTGATTTATATAATTTTTTTATTATTATTACAGATGGTTATCCACATTCATCTCAATCCTTGTCTTCAGTAACCTTGTCCCTAGCTGCCAGAGACACTAAAAGTAGTCAATTATCATCATCATCAAGGTATGATTTGTGGTTGTACTTTGCATGTAGCTTTCAAAAATTATAATTTAGTAAAACCATTAAAAACAAAACCACTAGGACTGGGGAAAGGGTTTCTGTCTTGGCAGGCATAATTGAATGATATTTCTTCAGTTGGATCATGAAAATTTTTCGTAGTAATTAGTCAGAAAAACTGCATCCTTCATGTTCTATTAAATCCCTTGAGTATCAAATTACTCTTTCACTCTCTCTCTATGTTTATCTATGTATTCAAATGTGTGCATATATCTATAATGTATTCACCAAGTTTGTAATATACCTAGTAGTAGAATTGTAATTGTAATAATAATTCTAATAGTAATTGTAGAATACCTAATAATTTCATCATATTCACATACTTAATTTTATTAAAACATGCCATCAGCTAAATGTTTCAAACATATAAATAATCTGATATGTGTGTGTGTATAATTCAATGACTTGCAAACGGTAGTAGTTATTTAAAAAATTCTTGTAGGAGAGTAATGTATGGTGTCAGGAGTTTTTTTACTGCTGTAAATGTATATGAACAGTAGAGTCTTAATGAAACTGGAGAGAGAGCATAAAGATTATTTGTTATAAATGTGGATTTTATTATAATTTCTTTGCAACATTAATAATTTTGTAAGACATTTGGTTACATTTTTCTTTATGAAGCCTGATACATAAATGTTTAGAATGATGTATAACAACAAAAGCAACCAATTTATTTCCATAATGATTTTATTTTATTTTTTAAATTACATTTTTTTAACTAAATTTTAAGTTATATTATTTAATACTAATTATATTAATTCATCATAACCGCTACAAGTATGACCGACTTCTCATTAACAAAGAAGTACTAAATTTTATTGTAATAGGAGTCAGTAGTCTATACGCATTAAATTTTGTAGAAATTATTCAATTAACATTTAAAATTACATACTCTTATTATTTTTTTTTTTAACTACATCTTATTCCAACAAATTATATAAATCTGTATTAATTTTAAAGGAAATGGGCAGTTTAATTGTTTTTTTTTAGATCTTGTTATGTGTATGCTGAAATGTTTAAATATCATTTAAGGTTGTTGTTGGAATATTTTGTGATGTAATATGTGCATTTTAAGTTTTTCAAACTTTCAGTTATGACATTATTTCAAATTTTATTTTCTACAATTATTGCTTCATTATTGCTTTATTCAACAGCATTTTAATTTTTGCTTTTTCAATTAAGGTGCTATCGGTTTCAACAAGTTTTTGAGCAACCAACTTTTCATCTGATTTTAATTTGCAACTTTTCAGCATGCAAAGCAAAAGAAGGGTTGCAATTGTTATTCCAGGAGGAGGAGAATTATGTGTACAGTAAAAAAAATGGTTATTGCTATTACCGGTTGTTACTGTTTATCGCTCTCTCTCTCTCGTTGACATTCCAAAATGCCTATCTCTCATCAGGGGAAGAAATTGGATGAAAAGTTGCTGCTAGGGCCAATATATATATTTTTTAATGAGCTGTAGTTAAAAAAATCGGGATATTGCTGATTGCTAGCTGGGTTTAGGGGGCAATTTCTCGCAAAAAATCTGTTCAAATCAAGAGTTGGCTCAAAAATTGCTTGAAAAATAGCTTAATCTGACAGCAGCTTTATATCAATAAAAGTGTATGAATCACTCTTAAAGAGTGATCTTTAATCAGCTGCTTATATCACAGCTGAGAGTGTTTTTAAGGGTGTTGTTCAGTCAGATCTCCAATGTCAAACCTATGGGTGTGGAATGCATTCGTATTTTTAAAATATCTCATCAGGACATTAATATTTTTAACTTCTTTCTCTGTGTACTCTTCTTAAAGAAGGTCTGTTTTAGTTGACAAAATAATTCTAAAATATATGCTCAATTTGTTATTTTATGTGTTAAAAGCTTATGAACTGTCAGTGAGCAAGATTTTAACACTTCACATGCAATTAAGTATATATTTTAGAAATATTTTGACAACTGCAAAAGAAAGAGGCATTCTTTAAAAAGAGTACACCAAAAAAATAATTTAAAAATATTAATTTCCTGATGAAATATTTAAAAAATAAAGCCTATAGGCTTAAGGCATGTTATAACTTTTTAAAAAGATTTACATTTTTTTTTTTCCACTTTTTTGCAATTTTCTTTTTGAGTGCAATTATACAATGCAAATGAAAGAGTATATCTTGAAATTTTAAAAGCAATTTTTTATTTGGAAATTGGTTGAAAAATTGTCCTCTGGCAGCCTTTGATACCGGGGTGGGCAAAAAAGTGAAGCGTTCACGGTACTAGATGAATATCGGAATCTGCTTATCTGTAACAAAAACCAAAAAAAAGCCTTAAAATTTATGATATTTTGTAGCTTTTCTTGGATGGGTTTATCAATTTTCGATGCTGAAGAAAATGGCGGCCATTCAAATTTTAAGTTGTCAATTTTAAACAAACATTTTTGGATTTAAATTGCACAAAAAATATATGTACAAATATTGAAAAATGCATCCTTGAGAGACTACAAAATAGTATATACTAGAAAAGCATGAAAATTTCAACCAAATTGGTCGATCCAATCTCAAGTTCTACCTGGTACCGATTTGTAAAACAGGATTTCAAGAAAAACAGGTTTAAAGTTTTACAATGTTTTTAAACGTAGATAACAATGACAATTTTCAATTTACATAAAATCGTCTATACCGGGCCCATATAATGAACACTCCTAAAATTCCTCTTCCTCAATTCTTTTGATTTTAGTGAGTCGGTGCTGAATTTTTGCCTCCGGAGTTGCATGCTGTGCATTGAGTTAAGCTTGGTTGAAGTGGCAGCTATCTCTCAATGAAGCAAATTTAGTTGCACGTTGCCATTACTTTCAGAATTGACCCAGTGCCATTGTTGAAATGAGCAACAGCCAGATAGCAGTCATTTCGATGATGGTTGTACTGCTAAGCAAGTGTTTTGTATCTAATCTCCACTGAACACTGTTGAAGCTCTTGTTGCAGTTTTGTGTGAATCTGCCGAGACAACATTGAAGTAATGTTTCATTTGATAAATCAACACATATGAGCCTGTTCACTGCAACATCAAAAGGCAGATAACTTTTGAACCAATATCAATTTTGAAAAAACTGTTTTACCACAAAGTTTTGGAGGGTTTAAAGAATGAAAGTATGCAAAATAAATAAATAAATATTGAGTCTATGCATAATTCCATAGCAAAAATCAAATAAATTTCAAACTCAAAATATTTAGAAACAAAAAAAGCAGTTTTAATCAATCAAATGTGTTCTATTCTGTTAAATAACTTTCTGCCATCTCTCCATGAGCTTCATTTATCCTTCTTTCATAGAAATCCTGAGATTTTTGGGCAAAGAAATCATCCAAGTGGTTTTTAAGAACGTCCAAGGAACTGAAGTTCTTGTTATTCGCTGCTCAAACGTAATACAAATGAACCAATTTTGAAGCGGATAATCACTGGTGATGAAAAACAGATTGTTTGCTATAATGTCAATCAAAAAAATCTTGGTCAAAGCACGGAGAGACTGCTCAGATGGTCACAAAGGCTGGATCACACCCGAAGAAAATCATGCTCTGTATCTGGTAAGATTGGAAGGGAATCATCTATTATGAGCTGTTACCACCCAATTAAACAATTGATTCGAATAAGTGCTGCTTACAACTGGACAAGCAAGCAATCAACTAGAAGCGGCCCAAATTTGCGAACAGAAAGGACATTGTGTTCCACCACGACAACTCCAGACCGCACATTTTTCTGATGACCTGGGAAAAATTATTGTGGTTTGGATGAGATGTTATGATGCACCCACCGTATAGTCCGGATCTTGCATCTTCAGATTATCACTTGTTCCGGGCACTATAGAACAATTTGAATAACAAGAACTTCAGTTCCCTGGATGTTCTTAAAAACCACTTGGATGACTTCTTTGCCCAAAAATCTCAGGATTTTTGTGAAAGAGAGATAATGCAGCTCGTGGAGAGATGGTAGAAAGTTATTGAACAGAATGGAATATGTTTATATAATCTTTTGAAAAAAAAAATAGAATATATTGGGTCTAAGCAATTCCGTAGTGAAAATACAGTAAATTTCAAATACAAAATGTTTAGAAAAAAAAATTAATTAATCAATCAAATATGTTCCATTCTGTTCAATAACTTTCTGCCATTTCTCCTCGAGCTTCATTATCCCTCTTTCACAGAAATCCTGAGATTTTTGGGCAAAGAAGTCTTCCAAGTATATATATACACACATGTATAACATGCCTTAACATTAGCAAAGAGGATTTAAGACCTGACTGATCAACACCCTTGAGAGAATACTGATTTGAAAAGAAAATACTTTATATAAATGAAATATAGAGAATAAATACTACAATTAAATACTAAATTATTCCTATCATTCCAAATAATGACTGATACCTGTATACATACACCACAGCAATGCCTAGCCCAACTACTGGGAAGATAGCCTGACTACAAAAGAGCCCACCAGAAATTTTTTGAAGCAATTTTCCTTGTGTAAAAGACATCAAACAGTCAAGCTTGGTAGGTTTTGGGGTATTTAATACATCAACGACCAATGTGGCTTTGAGAGCTTATTCATTAATCTCATCGATAATTGAAAAAGGGAGAAAGGGCAGACCAGCACCTATGTACACTGCCCTAAGCCTGATTAAAAAAGATTATTGCCCATAGACTTTGCTTTAATTATTCAAGCTGCAAAACATATTTTAAAAATTTGGCTTACTTACTAAGGTCTAAGTTGCATACGTTACATTGTAATTGATTGAGCCATTGTTGAGGAATTGTGTTTATTTCATTGTCAGATTGGAGTAGATGCATAGGAACCTTTGCTCACCTTCGGCTTTCTGTACTTCAGTTATATATATATACATATATATTGCATTACTAATTCCAAACAAAAAAATCTTCTTGCTATATTTGTACAGCATGTGCAAAAAAAAAAAAAAAGTAAAGGTATCTACTTTAAGAATTATAGTTTCAAAATCATGTTCTAAGAAAATATGTAAATAACAGCCAGTGGCGCCCCTTATATATTAAAAAATATTTAGCATTACGGAGCAAGGCAACTCTGGGTAAGTTAAAAAAACAGGTTGATGGGTTGGGAGGGGAAAGCATTTATTTGATATTTTGATTTAGATAAACTCATATTATCTAAGTTCTGCTGTAGCATATCATTTACATTTATTATTTGTAATTTTATATGAAAATTTTGGTTAGATTTGATTGAAAAGAAAGGCCATATGCTCTATTTTAGACTGTATCTAGTCTTAAGTATGCAAGTGGACACTTGCTGAATAAAACCTATACGGTGTTGCCAATCTGCTGCTTTTTAAAAATCTGTATTGCTTGATTTCTGCCACTTTTTGAACTAGTAAATATTTGCTCGGCTTTTGTCAAGATGAAGAATTGAAACAGTTTTCTCCTTAGTTATTATTTCTTTTAGTGTTTAATTATTTTAAGAAGTCATTTAGGAAGAATAAATTTTATTTATATATATATATATATATATATATATTAATAATTAAACAAAAAGGAAAAATTTAGTTAACTAATTATTCAAATTTTAATTGGTTAATAGGCATATAGCCAACATAGTGAAAAATTACCCAAGACAATTTTTCACTATGTTGGCTATATGCTTATTAAGCAATTAAAATTTGAATAATTATGAATGCAAGGCGTGAGAAATTTTCTCTGGAAAAATTTCCAAGTATTAAATATGAATTAGTTAGCTAAGTTGCAAAATCCAGGGAGGGGGAATGCCCCTCCCCTTCTCTTCCTCTTTCCAGCACCCTTGGTTGTACACCACAAACGTAGAATTTTCTCAGAACTATACCGCCAGTTGCAAAAGTAGTTTTAGTCTGTTTATGGCAATTTCTGCTAAATAATTAATACTTATTTGAATTTCATTACATTGTAAATAAACCCAAAATTTACTTCTGATTTTGTGTTTTTATTTAATTTGACTTGTATATTAGTTAATTAATTACAATTTTAGCTAAAATATTAGGTTTACAATGTTACAGGGCGGAGAACAAATCCAAGAATGCTGCAAATCCTGACAAAAGTAAACTCATTGAATATGTTCAAAGGTTAGAAATTCTTCAAAAACAGCTTGGTTTAGACAACCTAAGGTGATACTGCATTTTGTTATGTGTATATTCTGACTTTGTGCCTAAAATGTGTTTTGTCTTTTTTTTATTCGAAAGCCAAAGAATTGTAAAGAAAGGAGTATGTTATAAGTTTAAAAATATTTATAAGATTATTGTTCTTATAAATTATTTTTTTATTCTGTAAAAAGTACTGTATATTCAAATATAGTTTAACTAATAAAAGAAATCCTATTATATTGTAATTTGTGCCTTATTGATATGTAGTGTGCTATAAATTATTTTAAAAGATGTTTTTTAATGTATATATTTATATATATTGAGTTATATTTCCAAGAGAGTGGAAATTAAAATATTTATGTGGTGGTCACAAATTAATATCTGTTTTCCAGTTTTATTTCATTTTATTTTTAATCGCCATATGTACCATAACAGTGATCAGTAATTCTTTTTGTAAGGTTTCCATGTATTGTATCTTTGCAAGCTCTTTTCAAAAAAGTCACAAAGATTCAATATTGTTATAAAAAAAAATTCTAAAACAAAATTTTCTAGTCATTCATCATCATTTTTAAAAATGATTCTTTTTCATGCTATACTTGCTGATATAATTTCAATAAATATCAACTTTTGTATAATGTGTAGTTTGCAAGGTATCTTGAAAATCTTTGCAAAATACTTATTGGCTTTTAAGGAAGTAATATAAATAATAATAATAATAATAATAATGAGTAATTACTTTAAGCATTTTATTATTATTATTATTATTAGAAATCTAAAAAGGAAAATCTATTAGCATTTTATTGTACTTTTGTGTTTAGTAATATTGTAATTGCCTCTTTTTTGCTTTGACTAATGAAAGACAGTTTTGGTTAACTCTTAAAAATGGATACTTAGATTTTTATCTAAAAAAGATTTTTTAAATTTGACACATGTCCAAATAAGTTCATTCTTTCCCCCCCCCCCCCTCCCTTTTCTTTTGTGTGTTATGTTACTTGGAATCTTTGACTTTATATAATTTTAGCATTTTTTTTTAATGTTTAATAGTTTTAATTTAAATTTATAATTATTCATAAATATTTGTGAACTTTTACTGACTTTTCTAATCACAATTTTTATGCATTTGCAAATCAAGAAACATTTATAGTAAATTGAGTATGTAATTTTTAACTTACTAAGTGTAGAATTTGCAAATGGTGAAATTTATTGACCCTTGAAGTCAAAATCTATTTCCTAAACGATATTTTTTACCAATAAATTTTTTAAGTTTTTGGCAATAATCTTCATCTATCCATTTTTTTTTATTTCTCGGTAAAGATTTAGAGATTTGTGATTAGAAATATGTGTAGCATCTAATTTCTCAAAAGATAAATTAAACATATTAGAGGAAATTTTCAAAATTTATCTTGAAGCATAACGACTGTTCATTCAGACAAATTTATTAGAGTGTAATTTGATGCAAAATATGTTTGTAAATAATTTTAACCTTTTATAAATGCTTTGGCTGAACAAAACTTTTGAACAAGCCATTACGTATATATATGTTATGTATTAAAATATTCTTCCATCTCTAAAGCATTTGTGTTATTTAAAATCGATTTCCACTAAGATTACATAAGTATAAATTTAATGATAAAATGTAATATGATTTACTTAAAATGATACAAAATTATGATATAAAATGCATGAAGCAAATTTAAGAGTATATTTTTAAGCTAAATGTATATACAGGGACAAACAAACCAGATTGCACAAACATGAATCTGTTTGATGAGAAGTTCAGGGTATCATTTTACTTTTTCTTTTTGTGAAATATTAGAGGAACAAAATTACATGTGATGGACTTTTATGTCCTACATATTCCTAACGCTGGTGAACTTATATTATTAATATTAATTAACTGTATAAAAAGCGAGAAAGCTTTGTTTTATATATTTAAAGAATCATATATGGTATCAACTCTCCATTGGGTACAACCTAACTTTGAATATGGTTAGATACAGTTAATATGTTGTATCAATAGTCTAAATGTATATTAATATTTAGCCCCTTGCTATCCAGACTATTTTATTCACTTACATATGTATATACCAGATGTCAGTATAAATTTTTATTGTTATTACAATGCATACATTAGATGATGGACACATTGTGCATCAGGTAGTGGTTACAATAATATCATATCATAACATGCATACAAACCATATGTTGTGAATGTCAAGGGGTTAATATAGTAAGATAATACTGAATCATCTCCTATAAATACTGTGTTTTTTAAATATTAATTGAAGAATGAAATACGTTATGAATAATAATTACTTTGGAAAATAAGTGATAGGAAAAGAAAACACTTCCTAATTTTATAGCATTAAATATGTTGATTGAAAGTTGTGAATAGTGAAATGCTATTATAATTTTTAATCGCCATCATTCTTTTATTATTATTATTTATTTACTTCGGACATAAATTTAACACAAAGAAGTAATTTATTACATTAAATATGTTATGTCATTTTTTCATAACATGTCTACAAATCTCTAAAATTTAATTATTAAGAGTATGTAATTGCTTCATTTATTTTATTTATTCATCCATTGTCATCCTTTCATAAAGCTGCAAAACCTTAAATTTACTACCTTAATTTCCCAGTTTTCATAATGATTCAATGTAGTCGCAATCATAGTTCAGAATAACATTCCTACTTGTATTTTGGTGCTTTTTAAATTTATTATCTATGTTATGTGATTCTAAATAATAAATATATTTTCTTTTTTTCTCATTAAGAGAAGTATTAATAGAAATTTGTTATTGTTAGAGTGTAATACATTTGAACTATGTCTATTTTTATAATTGAGAAAAGTTGATTTTGTGAAATGTTTAATCATTTTATTGATGTTATAATTAAAAACTGAAAAAATATGTTTCATAGCATATATGGTGCTTTTTTTTCCCCTTTTAAAATATTGTCTCAAGATAAAGGAAAGAAATGTCTTTAAAAAAATGAACAACTTAAAAATTAAAGTCAACAAAATGCTGGTACTACTCTACCATAGCCACAATTATAAAATCTCTTTATCACTCCTCTCCTCTCCAAAAAATCTCAGAAATCTTTTTTGCAGTTTTTGAATGCTGAAAGAAATTTGGGATTTAAACAAACTTTCTTTCTTCTTATTCATTCTTAAGATTAAGGCAAAAATTTTGTTTTAATTTCATACTTTCATTTATTTGCGCTTTTCTCCAACAACAACAAAAAAAAACTATGCAGAGTGGAGTTTTTTTAGCAGTTTCTTAGGAGAGAAGGAATGATTTCTTCCTGTGATTACTCCAAAGAATCAAAGCTTTTTCTTTTTGTTTTGACTTTGCATAATTTAAGTGTTTTGTTAAAAACTGAAACATTTAAATAAAGTGTTTGAAGTCTGAAAACAGGACTGTATTTGGTAGACCTGGACTTCTTAAGTTAATGACTACCTGTTGAGATGTGATGATAGTGACATTAGTCATTGACTTTTTTTTCTTTTGCATAGCAAAATTTCTTAAAAACTTTAGAAAAACGATGAATAAAAATTATTGTTGTTGCAACAGCTTTCAGATGGAACTTCATAGTCTTTATCAGATGGAGCACAATGCACATGACAGATTTGCTTTAATAAAACTTTTTATTCTATGTGCTGTTAATTCTTTCATCCCCACATTTATTTCCCTGCTGAGTCAGGGATAACAATTAGCTTTCTTCTCTTTATGTCTTTGTTACATAATTCTGAATCTCATTTTCAAATTTTGTTTATAATAAAATTTTGCAATATTAATGCTCCCTTATGCCTTGTGGACACTTACACTTGACCAAAAATTCTTAGTTTAACCTATTTAATGTTTATCTTTTTCATTTAAAAAGAAAATGGATTAACCCCTTTGGGACCAGTATCTTCTTGTACAGGAATTTTATTTGGTTGGTGCGATTTTTTTACAATTACCTTTACTTATTTAATCATAAAAATGCCCTAATTAAATAAGGCAAATATTACTTTTTTTTAAATTACTGATACCAGAAACAACTGTTAAATTCGTATATGCACCCATGGTCCTGCAGGAATAAAGAGAGTTTTGAAAGTGGGTGCCATTTTGAAAACTGGGTTTTCTCTGAACTGTCATCTTGGTGAAGCAAAGTTTGAGCAAAGTAGTTTAACAAAAACCACTAAGCCCACAGTGTGGACCACGGCCATGTCTGTTTCAAAATCTTGTCCCTTCCTATATTTCCTTCTGGTAGTGCATATGTATAAAGAAATTGTTTTATTCAAAATTATAGTTTTGATAATTTCTTTTGGAAAACAATACATATATGTTTCATAGATCAGAACTGTAATTTTCTGTTATACATGACATGTTTTGGTAAGTACATGACAGTACATGTTTTTTATCATTTCATTTAGTTTTTATATTTGTGTGAGAAAATTGTAAAATATTAATGTTGGAAGAGTGATAACTTTTGTGTTTTTTCTTAATTCTGTTTGTTGTAAGTAAAATGTGATAAAGAATTTTAATGTAAGTATCAAAAACTTTCTCAGAAAATCATCGTAGCTTTATTGATGTTAATTTCATATGTTTAAACTCTCTTTAATATATGCAGTCAGTATTTAAAAAACAGTATTTACTTTTTATAAAACAAACACCTGTCATTTGATCACATCTCATTTGTAAATTCCTTGTACATATATAAATAGTTTTTATTCAAAACAATTTTATTGTTTCTATCATTTGTAGATTTGTAAAATGTTTTCTAAAAATTAAATTGTTTTTTTTTTCCTCTACCAAAATAGGATGTAAAATAATTTGTAACATGTTCTTGTATTTGTTTTGAATAAAGGCATGTTGTAACTTTTTGGTTACACCAATATTCTTTGGTATTTTCTTTCTTTATTTTAAAGCTTTTTTTACAAATTAGATAAGATAGTTCTTATCAATTATTTATTTCCCGTAAACAAATTTTCAGAAGATTTTCGTTTCTTTCTTTCTTTTTTAATGTTAAATTGCCAAAATTATTTAATTTATTAACATTTGTTTTGCAATTAAACATTTGTTATGACTGTGGATGTATCCTCATTTCTTAAATATGTTGTTCCAAAAATTTAGAGTTAATGATTTCAAGTTTGCATTCCAATGAATAGATTATATTGTTGGGTGTTTAAAATCAAGATAACAATGATTGTCTTAAACCACTGACAATAAAAGCTTACAAATCAAGTATAGCTTTTAGATATAGCATTTGTATTGCAAGGGCCTGCATGCATATTTAAATATGAAGTTTAATCTTTATTATGGCCCTCTTTTCTTATAACTTATAATTAAAACTTACAAAGTTACGTTACTTTGGATTTTATGAATTTTTAGTGTTTTCAAACACTAAAAACATGTCTTTTCATTTTTAATGTTGATAATTTTTTTTTAATGTCCTTCTTAGATGCAGGGCAACATTTTTCTAAAGGGCCCTATAAAAAATAAATTTTCGTTTTTTGATATGAATACAGCCCCTTCTAAAACAAATCTTATTTCTAAACGTAAAATTTGATTTGTGTACTTTTTTGTAATTGGAAGTGGGTAATGCTATATATAACCTCTATTTTGAATCACCGGTATAATCATGCGTTAAAACATGCAATGATTTTTTTTATGTTATTTATAACTCTTTATTTTTACTTTTTTTTAAAGAATATAAACAGCCAATAAATTCAATTATTATGTTAGGGTCATCCACATCCTGTTCCCTTTTGAAAATGCTGCAACATTATACAGTAGAAGATCTTTATAACACAATTCTATGTAATGCATTTCTCTAAATAATGCACACCGTCTCAGATGTAAACATTGAATTTTGCAGTTAAGATGCACCTGCATTTCCACATTGTAAAAAAATTTCTAATCTGTAGAGGATTAAAATTTATACATTAGTTCATTCTTATCATCTTAATTCAGAGCTTTTTAATGGAAAAATTGTTTTTATTACAATAAAAATGTTTTTTAAATAAGTATCATAATGAATTATATGGTCCAGGCATATTTTGAACATGTTTATAAAGTAAATTTAACAGTGTATGGAATGATCTATATTAGGTAAAAAATTATAATGGGCACAACTCTTGGTCTCAAGGACTGCAATATAAAGATAATTTTATTTTTTTCTGCAATATAAACAATTGAAGAATTTTGCGATTTTTTTTTTTTTTTCCCTGATGATTGACTGACCAATTTTGCACTTTTTTCCAATGACTGAATGACGAACTTCGCTGAAAATGAGAATTTGAAATGTTCTGCAGAAAAGCCCATTGTTCTGTGATGTACATTGCACTTTTAAGCATATTCTGCATATCTATACTATATTTTGATATGTTACAGACATATTTGGCCATGCTGAAAAGGTAAGTTTAATGATGTATGAAATGTGATCTGTATAACGCACAACATAGCGTTTTTAAGTTTGCGTTATAAAGATCTTCTACTGTATATAGTTTTTTCACAATGCTGCCCGAAACAGTTTGATTACTGTTTATGGCAGGTTATTATATGTAGTAGTGTTGGTTTTATATTCTTTCAAATGTGTGGAGATAGCATTATGCTACTTGAAAATTGCATGTGACATTTATCACTGTATTCAATTGTGCTCCAGAAAAAAACTCCTTCAAAAGCTTCATTTGGTTGCAAAGCTTGGTGGCAAGATATCACCTGATTCGGAGCTTAAAATAAGTTTCAAAAACTAATATTAACTTGATACAAACTTTACAATTCGAAGAAATTCAAATTCATATATTATGCTGCATATCCATTTTGTTATCTATAGTTTTTGCTATAGTTCATAGATTTTAGTCAAACAAATGGAAATTTTATATTATAGTAGTAACAGTATTTTAACCATAATGAATAGCAAAATGTAGAAAAGTATTCAGACCTGCCAACCCTCTGGATTTTTTGAAGAGAAAATTTTCGCTGTATTTAATGCAGAAATGCTACATTTAAGTAAGTCAAAGATTTCTATTCAAAATTACTGGTATTGAAAAATCTGGAGGGTTGGCAGGTCTGGGTATAAAAAATTTAACATTGCTTTATATGCTTGTAAATTAGAAGCCCAATTAGCAGATTATAATTACACTGAACTTTAACTCATTTCTGGCTCAAATAAATTACAGAAACTCTGCTCCAAAAACATGAAATTCATCAGGAACAATCACAATTCTAAAAGCTAAACTAAACCTGCAGCTCTACAATCCATTGAGAATCATGGCCTCATTGCCCAGCCGTAACATGGAACCCTCCGTGTTTAGTTCCCAAGCAAGCTTTGTACCCTAAAGCAGAATATTTTGCCATGTTCTGCAACAAACCTTCATCTAATCAAAAATGTTATGCAGGGGGAAAAAAGAAAAACAGAGGGAGATGTTCTTGTATAGTATGTAGGAGTGCACTTTCATCTTTCCTTCACCAAACAAACATATCGCCAGAATCCGCAAGTAAGTAATGAATATAGTGTTGACTCTAAAACAAAGAGGCCACTGGGTGGGAGATCTTTTAAAAAAGGCAAACTATTTTTAAGAAAGGCATACTGTTCTCAAAAAGGGCACTCTTGTAATTGTTCAAAATACACATTTTGAACTGGTTTGTTTAGAGTACCCATTTATCAGTAGAATTTTGTGATAATTTACCATGAATTTCACGATAGTTTCCCGTGACCGACTGACGAATTTTGCAATTTTCTTCATGACCGACTCACAAATTTTGCGATTTTTTTTTTCCAACCAATTGACAATTTTTTTTATTTTTTCCCATGACCGATTCACAAATTTCACAATTTTTCTCCCTCAATCAATTGACAAATTTTGTGACTTTTTTCTCACGACCAATCGACAAATTTTGTGATATTTTTTTCTACCAACTGACTGACAAATTTCTTGATTTTTTTTCTCGTGACTGATTGATCAGTTTCGCGATTTTTTTTCCCTGTGAAATGCGTCCTTTCTAATGATCCATTGACGAATTTACTGTTTTCTTACCCATGACCAATTGGCGAATTTTTCACTATTTTCTTTCTTCCAATTTGCAAATTTTGCAGCTTTTACTTGCTGCTGATTGGCGAAATTGTGGGCTTTTTTTCACAACTGATCGATGAATTTTGCAATTTTTTTTTTTTCTGCAACCAGCTAAAAAATGTTGCGATTTTTATCCAATATCGACTGAGAAATTTAGCGACATTTTCGCACAACTGTGTTTGATGAATTTCACAATCTTTTTAAATAAACAATTGAAGAATTTTGCAATTTTTTTTTTCTGGTGATAGACTGATGAATTTTGCACTTTTTTCCGATGACTGAATGACGAACTTTGCTGAAAATTAGAATTTGAGATGTTCTTCAAAGAAGCCTATTGTTCTGTGATGTAAGTTGCACTTTTAAGCATATTCTGCATTGGGGGTATGACAGCAATCTGTCATATATATAAATGCTTTCTTACATTTTATTTATTTAAATCAAACCCCTCTTAATTAAAAAAAAAATTTCCATATTCTTCCGTTCCCCTGTATATTAATACTTTTTTCTCTGTTTAATTTCATAAAATCTCAACAGTAATCTAAATGTTGAATGATAATAATTCATTTCTGGTTCAATAAATAATTCTTTCCATTTAAGCATTCTTTTTGCCTTTACAATAATTGAATAAATAAAAGATAAATAGTAGTTTCTACATCACAGTTAGATATCAAGATTTATTGGGAAAAAGTTAAATTAAGAACTTTATTTATTACTTTTAAATCTATTTTTATAATTATCCTTTTGTTCATAAAACAATCCACATGTAATTCATTTTCACTCTTTATTCATTTAACCTTGGATTGCATCTCTTGATGTAAACAAATGCAACAATTCCTCAGCTTAATTATAGCAATAATTATATAAAATAAATATAGCTATTTATAGCTTCTAAAATAAACATAATAATAATTATCCTTTTGATCTCTCATAAATAATCCAAAAAGTAATTTGACTTCTATTTCAGAGTCATTAATCTTGCAAATGTTGACAGTTCAAATTTTAACAATAAATTATATCAAATAAATATAACTTCATCTTATTTAAAGTAACATTTTTCTTTTCAAGCTGTCAAATAGATTATCCTTAATTATATGTTTCCTTAATGTTTGTGTACTTGGAAAAATAACAGTTGTTCATGCTTTATTCTCAGTAGCATCTTCGGATCAAAATAATGTGTGATGATATCATTTTCTAGATTTAGCTCAACATGTCCAAATATGGTAACGTTTCTGGCTGAGAGGCAAATAATTATTTTAATTTACTGGAAATTCCACACCCAGCCAAAAGTATCTTGTCTTTTCGAATTCTAACCCCAAAATAATATATTTAATATTGTGTTTTGGCACCAATTTTGTTCGCCAAGTAATGTAAATCTCTGACAATAATTTTATGTTAACTTCACTCTCTGCTTGAATACTCACTGTGTGAGTTCCTTCTTCTGCTGGCTCCTGCTAAGAGACACCTCTTCTATACTATATATGATCATGGCAAAATTAATAAAAGTATTGAATGTTTATTTATGTTTTTTTTTTTTTTTTTTAATTACTGAACCTGGAAAATATATTTCTATAATTTAAAAGACTTTCTTCATCCTCAAGAAATTACTTCTTCATAGGGGGCTTGGTACTCACTTTATTGACCCTGGAGGGATGAAAGGTTGGGATAATCTTGCCCACTTCCACAATCCGTAATTGAACTGTGGACCTGTAGAGTGGTTGTGCAAGACAGTGACCACTCATAACAACACACATGTATGTTTTTTCTGTTGTACATGTTTTAACATTTCTAAAAATACTCAGGCAGCCATTAAAATAAAATATGCAATTGGCAGCAAATTATAGCATATTACTCCCAGCGAATTAGTAAGAGGTAAGTTTTCCATAAGACTATATAGCAGACGTTGATCACCCGGAAGTTACCACATAAAGAATGCATGGAGCAAATTTCCATAGCATATAGGTGTGTGTGTATTTGTTTATTAGAGTTAATTGTATTCATGTAATTATTAATATCAAGGTTTTATTTTACAGTGTTTGATATTTTTCTTATTCAAGTGTAAAAAAGTAATTTGTGTCCAATAAGTCAAGCTTTTTCCTCTTAACCAAAACACAATTTTGCTACTTTTCCACTAATTTCAACCAAAAACAGTTTTAATTTCTTCTATCATTTTGGGTGAGAAACTGCAAAAAACCTATAAAAGTTTTCTTCAAATGCTGTATTTATATGAGAATTAGAATATGCATAATAAAAAGAACAAATTACATTATTTGTATTTATTTATTTAAAAAAAAAAAAAAAAAAAAGATGAATGAGATTTGTTAAGGTTTTTAGAAAAAGTGGTTAAAAAATCTTTTTAGAACATGGAATTATCTGAAATGTGGATTACTAAACTTTTCGCATGGAAACAATTTTTTTTTCTTTTTTTTGACAGAAGAGATTTCAGAAAAAGATAACTTCAAGAAAATATATCACAATGACAAAGAAAAGTTTTTGTACTCTGCACTTTATATTCTGGTGTATTACAAAACACATTTGCTGCAAACAACTTGTAAAATGTTTAACTTATCCCTAAATATACAGTGTAGCAAATTAACTCCTTACATGTTTCTTCCCAATCAAATGGAACTCCCTCTTCCCCCCCCCCCCCCCCAATAAATACATTTTGTAACCATTTGCTTACATTTGTTTTTCATTTTTTTTTTTTTTTTTTTTTTTTTTTTTTTTTTTTTTTTCAAGTTAATCTCTTACCATATTCAGTGATGGGTAGATTATATGAATAGTAAGGGGAACTCGCCTTGTAAAATCTGTTTATTTTTTCCTTGCAAAAATTACAAGTTAATAATTTTTTGGATAATCTTTGTTTAACGTTATATGACAAATAATACTATTTCCGTATTACTAACATAAATTGTTGAAAATAATAAATTTTTAAATATTGTTAAATATTAATTTTTTCCATCATAAACTTATTTTACTTTAAATAACATCTAGAAAGCAGCACTAAAATCAGTTTTTTGAATTATTTATTGTTGTATTTTGTTGTTTAGTCTCCTTTTGAAATAGCTATACTTATAAAAGAAAGATGTTTGTATGTCTGTGTGTGTTCACGATGGCTAGGAAAATCTACTGCATGTAGAGATCTGAAAATTTGAGTGAGGATAGTCCAAGGGCATATCCAAATGCTACTGTGACTCAAATTTTTCATTTTTTGTAATTATCTGAGATATTAATTAAAAACCACAATGAACATCGCAAAATGGCGCACCACCACCAATTGTTGGGGATTCCAAATATTCCTGTGGTTCCGAAGCAAAGAAAGAAGTGGGTAATTATTTCTGTTTTTTCGCATTTTGAAATGGAAGCCAGCATATGCTTTCTTTAACGAAATACCAGAAAAATAAATAAATAATCATCGTACTTTTCCGGCTCTATATTATTCGTTAAAAAATATATTATTTACCCTATAAAAAAAATTCCCAACGTCGAATTCGTGGTTTGTTTGTTTCTTCGTATGTTTAAAAATCCATAACGGCTCTCCTGTTCGAAATATGAAAAAAACAAACAAAAATACCTACTTATTCCGGGTACCTTCCCGATTCCAACGTATTATTTGTTTAAAAAAATATTAATATTTAACCTTTTCAAAAAAGTTAAAACAGAGTGCCAATTTCGCGATTTTTGTTTTTTCTGCAATATTTTAAAAATCCATATCCACTTACCAAATCTAAATAAAGAAAAAAAAAAAACACTTAATCCTGATACTTTTCCGGTTCCAATGATGTTTTGGACTTAAAAAAAAAAATATTAATATTTACTATTTCAAAAAAAATTAGAAGTGCTTTCACGAAATTGCCATACTTTCCCCCTCCCCCCTGGGACTTTCTCAGATATAATTGTGTTGCTTCAGAAACGCATCTTGCAACTTTATCATATTCTATATTATTTAGACTTTCTCAGAAACTTTTGGTCATAATTGAAAGTTTAATATATCTAAATGTCAGAAATTAAGTCGACAATAACTATAACAGAGTCCCCTTAGTTCATTTGGATAGATTTTCGTTTAAAAATATAAAATCATTCAATGCTGTTATTAGGTATATTTAACCCTTTCTGGCACAGTGGTCCCACTGCGGCACACCTAATTTTAATTCCAAACTTGCATTCGACACCAAGAATATTTAATAAAATTTTGTTTCTACAATGAAAGCTTAAAATAAGGAGTTCTTATTTTCTAAAAAAGTCGTTTGTAAATTCCGGTGTCAGTCAGTAATTTCTCATTTTAGGAACAGACTTTGCCTGTGCCGGAAAGGGTTAAGGTTATTATCAGGGGCAGGGCAACACCAGGCAGGTCAACTAGTGATCTAATAAAATAAAGGCGAAAAATTACCGATACTATTACAAAATGTCATCTATTTCATTAAAAAAAAAAAGAAGAAAAAAAAATGATAGAATGAAAAAACTAGATGTGTCAATCCCAAAATTTTCTTCTATCTCACACAGGTTTCGAATACATTAAAAATAATCAGCACGAATTTATATCAAGGTCTAACTGAATCTAAAGTTTTGTTAAATTCCGTGCATTAATTCTTGCGATATGACTGTTGCTAAAATCAAGTAAATCCTGCAAAATGCAGCATAGCAGCGCCTCCTGTTAGGAGATTTAGACCAAAACCTAATCAAAAACAACTTATGTCAACGTCTAACCAAATCTAAAGTTTGATGAAAATCCAGGCATTAGTTCTTGAGATATAGTTATCGTGATAATAATAAAAAAAGTAGCATAGCAACGCCACCTGTTGCGCTATTTACACTAAAACGTAATACGCGTTTATTTATGTCAAGGTCTAACAGAATCTGAAGTTTGGTGAAATTTCGTGCATTAGTTCTTGAGATATAGCCATCTTAAAAATAATGGAAAAAAGTGGTATAGCAGCGCCACCTGTTGGGATAGCTACACCAAAGCGCAATCAGCGTCTATTTATGTCAAGGTCTAACTGAATCTGAAGTTTGATGAAAATAAGATGATTCTTGAGATAGAGTTAAGCGGAAATCGCGAAAACTGCAGCATAGCAGCGCCACCTGTTGGACGATTTTCACCAAAAACTATTCAGCACCAATTTGTATCAGGGTCTAACTAAATATAAAGTTTTATTACATTTCGTGCATTAGTTCTTGAGATAGAACGCCCACAAATTTTTTGTCACAGACAGACAGACATTTTCTAAAATCACTCAAATCGTCAATCGTGTTCAGGACCTTCTAAAACGTATAAAGCCGTCGAAAATTTTTATGAATCCAATACTTTTTTCTTGTAAAGATAGAAGAAAGTAAAAAAAATGAAAGAAAGAAAAAGAGAAATAAAAGAATAATTAAAATATAATTACAAAAAAAAGTAATGCGTAAAAAACAAGTTTCATAAACATGTAATCATCTAACAAATTATTTACTCCTTATTAAATTGATTTCATTTATGCAATTCTATCACAGATCGCAAACACAACGATATTCATTATTTGTTTATGTTTGATCACAGGAGAGGGGGCGGAGATTCAAGCTTAACCCTCGCACTCAGAACACCTCCATGGGCTTTTTATTATTATTATTATTATTATTCTCGATGAATGAATTTCTGCTAATCTGGCAATGAGACGTTGGAGCCAATCAAATGTATACGAATATTTTCGTTCTTTTCTTTGTTTGACTGGTGCCGAAGTTTTGTCTGTGGAACGTTTTGTATTATTTGGCAGTTGTTAATATTTAGTTCTTCCTTGTGTGTAAGAATTATGGCGATGAATCTTGGAGTGCCTTATAAATTGTTGAAGGAATTTAAAGACAGAAAAGTATCAGTTGAAGTTAACAGTGGAGCAGTTTTTCGAGGTATACTTTATGAAGTTGAAGAAAATTTGTCCGTGTCTCTTGATGAAGTGAAAGCCACTATGATCGATGGCAAAGTTGTTCAAATGAAAGGAGTTTATATAAAAGGTTCTCGCATCAGACTTATTAGTCTCCCAGATTCGGCTGCTGATTACATGCCTCAATTAACGCGTCCACCAACAAGAGGAAGAGGGGGTAGAGGACGTGGTGGAAGAAGGCCATCATTTGGTCGACGTTAAATATTATTAATTTCGTTTCAATTTTGATTTGTTAAAGTACTACACTTTTTTTCTTATGTAACTGATTTTTAGAATACAATATAAAATGCCTTTTGTTTATTTACACGCATCTTTATTCCTTTTTGGTAGTATATCTGTTCTTTTTTCATTTAAGTTTTCTAATCATGTTAAATTTGTTAATTTTTCTTTGCTTGCATTATTTAAATAAGTATTAAATATTATAGTAATAAATTAACTATAATTGCAATATTATATTTACTGGAGACGAAAATGTACTAGAGTAAATCCTTTTTTTTTTTTTTCTTCAATAGTATACTGTTTAAAGAACAACATTATTCATAATTTATGTGTGTGAGGAAGGAGAGAAGATTTTTTTCCGTAAAACTATTATTCAATAAGCATGATGCGAGTTGAAAGAGAAAAAAAAAATCTTTTTTATAATGTTTGTAACGTGGTTGCTGTAATATCATCATGTTTACCAATGTTGAATTCAAAGGGTGGCCCGGGGCAGACATCTCCCCCCCTCTCGGAAGATTTGATATTTTATGCTTATAATGGTTAAAAAGTGCAATCCCCCCCCCCCCGGAGCCACAGAAATCCCTCCCGGAGAAAAGTGTATGAATTCAACACTGATGTTTACGGTTTTCGATTCTCTGTATGTAGAGTAGATGTGCCAGTAATGGGCCACCTTCAACGTTTTTGGTTTATAAAAAAAAAACGAATAAAAATTCAGCTTTTTTATTTCATTAATATGTTTTCTTTAAATTCTAGTTTTGAATACAATCATAATATATATTATCTATTACTTTTTGTGGGGTGTCCATTACTGGAATTTAGGGTGTTTTGATTTATTTCTGTTATTTACAATTAAATTTCGATTCACATTGGGAAATGTGACTATGAGCATGGTTAAATATTGTTGGTAGATTAATATAATATTAAAAAAAAAGTAGAATATAACAATTATAACTATTAATTAAAAAAATTAATTTTTAAAGAAATTTCTTAAGGGTGTCCATTACTGGCACATCTACCCTATATCTTGTTCAAATTTTCAATCGTTAATAAAATATTTTCTATTCGTGCACTCAAGTTCAAATAAATTTTTTTAAACTTGTAGTGGATGACACTTGATGTTAATACAGTTTTTTTCGAATATTAATTCATTCATTAAATTTAATTAATTAATTTTAGTTTTAAATGGGAGAAAAAATTCCTCCCATTGTTTTCATAAATGAAATGAAAGATTTATCTCAAATAAGTGATGCCTCAGAAATAAAATACCGCAACGATTATTATAAAATAATGTTCAATAAAGATAACGTGGGACATTAATGCTGCACGGGTTTATTTTATATATTTATGATTAAAAAGTAGGAATTGACTTTTAAATTTGTTTTTATATTACTTGTTTTCAATTTTATATACAAAAAATGCGCATTATCTGCTCAGAATAATGTCAGTTTCGTAGAGTTTATTCTTAAAAGAAAAAAAAAAGGCATTAAAGAAGACGGCATAAATAATACTGAAAAATAACTGCTGGAAAACAAATTCGTCTGAATTATATTGCAAAAATGCATTAACTATCTTCCCCCCCCCCCCCCACGAAAAAAAAAAAGACCCTCGGTAGCATCGGGTTACTCGACCGGATACAGAACTCTTATTTTCAAGTAATTTTTATTTAATTCCGAGGTAATAATAATCTCTTAATTCTATAAACAAAAAGAAATCCCTGACGGCTCAGCCTACAGGCACAGGTAGATTTCGAAGACGCAGACACTGGAGCTCCTGTTTGTTGGGAATTGCGGAAGAAATTACCGTTTTGGCATGATGCGGCAGTTGGAACTGCCTTCTTCGAAACCGAACTTGTTTGCAAGCGGAGCCAGCAGGGATTTTTTTTTTCCTGCTATAAGGGTCTTGGTCCTATAAGAAACTTGTCAATATAAAAGTTTTAGATAATATTAAGAGGATTTATAATAAATTTAAGCGGATTTGATATCTTCTGAATTGACGAAGTTATGAATTTTTTACTTCTACCCCCCCCCCCCCCCTTGGGGCCATTTTTAATGGTATCAAAAATCTGTCATACATAAATTTTCGGCCCTTTTCCTAGAAGTAATAATAACTTTAAACGGATTCGATACGTATCATAATTAAGAAATTATGGGGATGTTTCTGTTTTCACAAAAAGCCCCCCTTCTTGGTTCGATTTTGTCCATTAACGAACTTGACCGAGATTTTATTCCCCTTGATTTTATGTATCAGTTTGGAAGAGATTTGTGCAGAATTATTGCAGTTATCGTGTCCATAAAAAAGTGACATAGATAAAGTTTTGAACTGGGGGTGGTTTTGGTTTCTGGGAGTCATAATCGGTGTAGATCTGCAAAAATTCCAACTTAGCGGAGAATGTAATAGGTAGTATTTCTTAATCTACCTAAAAGGGGGGAGTGATGCTGCCGCCACCGCTGCTCTAATTGAATTTATTGTGACCTTTCTCTTTCTGGGCTCATAATTACAAGATAAACTATTGCATACAAATATATGAAAACTGGTTGGTAGTTTTATAGAGAAATGTATTAAAAAAAAAAAGCTCAAATAATAATTTTTACAAATATTTTTCAATGGAAATTTTTTTTTACATTTGAATATTTAAAAATAACGAAGAAAACTTTAAAATAATAAACTATTGCGTGCGAAAAGCATTAAATGGTGAAAATTACATCTTATTTAAACCATTTTTTTATACAGTTTTAGCGTTTCCAAACATAGTATTTTTAATCGAAATATATATTTACAAGTGAATACGGGGGGGGGGGGGGGGCTTAATTAAATTAGTACATGTCAAAAGCGTTTAATGGTAAAAATTGCGTCATATTTAAAACGATTTTCTTACAGCATATAAAAGAAAACTTTTCTTCTAAACATTGTAAAAGTCCGGAAGGCAGCGCCTTTTTTATACAAACTGATTTTCTAATGTGTAAAGGTAAACGATCTTTCTTAATCGATCACAAAACAGCTTTCCTGATAACAGTGGATGTGGCCTTGGGAACTGATGCTGTCTCCATCGCTGCTCTAATTTAATTTATTTTTCCCTTTTTCGGCTCATAATTAAATATATATATATATTGCATATAAAAAATATGAAAACTGGTTGGTAGTTTTATAGAGAAATGTATGACAAAAACGCTGAAGCAGGCAGTTTTAAATTGAAGAATTCTTTTAAGCGTTATTTAATGTTGAAATCGGTCAAAGTAATTTAGTTTTATAAGATTAAAAAAAACTATGCATAGCAATTTAACTATCTTTCGCAGGCACATACTGATTGTAGTGTGCAATCATTTTTCAAAAGTTAATTCAAAATTTCATTATCAGAATAAGAGTTTTTATTCATGGTTGGAAATTGCTAGTTTTTAAAAAGCCCAAATAATCATTTTTAGAAACACTTTTCAATTGAAAATGTTTTTACACGTGAATATTTAAAAAGAAAGAAGAAAACTTTAAAATAACTAGGGGGCTCTGCCCCCTGCTCGCTACGCTCACCAACCCCCGTTCGGATTTCACAGCCTCTTAAAACCTGGTAATGTATCATGTTTTAAAAAGATGATGATGATATCACGAACGGCGACTTTCTTCTGTAATCAGGTTATAATGCTTTTTCATTTAATTCATCTTTTTTATTTTTTTTAATATTCATGTGTAAGCACAATTTTTATGACGTAATTTTCTTTATTTCCTGCTTTCAACACGTGATCATTTAATTATTATTTTAAACTTTCATTATTGTTTTTAATAGTCTCGCGCAAATTACATTTTTTATTTGAGATAAAACATAATCCTTTGCGCTTATTTAGAAATTGGCAACAATATATTCAATAAAAGATTTTTTACTCGATTTTTAAGGATTTTTTGAGTTTTTATTGTCCGACCGTGATAATTTTTTTAACTTCTGAAAGCTTGTTATATTTCGCGTCTGGTGGTAGGATTTTCGAATCCGTAGGATGGCTAGAAAAAAAGTAATAGCTCCTCAAAAAAGTCCTTAGTAAAAAAGCGATGAGACTAACCCGGAATATCTACGCAGAATTTGATTGGTCTAAATCGTTTTTGGCTCAGTTCCAGATTACTTTTTTTTAATATAGAAGGATAAGCTATTGCGTGCGAAAAGCATTGAATGGGGAAAATAACGTCGTATTTAAACTATTTACTTGTAGCGTTTCCAAACACGGCATTTTAATCAAAATGTATATTTACACGTAAATACACAAAAAGAAAGGGAATTTGAAAATAATTAAATTATTACACGTGAAAAGCATTTAATGATAAAAAATGCGCCATATTTTAAACGATTTTCTTACAACATCTAAAAGAAACTTTTCTTCTAAACATTATAAAAGTCCGGAAGGCAGCGCTTTTTAGGTAGATTTCGTAAGAAATACTACCTATTTATTACATTCTCCCCTAAGTTGGAATTTTTGGAAAAATTTTGCAGATCTACGCCGATCATGACTCCCAGAACCCTAAACTTCATCTATCTATCTTTTTTATGGACACGATAACTGCAATAATTCTGCATAATCTCTCCCAAACTCATACATAAAATCAAGGGGCATAAAATCTCGGTCAAGTTCTCGAACCAAGGGATGGGGTGCTTTCTGTGAAAACAGAAAAAAAAAAAGCCATAATTTCTTAGTTATGATACGTATCGAATCCGTTTAAAGTTATTATTACTTCTAGGAAAAGGGCCGAAAATTTATGTATGACAGATTTTTTATATCTTTAAAAATGGTCCCAAGGGGGGGGGGGGGGGGTTAGAAGAAAAAAATTCATAACTTCGTCAGTTCTCAAGATGTCAATACCGCTTAAATTTATTGTAAATCTCCTTAAAATTACCTAAAACTTTTATATTGACAAGTTTTTTATAGTACCAACTCTTACGGCAAAAAAATTATAAAAAAAAAAATCCCTGCTGGCTCCGCCTACAAGTACACGTGAAAACAGAAAAAAAAAAACATAACTTCTTAATGTTTATACATATCGAATCCGTTTAAAGTTATTATTACTTCTAGGAAAAGGGCCAAAAATTTATGTGTGACAGATTTTTGATTTCATTAAAAATGCCCCCAAGGAGGGGGGGGGGGGGGAGAGAGAGAGAGAATCAGAAGAAAAAAAATTCGTAACTTTGTCAATTCCCAAGATATCAAATCCGCTTAAATTTATTATAAATCTTCTTGACTATACAACTCTTATACTGACAAGTTTTTTATAGAACCCACTTTTACGGTTAAAAAAAAAAAAAAATCAATAACCAAAAAATCCCTGCTGGCTCCGCCTACAGGCAGAGGTATATTTCGAAGTGGGTGGTCCCAACTGCCACATCATGGCAAATAGATCTTTCTTCTGTAATTCCCAATAAACATGTGCCCCACGGTCGGCGTCTTCGAAATCTACCTGTGCCTGTAGGCCGAGCCGTCAGGGATTTTTTTTATACAAACTGAGTTTCTAATCTGTAAATGATCTTTCTTAATCAATCGCAAAACAGCTGTCCGGACAACGGTGAATGCAGCCTTGGTAACCAAAAAACTTCCCAGTCAAAGTGAAATGAATAACATCCCAATTACAGTAGATCGCTGCTAGTCGTTATAAAATATTTAATCTTCCATAATCGGGTATTTAAAAAAATAATAAAAACAGAAAATTTGCGTTAGAATCAGCGGGGGTTGGCGAGCGTAGCTCGTAGGGGACAGAGCCTCCTAATAAATTAAAACTAAAGTGATCAAAAATGTACTTATAAAGAAACGAAAAGAAAGACATCCGACCCGCAAAAAAAAATTGGCCTACCTATCCGATGCAGTATTTTATTTAATTCAAGAGTAAATGTAAAATAAAATTAGGATAATCACACACTTACCTATAAAACAAAAAGAAAACTCGAACACAGTAAAATTGTGTTACCCGATCTAGAGTCCTGCATCGGGCGGGTAACCCGATTTTGCTCGTCCCACGGTTCGGTTCGAGTTAACTAATTTCTTCGGGTCGGTTTTTGATCGAGTTTTGTTTCTTGCTAGTCGGATTCGGTTTAACTTGATTTTTGAACGAAAGACCAGAGGAAAAAATACGTATTTGAATATAAATTAACTGTTTACATGTTCGATTAAAAAGAAAAAAATCCTTGACGGCTCGGTCTACAAAAACACAGGTAGATTTCTAAGACGCAGACCGTGTGGCGCCTGTTTATTGGAAATTGCAGAAGAAATGGCCTTTTTGCCATGATGCGGCAGTTGGGATCGCCCACTTCGAAATCTACCTGTGTCTGTGCTCGGAGACGGCAGGGATTTTTTTTTTTTTCTGTAAGGGTTGGTCTTATAAAAAACTTGTCAATATAAAAGTTGTAGATAATATTAGAGGATTTATAATAAATTTAAACGGATTTTATATCTTTTGAATTGACGAAGTTATGAATTTTTTTCTGCTTAAACCCCCATTTCCCCCCCCCCCTTTTGAGGCCATTTTTAATGATATCAAAAATCTGTCATAAATAAATTTTCGGCCCTTTTCGTAGAAGTAATAATAACTTTAAACGGATTCGATACGTATCATAATTAAGAAGTTATGGGTTTTTTCCTGTTTTCGCAAAAAGCCCTCCCTTTGTTCGATTTTGCCCATTAACGAACTTGACCGAGATTTTATGCCCCTTGATTTTATGTATCAGTTTGGAAGAGATTTATGCAGAATTATTGAAGTTATCGTGTCCATAAAAAAGTGACATAGATCGATCTATAAAGTTTTGAACTGGGGGGTGGTTTTGGGTTCTGGGAGTTGTGATCGATGTAGATCTGCAAAACTTTTTCAGAAATTGAGAATGTAATAAGGTAGTATTTCTTACAAAATCTACCTAAAATGATATTAGAAATATGATGATAGACTAGTTTTCCATTACATTAAATAGTGGATCAATTTCATGAGGTAGCGGGATTTTGGGGTCGATGAAAATTTTTTTGTCGTAGAGTCTTGCATCGGGTCGGTGACCCGATTTTACCGGACTTGGCCCGTGGTTCGGTTACGGTCTGGTTGACGCTAATTTATTTCGTTGCGGATCGGGTTGACCCAATTTTTCAAAAGAAGCCCTGAATGTTTTTCAGATGAAAAACTATACATTTGAATATCAACGAGTATGTATGTGTTCATTTCATAAGAGATAAAAATTGATATTAGAGATATAATTATGAACTACTTTTACATAAATGTGTGTACTAAAATAAAGATTAATTTTATTTGTTTAGGGTTCGGATTAACGAGATTTTATTCGGGTTCGGGTAAGTTTACGGATTGATTTGAAATAATAATCGGTAGAAATCTAAGATCGGTTCGGATTGTAGGTCGACGAAAATCTTGTCGGTTTAACAAAAAAAAATGCCGCCGGTTTCCGGTCCAATTGCGCGCTAAATTTTAATAGATTTCGCGGTTTCGCTCACGACTCTGCCTCGATCCGATGCAGGATTCTACTTTTACGTGCTTAATTCCAGAACAATAATTTAAATTAAGATGATCAAAAACGTATTTATGAAAAAGAAAACCGCGTTAACATCTGATTACGCAACCTGGTACTCACCTAACCCCTTCAAGGACAGTAGTTCATTTTTGGAACACTTAATTTTAATCCCTATGATATATTGGCACCAGAATTTTGGAATGAAAAATTCCCTTAATTTTAGACTTTTGATTCCTGAAACTGTGAAGTTCTGGCACAGAATATGATTGTGTCTATTTTATTATTTTGTTTTGTACGCCAAACTGCTGCGGAAATGCATTATATTTCTTATGTATATTTATTGTTGTGGTTTTGGGAGTGGATTATTCTCCGTTATTGTTTATTTTAAAAGTATGCGCCCGTGTTCTGGGTTGTCTTGTGTCTGTGTCTTCGCTGGGTAGCAGAGGATTTAGCCGTAAGCCGTAAGTTAAAAGTAATTTTTTCCAGGGTGATTATAAATTAAAATTACAATGACCAAAAACGTACTAAAAAAAACCCCGTCTACAGTAATATTGGATTACCCGACCCGGTGAAAGACTCTTACTTTTACGTGGTTTAATTAATTCCAGAATAATTATCAGTTAAAACTAAGATTATCCAAAACTTACTTGTAAAGAGAAAAGAACCCGACATGTGTTAAAATTAGAGTTCGATCAAATATTCGTTTTCAGCACAAAATTTTAGTTTTGCGAAAATACTGCCGAATATTCGGCCGGTACCGAAACCATCTACGAGTATATTCTTAAAATATCGTTTCTTCCTTCTTGAATTTTCAACTTCACTTATTTTGAGACTCAAATAATGGTGAATCATCATTTGATTCACCAAAATAATCAAATGATGTTATTTATTGCTATGAATTTCATTGTTTACATTTATCAGTTATCACTCACTCAAGGTCAAGACGTAAGTGCAAATTAAAAGCAATGCATATGTACATGACTACTTGGAAAACTCTTCCCACATGCTCATTAAAATCGGCAGACTTGACAGTGATAGAAAATTATTAGTTTGAATACCGCAGAAAGAGTTTTGAACGCCCTTTATAAGAAAGGTATAGAATAAAAGTAGAAAAAATAAAAACAGCTGATGATCATTTACAAAAGCCATTAAAAGACGTAAATCGAGATATGTATATCTATAACATTATTTAATTGATGAAATTTGTATAATTAGAAAGTAATTCTGTGTTATGGATGAATTAATTACACTTTATTACTTATACTTACCCACCATACGTAGTATATAGGGTAAGTCTTGTGATCGCTTTAAAAATAGAAAAAAAAAAATCACGGATTGACACGTTTTAGACACTGGAGGAGATTCCGAAAAACATATTTTTAGAAGAAAAAAATTGCCGTCCGTCTGTCTCTAAGCGCTCTATCTCCCGAACAAATTGAGATAGAGATTTGAAATTTGGTATGTACTTCGTATGTAATAATGAGAAGAAGCCTATTGAATTTCAGTAACCTCGATTATCCAGAACTATTTTGACTAAAGAATGAAGTCGATCGGATAATGAGTTGCCGAGATATTTGTAAACCTATTTTCCACACTCTTCGATTTTTCATGATACTGTATTTCATTCAAATTTCCATTCAAAGATATATTTTAATTGGAAATGAGACGCTTCATCTGACGCAGTTTACTCTTAGTTAATATGATTATCAATTTTGGTGTTATGAGGATGTTTCTTTTACGCAGTTCAGTAATAGAGCATTTAAAGTTTAGGACGTTATCAAGCCAGGATTTTATTCGAATTGCAATGCATTTTATAAAGGGTTTGCACATGTTTTATTTTTATATTTTATATTATGCATATCCATGATGGGTAAGTATTACGGTGGCCCCCAACGACTAGTTTCATATAAAAATTAGATGTTTTGATCAGAGAGCCCAGAGGCGGATTAACTACCTACCGGGCCCCTAGGCTTAGCACATTGGGGGGAGGGGGGGGGCTCCTGCTCTATATGTATACACATTGACATACAACATTATAATATCTATGAATTTCAAAAAACATATCAAGTACTTGTATCATTCTACTTAAATCTCCAAAGAGATAATTAATGATAATGTGTAGACAGAATACCACATAGCTAATAGATTAACAAGTGCAATCATAATTATATATAACCATTAATGAAACATTACCATAACACCAACTTAAACTATGAATTTATGATTTAGTATGTAATAATTAGTTGACAATGAAAGTATTCCCCAACACACTGAATATAGGGTAGAAGTGCCAGTAATGGACCGCCTTCCAGTAATGGGCCAACTTCAAAGTTTTTGGTTTATAAAAAAATAACCAATAAAAATTTAGCTTTTTATATATTTTTTCATTACTCCCCCTTCCATGTTTTATAATCTGGGTTATTGTTGACACTCTTAATTAAACCAATCAGGAAGCAGAAAATAATGTTTCACAGTTCCACTGTTTTTCTGCGAAAATCTTAATGAACATGTTTTTGTTTTAATAGTAATAGAAAACTTTGAATTTTATATACTAATGGCTATTTACAAAATTTCATTTATTTTTCAGATTTTAGGACCATGGTCCATTACTGGAATGCTTAATTCAGTAGTGGAAAACTGGCGCAGAGGCCTATTGACACCGCAAATATTTTATAGTATTTTTTAGTTTAAGAAAAACTTTGAAATTATGTCATTAAATAAATCGAAAAACTCTAATAAAATTTAGTGGTGTCAGTAGGCTCCATCTCTGCGCCAGTTTTCCACCACTGCTTAATTAGTCACCCGTGGACACCCCGTGTGGTCGTTAATAAAAAAAACAATTTTAGTAATGTTCATAGTGCATAAAATTTTTTATTTAACTGAAAAGCTAAGTAATCAAATTTAATTTTTAAAATTGCGCTTACCAGAATGTAATAACAATATTTTTTTTTATATAAATAGCAGTTTTTATTAATTTCGCGTTATTAATAATTTTTTTTAAGATTGTAATCAAATTATTTTTTTTAACCGTGCCTTGCATACTTTATAATATGGCAGTCAACATCCAATTAGGAAGCAGAGAATAATGTTTAAGGGCACAGGAAAATGAGGAGCTCATGGGGCTCAAGCTCTCCCCGTTTAAATAAAGACAATTTACATCACATAAGTTATTAAAAATCTATTTTCTATCTTAAATGTTTGATTTTTCATCTCTGACAAAACAACTAGTGCATACATTAAAAATAAAATTATAGTAGCAATGAAACTAGTAAATCTGCAGATCAGGGGCTCAAATCTCAATTCTGCAATTTTATTTTGAAAATTTTTTTATTTAGTATTTAAAAAACATTCAACCCATACTTTCATTTATTTGATATTTTTTTATATAAATTACTAAAAGTAATATATCAAGCAGTTTTAGGAAGTTTAAACTATTAAAAATAATAGGAAATAAGATTCCATGCAGTAGTACTCAGACTTCTTTTTTTTTTTAAATTAACCCTCCCCCCCCCCCCTCCCCAATGTCTCAATAATTTGATAAATGTATTTTAAACCTTCTATCTGAAATAATTAAAATATTGATCTTGTGATAGTGACAATTAATATAAACAGTGAATTATTCTCATAAATATTTTATTAATTATTGATATCCTAAATGTTAAATTTATTTAAAAATTACTATTTTATTTCATTAATATGCTTTCTTTAAATTCTAGTTTTAAATACAATCATAATATCAATTATCTATTACTTTTTGTGGGGTGTCCATTACTGGAATTTAGGGTGTTTTGATATATCTCTGTTATTTACAATTAAATTTCGATTCACATTGGGAAATGTGACTATGAGCATGATTAAATATTGTTGGTAGATTAATATAATATTAAAAAAAGTGGAATATAATAATTATAACTATTAATTAAAAAATACTTTTTAAAGAAATTCCTTAAGGGTGTCCATTACTGGCACATCTGCCCTAGATACCCAAAACTTATTTAAAAGAAGAAGGAATTAAATTAAAAATTGAATGAATGAAATGAAATTTGTGGAATTTAGACAGAATTATCAAGTCTCAAATGCCTAAATACCACAAATAAAATGAGTGGTTTCATCATCATATTAGCCATAACATTTCTAAAGAATATGATTTTGTGACTACCAACTCATAAACATTGAATAAAACCTGAGAAATCTTAAAGATAAAAAAATAAATACAATGGTAAAAAGGAATGAAACCTTACCCATAATAAACAGATTAAAACTTGAAATTTAATCATAAAGTGCGAAATCCAATTGGATTAAAAAATATATTGGTGCACTTCAAGAACCAGATATATGAGCATAACTAAACAGAGGGAATGAATTGCAAAAAATCTTTACATGTTGCCAAAATAAGTATTAGAAAATGATTTACCATGTTGCCAAAATAGGTTTTAGAATAATATGAATATTATTGTAAAGCAACACAAACCATGGTGCTGCCATCTATGAGAGAAAAGGTGAATATACGATGAATAAAAATATCAGTGGAAGAAAATTAATATTTAAAAATTAAACCAAATACTATCTAAAGATGATAGCAATTAGTTAAATAATAAATAAAATATCCAATTACATAAAAGTAAAAATGGATGTGTTAATGAATAATTCTATGTTAAAAAATAAGATGGAAGATGGAAAAATGAATAATTAATGATTAATGCAACATAAAAAAAATATGTACCTTGAAATGACATAGCCACTATTAAATAGCTGTGCCAAAAATGCAACATCACATAAATTAAATTAAATTAAAATTAAAATACTAAATATTTGAATTAAGATACTATATATACAAACATAAACACACACACATATACATATATATACATACATATTTTTTTAGGACAAAAAAAAGTCAGAAACTTAGCGCTGGACTCTTAGTTTGTCGGGCCCCTAGGCTTCAGCCTACTCAGCCTATTTTGTAATCCGCCTCTGAGAGAGCCACCTTGGGCCCTTTACTATAGAAGAAAGTATTGGATTCGTGAAAATTTTCGACTTCCGGATTTCGATGGATTTATACGTTTTAGAAGATCTTGAACACGATTTGACTGTTTTTAGAAAATGTCTTATGCGACATAAAATTTCAGGGTGCTCTATCGCATGAAATAATGCAGGGAATTTAATCAAACTTCAGATTCTGTTAGACCTTGATATAAATTGGTGCTTATTAGGTTTTGGTGCAAATAGGTTTGGGTGTGTACGGCCCAACAGGTGTCGCTTTTATGCTCTTTGGGTTGGGAATTTTGGTTGCAGACACCTAAGAGGGTGGGTGCTGAAATGTAATGATTTGTCTAAAAATGTTATATGCTTATATCTCCTTTTTAAGCAATTCAAGGAACCAATACTCATGATAGGCATAGATTGTTATTTTATTTTGTCACTGTGAAATATATGTGAATTTTGAAATGTTAACATATATGAGATGGAAGAAAGTTTTGGGATTGGCACATCCGATTAGTTTTTTTTTTTTTTTAACTTAAAATATTACCACTTTTTAAATGCATAGCTATTTTAAGAAATTGAAAAGAATTAGGTTAGAAAAATATTTGATGTATGTCGAATTTTGCTTTAGGAGGTCGTCTACATATAGAAATTGTACCAAACTTGAACATTTTCAATAACAAACACCTAATTTTGACATCACATTTGGATTCTTCGGTAAATTTTACCTTTGGATACCAAACGAGAAGTTATACGTAGGGATGTGACGAATAGTGATTAGGCCGAATACCAACTTTTTTTTTTCAAAAAAAGAAAATAACTTTAGATTATATATACGGTTTAAAATGGAAAAAGAATTAAACAGAAATTGGTGTTTTATTATTTTTTTATTAAAATTTTCAATAGCTTGATGTATTTCCCGTAATATTTCAAACATCTTGATGCTAATAATAAAATATATTTTACTATATCTAAATTATGATAGTATAATTTTATATACAAGAAAGAAATTCATAAACATTTTACCTAAAATAATAACTTATTGATAATTACAACAGTTAATGTACTTTTTAATTTAGAAAAAATATTTTGCCACAAGAATATTAAGAAATCGAATTTTATTCTTTTATTCTTAGATATATTAAATTGACTTTCTATAAGTCAGGATAATATCTAATATGTTATTTCCATTAAAATACAAATAATGTACTCCACTTTTACTATCCAGTGATACTTTTATCCTTTCTTATATTCAAAATCAACGATAATACTTACTCTCTCTCGTAATTGATAGTGAGATACTTCCTGAAATAACATTTAGTCAAGTAAATTTTATTTGTGAGGGGTTTGTGTCCCGCTAGTGATCAACAAATTTTTAAGAATGAGTCTACGTTCTGAAACTAGTATTCAGTCTTAAATTATAAATTAAATTAAAGCAAAATGTAGGGTTAAAGTGGTAATATACAGTAAAACCCCGGTTATCCGTAAAGCATGGGACCAAAAGATTTTCGGTTAACCGGGGTTCCATAGTAATTTTCGGATAACCCGGAGGCTTCCCCATTTTATTCTAGCAGATGACACTACTCACCCTTCTCACTTCCCCACAGTCATAGGTAAAGCGTTTGTACTTGCAGGTGCTGCAAGAGTCCGTATTCTGTTCGATTTCCCATTCCTGTTTACACATGTTTTAATTTCCTCCAAACTTTACTTACGATGAGTAATATTTTAAAATTCAAACGGGTTTTTATAAGCATGAAGATTTCAACGAGTTGATATTGTCACCTCAATATATTGAAGTGCAGGAAGATGCAGCAGCCTCAAATGTGTTGTTGTTTAAAAGGTGGCGTGTCTAAAGGCAGCATTGAAGCAATGCAAAGTTGAAAAACAAACAAAAAAATCACAACTTATTTTGTAAAGAAATGAAGTGTTGTATGTGTCTATGCAATAAAATGCCTGCAATTACGCAATAATCCAAATAAGTAAGTTGACGCTGTTTATTTATTTCATAAACAGCATGCTTGTTTAAAATTTAAAAAAAAAAAATTAAAAAGAGTTTTTAGGTCTTTCGGTTAAGTCGATTTTCGGATAATCGGGGTTCTACTCTATTTTGTTTAACAAAATCTTTGACAATTGAACCAGCATATACAATTACAAAAACACAAAGTTCTACGACTTACTTAACATGCACAGAAAGTGATAACAACAATAATATGAATGAAGAAAGATGTAAATTAATATATATATATATATAGTATTCGAATATTCGGCTTGCCGAATACTATATTTCAGAGTTTAAAGACATTAGAAAAGTTAAATTTTAAACAATTTTGCTTAATATTTAACACAGATACTTCCATTTTGATAAACAAGACATTTTTACAAATAAACTTCTGACTAAAATACAAATACATAATATATATATTAGGGTGGATCAAATCAAAACGAAACAGGAGCTGCAGAATGAAATTGCATAGTTTATTTCGAACATAATTTCCGAAGCTACACAAGCACTTGTCCCACTGCTTCACCAAGTGGTGAATACCTTGCTCATAGAAGTCCTTCAGCGGAAATCGAAACCAGTTTCGAACATTGTCTATGATTTCGCCGTCGGTGTACATAACGAAGACCCTTCAATGTTTTTCTCATCGGACCAAAGATGGGAAAGTCACACTGCGAAAGATCTGGGTTATATGGTTGGTATTCCAACACTGTCCACCAAATTTCCTCGCGGAAGTGCTGGTGTCCGTCCTGCACGAGAGTGCACCTGCACACGAGATGTTCTCAGTGCACTGCCTTCATTCGCCGAGCACTTCACGAAATTCAACTCCTTCTGTCACTAAATAAAAATAACACTGCGTTGCTCTTTTTTACTCGCAAACATTCTGCAGATGCAGATGAATAACAACAACAACCAACTACCGGCCTGACGATACTGTTGACCGACCGCTAGCGGCTAGCGCATAGCATGTGCTTCTGCGTGACTAACTATGGCAAGTCCATTTCCGCAGTAGGGGTTGCCTTCTTTACTTCCCGCCCTACCTCCATGCAAACTTTCACCACACTCATACAAAAGTAAATTAAATTATAACCATTGTTCCGTTTTCATTTGATTATTATTTAAGAAGAGGGTAGTTTTTAAACTTATTTAATTAATAAAACATTAAATTTCGTGGCTTCATTTGGGAGTTAAATATAAATGAAAAACAATTTATTCTAAAACAAGTATATATGTATATTTTTATACCGCTAACCATCCCCTACCTGCCGGGCATGAGTGCCTAGCTTGACGAGTTAGTACCTGGACGCGGGGCGATATTCGCCTGATCACAGCATGGCTGTGATCCACCTGAAAAAAAGCCTTGTTGACATCGCTGCAGTGCTCTGCCAGAGTTCTCTTTGTTTGCCGGTTCATGGTTTATAATTAATATTGTTGCAGATTAAAAAAAGAGAAAGGAATCGGTCTCGTAATTTAGAATCTTGATCAGGTGACGAGACCTTCACCTGACTAGCCACCCCCAGAGGTATAATTCACAGGGAACTTGGAGGACTTTGCACCCACCACGTATTTTACATGCACCAGGCGCCATGGCCCTAAAACAAATATTTAAAAATCGAAGAGGACATTTTTACCGTCATGTACTGTTTATTTGTCAGGAAGGGACTAATGTAATACAATCTATTTAAATTGTGGCAACTTAGCAAGAATAACTTTCTTGCTGTTTTTGATTTAGCAAAAAAAAATTTTAATGCAGCAAAGAGTCTGGAGTGGGCGAGCATTTTCAGAAGTTGTAAACATACAGGTTGTTCCTAAAATCTTGGTACAAACTTTCAGGGAAGATAATAACAAAAAAAAATGTTTTGTACAGGAATCCAGCATCTCAATCCACCCATTCCATCAAAAATACTATACATCCAATCAAAATACAGGGTGTGCCACTACAAGCTGATACCGATTTTTTGTTCATAACTTTAACAATATTGATGATATTTTAGCGAGATTTTCATCATATTAACTTTGCTTATATGAAATGAAATGTGATGAGATCATTTGAAGTGACTGAATTTTGATCAGTGACGCAGTATATGTACTGTCAAGTGCACTCTGAATAATGAAATATCTAGCTCAGTGTTGTTTAGATATGAAAGGTGGCAATTTTCAGCACTTTCTCGGCATGTCATCATATTCCACAGAAATCAAAGTAAGTCTGTTGAAAATATCGTTACAATATCTTCATTTTTATTAAAGTAACAAACGAAAATCCCAGTTCGGCCGGGAGTGAAATACGTTGTATTTTTAATTGAATAAAGGAATTGCGGTCCTGGTTTTCTTTAAAAAAAAAAAAAAAAAGATGTCTGTCTTGATGCCTATTATCAACTCTGAAAGTGTTCCATTTTGTTTAGACACACTCAGTTTGTGAAAAAGCAAGAAATTGGTTCGACAATATTCAGGAACTTTTGTACATCATTAAATTATTAGGAAGGTCGTCATTAATGGTTAATCGAGGCTAACGAAAAAGAAAGGCTACCGCGGTGCTTTAATCGTATCTTTTTTTTACAGACCGCAGGAATCACGTGATGCTCGAATGCACCAATGCAGGTGTACAGAAAGTGCATCACGTCACTCTAGCGGTCTGTAAAAAAACATAAGTGGACTATACCGCGGTAGCCTGTCTTTTTCATTAGCCTCGTGGTTAATCTTCTTAGATGTCACTTTTCAAGCAGCAAACAAATAATGTAAAAGAATTCTTTTTATTTAACTATGATTCTGTTTTTTTAATTATTCCGAATATCTTTATTTATTGACAGTTAAAAGTCGAAATTGTGTAAGGTTTTTAAAAATATTATTATTTTTTTTTAAGTTTGGATCAGTTTCGAGGCTAGCCTCGATCAGTTTCAACTGACGTCATACCCTAGCAACCACCTTAACAACTAGCTTTGTTTTTTGTTTGCCCGCCAAAGATGGTGGATTGTGATTGGTTGGTTCGTAATACAGGCTACAAATCGACGATTATGATTGATTGGATAACGCTTGGTGGGCAGGTGATCACGTGGTTGAAACTGATCTATTCAGTTCGGTCGAATATTTCAATATTCGGCCAAAGCGAATCTTCGATTGACCGAATATTTTAAATTTTAATATTTCTGCCAAACTTAATTTTTCGGTAGTATGGCCGGATATCGAAGAGAAACCGAATATTCGGTGTATCCCTGTTTTAAATTTTTGAAAACTTAAACTTAAATCCATTTTTAATCGTTGCAAAACAGATTACAATGCGAGTGTTTTTTAAAACAGAACTCAAAAACTACTTGGCATGAGTTGTAATTTGGGATTAGCGCATTTGAAGCTTCTAAAAATTAATTTATGTTTTAAAACAACAACGAAAAATTATGCGTCAATCATAGTTTATGAAACACATACAAACACATTCCGAATACCGTAACGACAAAACTTCGCAGTTTACTAAGTAAACAATTTAGAAAACGCATAACACATTTTAAATAAAACATTTATTAGTAAACGTTAATTGGCAGGGTCCTCGCTGAGGGAAAAGGGGGGGGCTCCCCCCCCCCCCCCCCAAACGTTCGCGAATGCTGTTACACATGGCAAATTTACAAACATAGTTGACAGATTTGTTTAAAAGTTTAATAAAAACTGCAATACACTTTCTATTTCTGATAGACTTGGCAGAAGTTACAAATCTAATAGGGGAATTTTATTAAACTTTTTACAAATAAGAACTATATTACATTTTCTAATTGTGGTAACTTGGCAAAATTATAAAACTAGTTGGCAAACTTGTTAAACTTTCTTCTCTTTTAATCAAATGTGAAAATATACTAATGAATTGGCGAAAACTATTTATTTTATCTTCTCAATGAATTGGCAAATACTGAAATTTGACTTGGCAATTTATGTCCCCCCCCCCCCCCCCCCAAATAAAAAGTCATAGCGACGGCCCTGCCCTGCCTATTGGTACTAGTTGTATATGATGATTTGCCGCAAAGTTAATAGGGAGCAATTTCTTTTTTTATTTTCCAAAATTGTACCATATTCTATTCATGTACGTTTTTATTTCAAATGTTCGTGAAGTATATGATTTTCTTTTTTTTTTTTTTTTTTTGGATTTTGATGAGGATGGTAAAACGATAATCAAATTAAAGAATCCATTGTCGATTTATTTTTTGAATTTTATTATATCATCAACAAACGATAATTAAAAGAGAAATGTGTGTAACATCTCTACCATATCTTGATAGATTCCCATTAAAACTTGAGGAACGTAATAAAAACCAATCCTAAGATATAGTAATTCATATATTCAACAGATGGCGACACCACGATTTACAGGGGCTCTAGTAAACGTTGCCAATTTAATAAGGATTTTTACCCCCTGATAAAAAAAAATATATATTTATTATTTTTTTTTATTGTAGTTTATTTTAGATGGAAAATGAAATTTCTCTTTTAGATAGAAATCCAGCTAGACTGTTGCATTTATTTTACTTTAAATTTTCTGTTAGAGTAAAAGAAAAAATGTATATCTTACTGATATTCTTGTAGAAATTGGCAACATTGGCTGGGTGATATTGTTTACAAACAATCTTGTGTTGGCCTGCTACATTTTTCAGAGTTTTTAGCTTTATTTTGGGATATTATATAGCTTTTTTTTATTAATGTGATTTCGTATAATTTAATGTGGTTCCAATTTTTCGTAATTAGGTAGAAACGAGCATGGATCTTGCATTTCAGTTGGTAAAAATGCTTTTTAGCTTTAAGTTTGCATAATTTGTATCTGCTCGTATAGCATTTAATGCAGAAATACATGTAGTGCATGTCTGATAATTTAAATCTTAACTTTTAAGGCTGAAGACGGCTTGAAAGCCCGAGAGGTTCCTGTTGGTTGTGTAATGATTTTTGACGGCAATGTTATTGCTTCTTCAAGAAATACTACAAATGAAACCAAAAGTGTGAGTTTTTTTTACACGAATATTTCGATTATAACCACTCTAAGGGAAATTCCATAATCGGCTATGTCGCCAATTGACGTAATTTATTGAGAGTTGGTTGGCGCATAATTAATTTCATTGTTATAATCAGGTTTGTTAGGGTTTTTTAATGCTTATTTCTGAAAAATATTTACGTTATAGTGTGTTATGTAACAGTTTACTGTAGAATTTAAAAATAAATTCCAAAAGTATGTTAAACAGGATAAGTACTTTTTATTAATTTTTGTTGTTCTTGTTTTGTTTTACATATGTTTTCATAATTTATTTAAATATTTTCCTAAACATTCTGTAAATATATTAATTTTTTTTTATGTTAACTATTAATAATAATAAAGAAATGTATATTATTTTTCTTTTAACAGTGTGTGCAGATTTTATAACAACTTGCGGTGCAGATGTCGCAGATGTACCAGGGTATATTATCTATTTGGTGGCAATCTGGCGATTTTGGCGAGATTTTGCTTTGCATGGCAACCCGGTAGAGCAGATTGCGTGTGTTTATATTAAATTAAACATTCTGTGTTTCATAATAAATTAATCATTGTGTGTATTTAATAATAAAGTAATTTGTGTGTGTTTATAATACAAATTTTGTTTGTTTTATAAGTTATATTATCTGTTGTGTGTTTCTTTATAATAAAATAAAACTAACATGCTGTTTTTGTAAGCTAGGCCTAACAGGTACCTGAAAACTAGATTTTCTTGCCAAAATGGCGCAAAACAAAAATCGTGCCAACCCCGGTGCATCTGCGACATCTCTTTCCAACTTGCATCTATATTTATTTATTCGACTTGAGATATTCATGAAAATGTAAGAGTGAATTTTATCTCTTGCTACATTTAAAACCATGGTATTTATGTCAGATTCACTGTGCCAGCTATAGCACCAACAGTATCAATTACAGTAACACTTATTGTTTTTTGCTTTTTTTATTGTTAATATTATATAGTTTCCATATTAAAGGTGCTGGCAGAAGTATTTATAGTATATGTATAATTATATAATTTGATATAGATTTAAGATATTATATTCATTGATACAGTATATTGTTAAAGAACATTTATGTTATGTTTACTATGGTGGGTATAACAATCCTCTGTAAATAAAACTACCATCGTTAAGATCATTCATTGTTAACAGTCGTCAATTCAACGTTATATGTTTAATAGATGTACACTAAATTGCTGTTTTGCATTATTTTAATTTGCTTTTATCTTATTTACCATTTTGAACAATGTTATATATGTACATCTGTTTTAAACACAATTAGTGATTGGAAACGATAAAAATAATTGGTTATGGATTACTATATTTGGCGATCTATCTTCCTGGCATGAATAATTAATACGTAAGCTACCTTATATAGTTATACGAATATAAATACTTCTGCCACTGCATTTAATATGACAACTATATAACATTAACCATGCAGTTACAATAAAGAAAGCAAAAAATATTTTTGATGCCATTGTTGGTGCTGTGAATCTCAGCTGGTACAGATGATAAGTAAATACCAAAACCAGTATTGTTGCCAACTAAGGCGACCTACCCAATTATGAAACTTTAGCAACAACACCACAAATGAAGTTGTGAAACAAAATGCTGATTTTAATTTCAGTAAATATTTTATTATTTTATAGGCAATTCGACATGCAGAGATCAATTGCATCGATCAAGTTATTGAATGGTGTCAGAAAAATAACAAAATAGCCAATAATGTGTTTAAACATATAGAAGTTTTTGTGACTGTGGAGCCCTGTATAATGTGTTGTGCTGCCCTCAGATCTCTTTGTATCCTTAATGTGATATATTCTTTAAGAAAATAAAAATTAATAATAATTCATTTTTATGATAATTTCTTAGTCAAAATTTAAATAATATTTTATTTTTTCACGTTGATTTCAAATCTAAAAATTTTGTTTATTTCTAAAAATATGTATGCTTTTATATCTCAGCTAATATTGTTTTCATTTTATTTGAAAGTTCTGTCTTAAAAAATAATTAACAGTTTGTTGCTTCATTACATGACAAATGTTTATAATCTTTATATTAAATGCATTCCCTTGACTATGTCCATATATGAAAAAAATAATCACAACATGGCTTTAACAACATATGCATTGTACTTGAATGTAGCCATGAGACAATGATCTTTTTTAACACTTCCTAACATAGCTGAAAAGGGTTTCTGACTTCAGTTTATCTGTTTGTCTGTCTGTTCATGCTCTAATTTGTAAATATATTCAGATTGCTATGTTATTGAGGAAAAAGAAAGTGTATACTATTTATAGCTTGTTTACAAGGTCATACAAAAAAAGAATATCAATCAGAAATCTATCGGTCACACAAAAGAAGTCAGAATATATAGTAGGGGAGACCGGTACACAGTGGACCACTTTTTCAGTTAACATTTTTTTTTCTCTTTAACAGACTGACCGATCTGTATGAAAATATTTTTGAATATTCCTTAAACCTTCTTACATCCATCATAATTTTCTCACAACATAGTTTTCAATACATTTTTCAAAAAACAAAAAAAATTATATACACTTGTAAAGTGGACCAGTGTACCCCGGAAGCGGGGTACACTGGTCCACCCACTGGGGTACAGTGGACCACTATTAGGTGTTATCCAAAATACAATATAAATCTATTTTTCATTAATCTAATTCTTTTTTGTTGCCCCTTCACCTGCAAAATAACATAGTAATATAAATTTGGAAACAAAAACAAAAAATTAATTACATTTTGAAAATAATAACAGATTAATACAGGAACAGTTGCAATTTAGTTGAAGTTATTACTTAAGTACAAAAAAAAATCAGTGCACATTAAAATATGCAAATGAAATTCCAAAGTACTTATGAGTAAGATTGAGCCTGGAATTTTCAAGAAATAATTTTGGGTCTGAGAGCAACATTATGAAATCATTGACATCAACAGCAGATTCGTCTACAGTTTCGGGAGAAATAAACTGATTTCCATTCAATTTGCATCTCATGAATCTTACTTGAATAGAATCATCAACAATTAGACTAAAGTTATATTTATCAAAGGCAGTAGATACAAAACAAAATATTTCTTACTATGTTAAATAAATTGTTATTTTTATTTGTTTACTTTATTTTACAGTTAAATCTACTTTAAAACAATCTTTCTTTATAGAAAATAAGCAATTATTAAATATTTTGAACATTCTGCATTACAGGAGAAAAGTGGATTGTGGACTACTGTGCCCCAGGAGTGGGTGGTCCACTGTACCCCATGTTGAAGTTCAATAAATAATCATATTAATATTGTTTATAGCTTTCTTTTTAAACATATTAACTTTAAAGTAAAATAAAAACAAGTATCTTAGCTTTGCAAAAAAGCTGTTTTCTTTTATTTATCTACAAGCTTTAATTACTAAAAAATAAAAATATGATGAAGAAAAATTTTACTTTTAGAAGCTCAAAACAACGAATCAGGATAAAATAGTTCAATCTGAGCTAAACATATTTTCTGAAGGCTATAAATAATTATTGTAGTGCTGTTGTCTATTAGGATAGAAGAGAAGCTTAAAAATTTTTTAAATAAATAAAATATTAGGGGGTGGTCCACTGTGCCCATAGGTCCAGTGTGTACCGGTCTCCCCTATATGTTTCACTAATATCAAATTTATTACATTGAAGCTATATTTGTGTTAGATAGTTTGACAACGACAACTATGTTTGTTTCTGTTCAGTGTGAACAAAATTGAACGACATTTTAAAAGTAGTTTTTGAAACTTTTATGAAAGTTGAGTACTCTTTGTATCGGTCAGATTCTTCTCATGTTATGTGTTTCATATTAAATGCTTCTAGTAAGGTAGACTTCTTCCAAATAAATATTGCAATAATATTCCAAATAATATTGCAAATAATTGTTGCTTTGCAAACAGGTTAGGCCACAAGTGGGGAAGGAGTGCACCTATGCCACATATTTATCATATTTATTGGGATTTTTCAATACAAATGAAAGATTTTTTTATGTTTAAAAAATAAATTTAGGGTTCCAAAAAATTTTGCACTATTTCCAGATAGTTATAGAATAACCGAGCATGATTAAAATGCTTTTTTTTACTTTTGAAAAGAAATTAGGGTTCCCCACCTTTCACCCAAAAAAATATACTTAGACATACCCAACTTTTATGTTTTTTATTACCACTAAAATCTAATACAAAATTTTGCTTTATTTAATGCAGGTTTGGCATTTAATCTTCTCACCGCCATGAACTGATATATCCTTTCACTATGCTGCAGGTTTCACTGCAATAATAACACTGTTTAAATTAATACATTTCTACAAATATAATGCAGTTTTAAAATATTGAGTAATGGTTGATACTTTCAAGGCTAATACTCATATACATAATTAAGTTTTTTATATCAAGTTTGAAAATTCATCTTTTTTTTAGCATTTTAAAAAAATTACAGAGAAAATAACATTACAAATTTGCCCTTTTGCTCGGCGGTCAGGGGTTTAAGTAAGAATAATTGTCTGAAGCAAATTTCCCTATTGAATATTAGTGGTAAGAAAAAGCGTAAAAGTTGATGGCTCTAACTTAGGTCTTTTTAAAGAGAGGACTGGCTCTGTTTGCAAATATCTGATGATGTATTATCATTCTATTATGACTTGGCCAATGAGTAACACAAATTTAGATTACTTCATTAATTATGGTGACAATCACTACTAGCAGCTGGCAGAGTCTAAAGTTTTTAATTAAATAATGCATTTGTGCCTGTTATCTTGTTAGCAGCTGTTGTTCCCTGTAGCAGTGCCAACTCTTCCAAGGTCATCAGCCAAGTATTGTGAGAGGACTATGTACCAGGGTTCGTAAATATCATGATATTTAAATAAATATCTGATATGTTCAATATGTATCTGATATTTTGATATATATATGTGGTGTTTTTACGAAGATAGTTTTTTACTCCATGAAAAAATGGCAGTTCGTTCAAGATGGGGAATGATTGCAGTCGTACTCAATAATCATGGTGAAGAGGTGAGGTAATGATGATATTCCACAAGAGTTTCTTCAATAAAGACCAGCCAATTTCCAGACAAATCGTTTATTTAGAAACAAGATTGATGCAAGTAACAGTTCCCACTGTATTCGGTAGAAACTTATAGCCCTCAGGCTTCACGATGGCTCACTATATAGTTTTAAAAGAACTTAAAGAGCTGTATGAAAATTCTACATGACTACAACACCAGATAACCATTTGGTTACACTTCCAAACACGTCAAAAATCTGCTCTCCAAAGCGTGCAAGCAAGTTTTGTTCACTGAGCGTAGTGATACAGAATACGACGTCACGAGCCCACAAACCAATAAGTGAGAGGTGAGCTCCAGCCAAGCGAATGAGGCGCGAGGGAGAAGACCCAACACAAAAGAATTCCTCTCGTAGCCGCACATTAATTTTGAAGTGAAAAATACCCCCAGCGTGCGAAAGCAGAGCATGGAATTAAAAATAATAATGGCTTTTTTAAAAACATTCGAAATGAGAAAAGTGTCTCTCGGAATTTTATGGATTGGGGAGCTGATAAAAGTTACGAATGAACTTAAAATTTTAGATTAAGATTTGGAATGAGATAATTATTAATATACGGGTATTTACTTTTAAAAGGACATTAAATAGGAATAAATATGATTAAGAATTAAGGAAATACTGACTATGTCAGAAGTTAGATTAATTTAAAGGACTAATGCGAAATAAATGTGAAGGAAATAAATTTTTTATATAATATATATATCATCATCATCATCATCATCAACCGTTTTCAATCCACTGCTGGATGTAGGTCTCCCCCAGATTTTTCCATTGTTGCCTGTCTAGTGCTTTAGTCATCCAATTAACACCGGCCACTTTTCTGATTTCGTCACTCCATCTTACTTGAGGTCGTCTTCTTGGTCGTTTTACATCTCTGGGATACCACTGTAGGGTGTTTGTGCTCCATCTATTGTCTTGTCTTCTTGCAATGTGCCCAGCCCATTTCCATTTTAGCCATTTAATTCTCTCGATAATGTCAAAAACTTTCGTCTGACTTCTTATCCACGTTATTCTCTTTCGGTCTCTTCTGGTTATGCCTAGCATACATCTTTCCATACTTCGCTGTGTTGTTTGTAATCTTTGTACCATCCGTTTTGTTAGTGTCCAAGTTTCTGCTCCATAAGTTAGTGCAGGCAAAACACATTGGTTAAACACCTTTCTTTTCAAACAAAGAGGCATGTTACTTTTCAGAATAATATTGTTCTTCCCAAAAGCACTCCATCCATTTCTTATTCTTCTATTGATTTCATTCATGATACTGTTGTCTGAAGATATTTCTTGTCCAAGGTACACATAACTTTCAACATCTTTAATCTCAGTGTTGTTGTAGACGATTTTCTTTTTTGATGCAAATGAATTGAACATCACCTTAGTCTTTTCCAAATTTATTTTTAATCCCACATTAATGCTAGCTTCTGCCAAATCTTTTAGCATATTTTGCAATTCTTCAGGGCTATTACTGAAAATTAAAATGTCATCAGCAAACCGGAGATGGCTTAAATATTCCCCATTTATTCTAATCCCTTTGTTTTCCCAATCCAGCTTCTTGAAAATACTCTCTAAGACAGCAGTAAAAAGCTTAGGCGAAATGGTGTCTCCTTGTCTTACTCCTCTTTCAAGCTTGATCTTCGCTTTTCCTTTGTCCAAACGGATGGTGGCTGTTGCTTTCTTGTAGATCTTCTTTATGATATTGATATAAGGTTTGTCTATACCAATGTTCTCCAGAGAAGTAATTACTGCAGATGTGTAGACCGAATCAAATGCTTTTTCATAATCAATAAAGGCAAGACAGAGAGGTAAATTATATTCTTTATGTTTTCCTATAACTTCCCTTACTGTTTGAATATGATCCATTGTGCTAAATCCACTTCGAAATCCTGCTTGTTCTCTAGGTTGAGCTGAGTCCAGAGCTGATTCAAGTCTTGTCGTTAAAACTTTGGCGAAAATTTTATAAATCACTGACAGTAAGCTGATTGGACGGTAGTTTTTAATGTTTTCCTTTTCTCCTTTCTTATAAAGTAACACCATCACAGCATTATTCCAATCTTCTGGTACATCTGATTTCTCGAGACATTTGGAAAACAGTAAGGCTAGCATTTTTGCAAATTCTTCTCCTGCTTCTTTGATAAGATCAATTGTAATTCCATCTTCGCCAGGGCATTTACCTTTTTTCATGCCTCTAATGGCTTGTACAACTTCATCTGTCATCACTGGGATTATCTCTTCAGTTTCTGTTATGTTTACTAGTGGATCACGTAGGTTGATTTCCCTTTGATCTTCACATTTATATAGATCGTTATAGAATTTTTCGACAATGTGTACTATTTCATTATTGATTTTGGTGATTGTTCCATCTGCTGTCTTCAGTGCAAAAATACCTTTTCTTCCAACACACAGTTTGCGCTTAGCTGATTTTAAACTTTTGTTATCTTCTAGAACTTTTTTGACAAGATCACAGTTAAATTTTCTGATATCTTCTGTAACACATTTTCTTACCGTTTTACATAATTCTGCATATTCAACTCTTGATTTAGGATAGTTTTTCTTCATTTTAAATTCTCTGCGTTTCTTCATCAGTCTTCTTGTTTCTTCTGTTATTTTCTTTGTTTGCTTTACTTGTGCTTCACCAGCTATCGTCCTTGCAATTTCTTGTAGAGTATTTGTTATTTTCTTGTTCACTACTGTAACATCTTGTTCTTCTTCTAAGATTGATTGAAGTACTTGAAAACGATTTTTAAGTTCTAAATTAAATTCTTCTTTATGTTTCTGGAGATTTATAATATCGACTGATTTCTTTGAGCATTGCAAAAGCTTCATTCTTTCCACTTTAGTATTTAAAAGCAGTTTGCATCTAACTAACCTGTGATCGCTTCCTGTATTGAAGTTATTGAGAACGCTGCAATCCTGAATAAGATGCTTTTTGTTTGTCAAGATGTAGTCGATTTCACTTGTTGAGCCATTTGCACTACGCCATGTCCATTTTCTTTGTGGCTTTTTCTTGAAAAATGAATTCATGATATACATCTGTTCACATTCTGCAAATTCAATCAATCTGTTTCCTCTTTCATTACGCACCCCATATCCATGAATTCCTACTGAGAACTCACCTTTCTTTTTTTCCCCAATTCTAGCATTCCAGTCTCCCATTATTAATTTTATGTAGCATTTTCCTTTTTGATGCATTGAAGCTACTTCTTCATAGAAATCCTCAATTTCTTCATCAGTATAGCTAATTGTTGGTGCATAAACTTGGGTAATTTGCAGTTTGTATCTTTTTGACACTTGTATAACTAACCTTGCAACTCTATCTGATGCACTATCATATTCTACGATGTGATTCTTCCACCTTTTATGAATCAGAAATCCTACACCACTTGTTTTTCCATCTTCTGTACCTCTGTAGTACAATACATGTCCACTGGCAAGATCAATCTTCTCTTCACCTTTTCTTCTTATTTCGCATAATCCTAGGATGTCCCAGTTGATTCTTTCTAATTCTTCTTCAAGTTCCTGTAAACGACTTTCAGAAGATAAGGATCGTCCATTATACGTAGCCAAGGTCATCAACTTATGGCAGCCAAACTGAGCCCGGTGATTCTTAGCACCCTCTGTCTTCATGTCTTTCTGATCGCTGCCGTAATCAGGAACATGCAGACTGCCGGGAATTGAGGGCCGTGATTTGTTTTGTGAATTCATGGTAAAATAAGGGGGGAGGTGGCCAAATTCCTCCACGCTGGCCAAGCGGGTTGGAGGAAGCCCATCCGCGTTCGTTCCCCATGCACTAGGCAAGGGTACTAACAGGCTGCACCTTCATATATATATATATCTGATATTTTCAAAATAGTCAACTTACTGCTAATTATAAACATTTTCAGACTTAATATAAATTAGAAATTAAAACAATTGCACTTAATATTAAAACGTAATGTAACAATATTCAAAATGTCTTTCTTTTTTTCCCCCTTTCACTTAACAATGAAACTGAAGATCAACTAATACAAAACACAACAATTTTCTGAAAAGTTAAGCAATTTGGTTTTTACACTCATCAAAAAACAAACTATAGGGATCAGTATCAAGTAGCTAGAAAATTTTATGTTTTATATAACAAAATTTTAAATATGTAGGGGAGACTGGTACACAGTGGACCACTTTTTCAGTTAAATTTTTTTTTCTTTTTAACGGACAGACCGATCTGCATGAAAATATTTTTGAATATTCCATAAACCTTTATACATTCATCATAATTTTCTCTGAACATAGTTTTCAATACATTTTTCAAAAAAAAATCTTTTATATGCACCTGTAAAGTGGATCGCTATTAGGTATTATCTGAAATACAATATAAATCTATTTTTCATTAATCTGATTATTTTTTATTTCCCCTTTGCACGCAAAATAACATAGTAATATAAATTTACAAGTAACATTTTGAAACAAAAACAAAAATTAATTATATTTTGAAAATAATAACAGATTAATACAGCAACAATTGCAATTTAGTTGAAGTTATTACTTAAATAGAAAAAAAATCAGTGCACACATTGAAATTTGCAAATGAAATTCCAAAATACTTATGAGTAAGATTGAGCCTGGAATTTTCCTGAAATACTTCTGAGTCTAGGAGCAACATTATGAAATCATTGACATCAACAACAGATTCATCTACAGTTTTGGGAAAAATAAACTGATTTTCCAATCAATTTGCGTCTCATGAATCTTACTTGAATAGAATCATCACCAATTAGACTACAGTTATATTTATCAAAGGCTGTAAATACGAAACAAAATATTTCTTACTGTTAAATAAATTGTTATTTTTCTTTGTTTACTTTATTTTTCAGTTAAATAGCCACTTTAAAACAATATTTCTTTATAGAAAATAAGCAATTATTAAATATTTTTAAACATTCTGCATTACAGGAGCAGAGTGGATTGTGGACCACTGTGCCCCAGGAGTGGGTGGTCCACTGTGCCCCATGTTCAAGTTCAATAAATAATCATATTAATATTGTTTATAGCTTTCTTTTAAACATATTAACTTTAAAGTTAAATAAAAACAAGTATCTTAGCTTTTCAAAAAAGCTGTTTTATCTTATTTATCTACAACCTTTAATTACTAAAAAAATAAAAATATGATGATGAAAATTTTTATTTTTAGAAACTCAAAACAACCAATCATGATAAAATAGTTCAATTTGAGCTAAACATATTTTCTGATGGCTATAAATAATCAGTGCAGTGCTGTTGTCTATTAGGATAGAAGAGAAGCTTAAAAACATTTGATATAAATAAAATATTAGGGGGTGGTCCACTGTGCCCATAGGTCCAGTGTGTACCGGTCTCCCCTATATATTTTTTAAATTGAAACATAAGTGTAACTTTGTCTGTTTTTACATTCCTTAACCTGTTGTGCAGTTTATACTCTACTAAATCGAAACTAAAAAAAATTCTTTCTAATGAAGCTTTAAAAATTTAGCTTCAAACATAAAGCTTTAGGGGGAAATCATTTTTGGTTAAAAAAGTCACTGTCAGAGGCAGTTTTACAGAATGATGGCAGTTCATAACAGTTGAAAATTTCCTTTATGCTTGTTTTGACAGAAAATATCATGCAGAATTGTATTTTGGAAATAAATATAAAATACATAATGCATCAAAACTCAAATTTTTCCCCATTCACTCTCCATTCCTCCGAATGATTTGAAAAGTCAATGCTGAAAACCGTATCTTAAGTATTTTTCCCTATTTTCCCCCATTTATATCTCCCTCTTAGTTGCGTTACATACCAGTCACCACATAAAAATGTCAAACATCATGTTATTTTGAAAATAAATATGGGCTATATATCATTGAACCCTGCTATTCACAAGTATGATACATTTTTAGAATTTGGCTTCAAACATAAAGCTTAGTAGGGAAAAAAAATTATCTTTTACTTAAAAAAGTCACTGCCAGAAATAAAAATTCATTATTTACAGAACAACATAGTCATTAACAGTCATTTACATTTGTTTTGACTGAAAATATCCTACACAATCATATTTTGAAAATACATATCAAATATTTAAAAATAAATATTGGGTATATGTCACCAAAACCCTGCATCATTCATTTGTAGAACTCATAAATTCATATGTCTACTTGATATTGGAAATATACTGTTTATCTTATAATGAGTGAATGTGTTTACTTACATTGAATTTTTATTTTTAAGAATATTTTTCTTAACTGTTTGAAGCTGTATCTCATGTCACTTATGGTTGTGGTAATGACAAATTTGGAGGATGTGGCACTGTTCTTAGTGTTCACGATGATAAAATATTCTTTAAAGGCCAAGAATTGCAGGTATTTTTCATTTTGAGATTACTTTAAAATATTATCATATTTTTATTGCAATTTAAAAATTATTTTCATAGTAAAACCTGAGAAAATGTAAGCTGTCTATTATTGAATCATGTCTTAAAAAGAAAATTTTCATGGTGTCGATAGACAGAATATATGCAGTTATACCTGCTAAGAAGACCAAAACGAGTCTAAAACAGAATTTTTGTCCATTCCTGAGTGATTAGGTTTTACTGTATTATAATTTTAAGAACACTTTTCATTATTATTTTTAAGAGTACTTTTCTGCTCTATTCTCAATGGGATTACAATAATATTCAAATTAAAGTAAAAGCAGGGCTTGAAATTGAATTATATTTCTAGGAAGGGAGTCTCCTTAAAACCATTTGATAATATGGAAGCTAGATCTGTTTTGGAAGGGAGTGAAAACTATATTTATTCCCACATGTATTTTAACATAGTATTTGATTTAGCCATAAATATTAACACATGACCAGTGGCAGCTTGTGGGTAGGCACTTCCAAACTTCAACATCCCTCCTTATTTATATTCCATATTATCGACAACTTTCAATGTAATGTGTCTTTTTCCTTTTAATTATTTCTTTATACTTTTTCATTACATAATTGTTAAACTTCATGTAGTTATCATGTAGTTCAGGAAAAATTTCAAAAATCCTTGTATGGGACTGTGCATTTTACAGTTCCAGAAATACTATGTTTGAGTATTGTGCATCCATATATATGTCCAAGATGAAAAGCTTGCTTATTGGGTGGAGATATGCACTGTGGTTTTCAAAGTTCTGATAGCCTTTTTTCTGCTAGAGCTATGGTATTATGAAAATTTTCAAGGCATTGTGCTGTATTTATATAGATAGATTAATAAAAATTTTCATAATTTTTTATGACACTTAATAAATTCTACATTCTGTTTTTTTTTAAATTATTATTTAAGAAACTTTTATTAAAACTTTTCTTATAGAATGTTGAATATTTGTTAAAGAATAGCATAGAGCAAAGGCATATCAAACTAGATGTAAAAATAGATCTATGTAGTGTTTTGATATTATGTTAATTGCAAATGCTCAAAATGGTTTCGAAACTTGTATATTTTCATTTATTTTATGTTTTAGTGCAAATTTTCATGAATTTTTTTTAGTATTTACACTGATATTTATTTAACCAGAGCTTATAATTTTTTTAATTTTAAGGCAATCATAAAGTCTAGAAGAAGTCCTTTATAAAGATATTAAATTTTTCTCAAGAAATGTATGAAACTTTTACACAGTATTAAAATACTGGCAGAAATTTTTTTCTTGAGCAGCACCCAAAAAATTTAAGTCAATAATTCAGAATAACAATGTTAAGTGCTTGTTTTCTTTTTTTTTTAAAAAAAAAAAGCTTTATATATGTCTGTTTTTAAATTTTAATCAAATGTTAACAATTGGGTTTCATGAAGTTTTTCTGGTTCTAATTTCACAGTTGCTCTTCTCATTTAATTTTTGTTCTAGGGAATTTTTTTGACAATTATCTTGACCAGGGTTTCAAATTTTTGAGCATGATTCCTGCCATCCTACCCTGAATTTCAAGTCCTGGTACGCCATTTAATCTGATAGATCTGTTTATTTCAGTTAATGCATGCATTTTATTGACTATGCTATTTTGCATATTTGTGATGAGTTTTGAAGTTAATATATACATTCCGTAGATATAAAAAATATTTTCACTACCATTTTTTCTTAATAAAATAATTATTGTAATTTGTAAGAATAACTAAGCTTTAGTAACTTATGCATGATGATTGAATGAAAAGGGATTTTATTGTTTGTTATGCTTATGTATATGTATTTCAAGAACAATAGCAAACAACTGATGTTTTAAAATTCAGGTTAAATATATTTAAGAGCCATACAGAAATCAAAGATATGTTTGTCATATTTTCTATTTGAGTGAAAATTTTATTTGGATTACATACCCAACCTCCATATATATATATTTAAATATCTATTTGCATACTTGTTGGCAGTTTGTGATTAAGTGTCTAAAATTGCAACAATGATTGTTTTTACACAATGATTTTTTAAAACTTTGTTTTTAGTTGAAATCTTTTATTTAATAATTTACTATAGAGCTTTATTTGAAGATATTATAAAGGGCTTTATTTGAATGTTTTGCTGTATTACAATACAGATACTTAATGATTTCTAACAGCAATGGATTTTACTGATCTGAATAGTTGCAATTGATGATCTTGGCTATCTAAAAGTGAAAGTAAAAGAAATTATACTGTAAGGAATTCAAGAATATTGAAATATATAATAAAGATTTTTCAATTGTTTCTTCATCTTGAGGTTCTCCAGTGATTTTTGACTGTGTAACAGTTTGTAGTTATATGAACAATGGGATTAAAAGAAAAATATATTTAGCTTGTACTAAAGAAAAAAAAAAAGGAAAATCAGAAGATTATTATAATCTTATTTGCCTATTAATATTTCTATCTTTTCAAGGTTTCAGTTTAACTTTCTGGCCTGTTTAGTAGTTATTGCCTTTTCATTTCATCTAATGTTATAGATTAGAGTTGCCAACTTTAAATTTTTCACCCAATGATGAACTGAGAGGGTGATCAAGGTGAAAAGCTCCGCCCTCAACTGAGAAATTGAAATTTCTTTCTCTGAAACTTTTGAATTTTTTACTGTCGTAATGGCACATGATGGAATACTCTACAATGTATACATAGAAATCCTCTTTTAGTGAAAAATGTGTGTATTCAATATTTAATTTGCCAAAAGATTGTTTAAAAGAAAATAATTTTTTATGATTTTAAAGCTGCTTTAAAAAAAAAGAAAAGAAAGAAACTGAAGCTCTTAAAAGAATATAATTTTCCACTTTCCATTAGTTATATATATATAATTCCATTTCTTATTCAAATTGTGATTGACTTTTCTTGCATCTTATATCTTTTTATTTATTTATTATTTTCTGCTTTTATCTTAACTTATAATGTATTTATTCTTATGTTATCTCTAATTTGGTGTTTAAGTAATTTGTTTTTTTGAATTTATTAATTATTTATCAACTTAAAATGTTATATATTCACTTAATTTATGCCATTCTTAAATTGATGTTTGGGTTTGAATTCAATTGAACTATTTTTTTCTTTTTTTTTTCCCCCAATTCCATTTTATTATCAGTTTATATCTAAATTTCATTTTTTTCTGCTGGAATCTTTAATTATTTTCTAATTTTTTTAAAACTATTATGTATGTTTGGCTATGAACCATCTTTGAATTGGAGCTTTGGTTTTGATGTTTGAATTGGTTAATTATTTATTAAATATATAGTATTCTGTATACACTTTATACCTATCTTTGAAAAAATTGGAGATTTGGTAAGTTTGTCGCTAGAATTTTTTTTTGTGTGTGTGTGTGTTTCGAATTCAAAGGTATATATATATACACACATATAAATTTAATACATATACAGTTTATAAAAAGGCAAAATGTATGTGCTTAAAGTTGCAAAAACAAAACTGTCAATCAGTATATATCAGGGCCGAAACTAAGGGGGGGCAGAGGGGGCACGTGCCCCGGGTGCCAGCAGAACTGAAGGTGGAGGGGGCGCCAAATGCAGGTTTTGTTTGATAATGTATATATATATGAAATTTGTATAAAAAGTCTCGCAGCCGGAAAATCCAAAAGAAAAATGAACCAAATGCATTAAAATAGACAAATAGATAAAAAGATTCGTCTACAATACAAGATAGCAAATGAATAAAAAACGAACTGTTCTCTTAGGCTATTTTCTTTCACCCATTCCAAATGTATCATGTCTATGCCGTCTATCATTTAAATCTCTTCCTGTGGTTTAGGAGAATCACTAACATTTTTCAAGGTCAGTCCCTACTCGTGTCTGTATATGACACTGTGCAACGTCGTCTGGATACGGTACTGCACTGTCCAGCATGGATAATTGACAAATGATTCCCTCACTCTGACTTTTCTATTAGATAAAAATATTCCATGAAGGCTGTTCTATTTTTCCCTTTTCTCCCAGCGTGGAGCTTTCTTCTCTTTGTCATGGGCGAGGGGTGACTGCTTTGGACAATAAACACAAATTGGAGGATGAATGTCCAAAGTAAAATTCTCAGTAAAATCTTTTTCTTTTAACTATAGCCTTTGTAGAGGTACAATAAAAATTCTCGTACAGCGCGCCATGACTAGTAAAGCCAGAGCCGCGGGCTTTATCTTCCAAAAAGTTTTTTACTCGTCTTTTTGCGAAAGTTTTCTAAGCGTTTTGCCGCCCTTGGCGGCAACTGGAATATGCCGGCCTGTTAATTTTGCTGAAATTACTTTTTTATACAGATCCAATCTAGTATTATTAGAGGGGGCGAGGTTGGGCGACTGCCTTGGATACTAAAAACAAATAATATTTGAAAGAATAATTTGAAAAATACGCAAAATAAAACTCTTTGTTAAAACTTTTTTTGAAAAAAAAAAATGTCATTTGTAGGGGTGCAGGGAGAAAACCATACCCAAGTTGCTATGACTAATAAAATTAGATTATAATCAGTAACAAAGTCAAATGCATTCTAAATATCAGCTTTATGTAAACAGCATACCAAGTATGGGGCACCCCTAAATCAGGGGCCCCAGTGTCATGATCCAGATTTAGATTTATCAGATCTGATTTAATTAGACTCTGAATCTGTGTAATTAAATCGTCATAAAAGTCTCTAACAGTAAGTAACAGGGTTCCTTTCAGCTCAGATCGAAGTTTGAGTCTCACCTCAACCCTCCACAACCGTTCACAGTTCTGATAATTGCTAATAGAAAATAAGACAAGGAAAAATATTTAAACATAACTAAAACATTTCTGGGAATAGCAAATGGTATAAAAAATATTCTATTTAAATTACATGAAAATTATGTAGTAATACTAATTAAAAAAAAGTGCTAAGAAAATCATTTGATCAAAAAATAATTTTTCTCGTTGAACTCAAAAGAGGATTTTGGGGGCCCTTTGGATGCGGGGCCCCTCGCGATTGAGACCATCGCGACCCTTTAAATTCCGCTCCTGCGAATATCAATAATTATACTCCCTAAGATGAAAACTTGTATAAAGCGGAATATTTTTCGGTTCCTTTCGATTCCATTTTCAAGGTTTTAATGAATCAGTATTTGACAAAGCTGATTACTTAGTTCAGTATTACAGATTATCTGATTATATACTTTAAATTTTAGAAATTTAGAAAAAATTAGCTTTGGAAATTTTCTTTTCGGAGGGGGGGGGGGGCGCCAAAATCCATGTTTGTCCCGGGCGCCAAAAAGGCTAGTTTCGGCACTGGTATATATTGTGCAATAATTTTCAAAATAGAAAATATGGTGTGATGAAATAATGTTAATGATATGTGTAAAACTTTATCAATTACAGATAAATAACATTTAAAAGTTAATAGCAGCAAACAATCAAAATGTGTTAGAAAATAGAAATAAAATATGTACCAAGGCTCGCCAGTGGGGGCTAGTAACAAAATTAATAAGAAACCAGATATTGAAAGTGTCACATTGAATTCCAATGCAGCAAAATGGTAATGAACTTCAAAATACTTAAATGTGTGAAAATATGGTGAAGCTATTGCATTAAACAGATAAAAAATTGCTTACATTGGAATTCCACCCAAAAGATATTAAAAATCCTACCATGTAAGATGAGCTGGTGACATACTTTAAAAAAAACATAAGTAATAAATAATAGTATATATTTATATATATTACTTTGACTTTGTATGTAAATGCAGGCAGAGTAAACACTTTTAAAAGAAGCAAATTATTGCTGTTGAAGTATGAGTTATGAATGCATTTTTTAGAAACAATATTTCTGTCATTATAGTCTTTTTTTTTTTCCTCCCCCAATATATTTTTTCTGATATACTTTAAATTGTCTTGTATTTATTATAGATTTGTAGAATATATTAAAAAGTGTATTAAGTAATTGTATTCTTATTTATAAAATATATGAATAATGCAAATATCTTTCTTATCTAGGTAACAGCTGGAGTTAGAGCAGAAGAAGCTGTTAATTTTTTGAAAAAATTTTACAGGGGAGAAAATCCTAATGGTAACTATTATTTTCTTATTAATTAAGAAAAGGAAAATTGTATAATTTTTATCTGTTAGCTCTTAAACTAAATAACAGCAATATGAATAAATCAATTAAAAAAATACATACGTTGTTTACAGTTTAGAGATCAGTTTGGACTTTTTTTTTGCTGTCCAAGCCTGCTCAATGCCAAAACATTTTGTGTCCCAGTGTTGAATTCAGAAACTTTTCTCCGGGAGGGATTTCTGTGGTTCTGGGGGAGAAATTCCACTTTTTGACCATTGAAAGCACAAAATCTCAAATCTTCCAGGGGGGGGGGATGTCCCCCCTCCGCCCCAGGTCACCCCCTGGATTCAACACTGTTGTGTCGTCATATCCGAGTCCGATATCAAAAGTACACTGTAGAAATCTGTTAATAACATTTCAAAAATTGTTTCAAGATTATTTTTTTCATTTAAAAATATCTTCTTACATAGAAATGCATACTAATCCTAAATACTCCCTCATGACAATGTTTCGTGATTTTCATGTCCCTGAAAATCTGTTTAAAATAGCAGATTTCTTATTTATACCCAATCACTGGAAGAAAGCAGCAAAAGTCACAATTCTTATTCTTTTAAAATATCATTGTACACATAACTATGGCAGAAAGATATGTGTTTTGTTTTCCTGTAATTCTCAAAAAAGGACTTCAAGCAGAAAGGGAAGATAGACAAGGGATATCGCACAGTTTCTTTATGTTATTAATACTGACTGTGCAAAAGCTTCAGAATCAGATAGAATATTTCTCCTTATATCCCATCAATAACAAATCCATTCTTTTTCATATTGATTTTTAAAGGATTGTAAAACACGTTAAGAAACTCATCTATTACAAATACAATGAAAGGGAACCTTAGTGTCATCTCACAGTTTTGGTTGTTGAACTACACAGTTAAGTTGTGGGTTTGTTGAACCATAATATTTTTCTTTCTGCACATCTGCATGCTCTGAGGATCTTGTAGTGGAAAGTCGTATTTAAGAGTGTTTATTTACATGGATAATCTTGTAAGATTTGTTGAAATGCAGTGTTGTGATGCTTTTGGGAACAACTTTATACTCTGAGAAATTTCAACCAAAAAGTTAGATTCCAGAATATTTATTCTAGGGCAGATAAAAGATACTTTATAACAATCTTTAAACAATCTTGATCTGGTGAACTATGGAATATCAATAAATATTTTATTTTGAATGGAATTGCAATCTTCACTATTATTATTATTTTTAAATTCATTTAATTACTTTGGATGTAAGACATACTAATTTTTTAGCATGACATGTTTTAAATAGTTGAAAAGTATTTTCTGCTGATTGCTATAGCTGTAATATTTCTTCAAATGTAGCAATATCTTGTCTTAAATCTCATTATAAAATCTCTTTTATCTGTGAAATGATATTGAGTCATTATTCCTTTCTTCACCAGAAGATAACCATTAGAGGTATCATTGCATTAAATACATTATTTAAATGGTTTCTTAGAGTTTTAACCCTCTGACTGTGCAGCAATAAGGCAAAATTGTAATGTCTTCTTTATATTTTAGTTTAAATACTGAAAAAAAAGATGATTATTCCAACATTATATAAAAAATCATATATATGACTGTAATCCTTAAGAGTATTTATAATTACTGAAAGTATTAAAACTACATCATATCTGTAGAATTATATTAATTTGAATAATGCTTGTATTGCAGTGAAACCTGGAGCTTCGTGAACGTATTAACACGGGTATGTCAGTGAAAGGGTTAAACAACTGAAACTGCTCAGCATTATATATGAAGTAGTAGCTATAATAACATGATATTCAAAAACATTTATTAGATTACTGGAGGAATTAAAATTGGAAACCCATGTGCTATCAAGAAGTAAAATAGTTTTAAATTTTTTATTTACTGAAGCTTTATTTTCTGAAGAATTACTAATTTTCTGAGATTGTTCTTTTAAGTGAGATTGAGTTTCAAATCAAGATTAAATGCAGTATAGGATAACCAATGTTCTTGTTCACAAATTCATTGAAAAAAGTGGGGTGATTTTGATTTGACTATCAATTAGTAACAAAAGTATTTATCTATTTTTTTCAAATTCATTAAACTTTGGGCAGACACATGTGCAAGTACTTGATACATACGAGAGCCTGTTCAAAAGTAGAATAATTGGATTGTTTCCTAATTTTTTTGGAACAGTCAGAATTTTTTTATGCCCAAAATATTTACAATTAAAAACAATATATTACTAATTAAAGTTGAATACAAGTTGAAGTTAAATAATTTTTATCACCACATTAATAAGAAGTAATTTGCTTATATGCAACAGTATTAGAAAAAATATGACTTTGTTTTCATATACCAATTTCACTTTTTAAAAATTTTTGATTCACACAAGTATTACTTAAAATAAAAACTAAATTTAGTTTAGTTTTTAAGTAAACTTTTTTGACTAAATTTTAATTTGAATTAGCATCTGTATTTTGCAGATAAATATTTTTAGAAATATGAAGTTAACTGTTAAAAATTAGTTCAGTAAAAGTTAGTTTAGTGCATAAGGACATTTTGAGTGTACTGTTCCGATACAAAATTAAATGAGGGATTCACCAAAAAGCTAAGTCAGAAAAGTATGCAAGAATTTTCATTCAAATAGGGAAGTTCATAATATTCAAATTTTTAATTGCTTAAAAGGTGTATAGCCAACAGAGTGAAAAAGTATCCAAGCCGGGACTCGAACCCGGGTCATCAGTATACCGCACTGATGTTCTACCAACTGAACCGCTTGGAACGATACCCAGCCTGGCACTTCTCACTATCACATGTTCGCAAGGCTACAATCATAGCACAAGATGGAATATTTTTCTATGAGCCCCACAACCCTGGGACAAACACGAAACTAAAGAGAATCCAACATCGATGATTGAATAAATCTATTTTAATACTTTGAAATTTTTCCATAGAAAATTTTCCAAGTATTAAAATAGGGAAGTTCATTTAATAAAAGTAGATTGTGCTAGTTAATTTTTAATGAGAAAATTTTGCTGACTTTTTGTTACAAAAACTAGATGTCAAATTTCTAAAAACTTTTATTTATTATAAAATGCAACATTTGTATATGTTTTTTAGTTAAGTATGCTTTATTTGATGCCAAATTCATATCTTACATGTCATTGATTTTTTTATTGTGCAGCTCCTTTTCCGAAGGTAAAAAAGAAGATAGATGATGATTCATAGCTGGATTTTAATTGTTATTGTGTACAAAGTGTAATGAAAGTGTATATAATCATTAAATAAATATATTTATATTTAAATGTAATGCATATTTTTTTGTGTTACATGTGTATTTCTTTTTTTCTGTCAAATCAAAAATTAAAAAAATCAAGAACCTTTTTCCATATTTAATATATATATTATAAGGCTTTGATTATTTAGAATTTTAAGCTAAAATATGTGTCAAAAATTCTTTTCGCAGTTTTTTTTTTCTTTAATTTCTTTTTTATTCAATTGTTCCATTAAATACCTGAATAAAAATAATTTATTCTACATAATAAGTGGGTAAGATAGTTTTAAAAAATTGTAAAAACACAAAAAGTACTGATCATTTTCTATATTTTTCAGTAAAGTTGAACTACAAAATCTTACTTAATATAACATATTTCTTTATACTGGGCAGCAAGAAAATAATTTTTATTTTTCATGGTGTGTTTGAATTAAATAAAACATTTAATTGGAAACAAGGTGTTTCTCTTGTTTTTTATTAATGGAATTATAGATGATGGAATAGAAGATTAAAAAAAAATCTGTGAATTGATCGAATTTTTTCTTTCCTTTTATTTCAATTAAACATGAAAATTTCTTCTTTGCTTTGTCCATTTTCCCACAAAACACAGAAAATTCTCCAATCGACCGTAAACATTACCTGAAAACCTCCCATCTAAAGCTGCATTTTCGTAACAAATCACAGAGATGTTCTGGCAATTGTGCCGTCTAGTACTTTTACATATTAGAAACTGAAATTTTATGTATGTTTTTTTCCTCTCAAAGCACAAAAAATTCACAAACCAAAGCTCAAAATTTTCTATAATTCTTCAGTCAAAAGACAGAAATTTCTTAAAATAACAGAAAAATCTCTTCCAATGACAGGGGTGTTCTGCAACTTGCTGCTTGCACTTTTTACTTTTTTTGATGAAATTTGTTTTGAGAGTGTATGCAAAAAAGGAATCATTTTAAATTAATGAAATGCAAACAATAATTTTATAGAGACTATTTTCATCGATTCAGCATTAGCTTGGGAATGCCATATGCTGCCAATATAGGCTGTTAACATGTTGATTGCTGATATCCAAGATATAATATTGTGTGTAATTTGTGCATAATGTTACATATCTGGGGCATTAAAAATTTTAATTTAATATTTTCTTTTAGAACCCTGTCCAATATGTAAGAAATTTATTCAGAACTCTGTCGATGATGGATGATTTAAAAGTCATTTTAACTCAAAATATTGTTATAACTTTTATATGGGGATAAGGTTGATTCAAGATAAAATGATAATAACACCATCTTATAGCCTGAGCTTCCAGTTTTGATCGCAGAAGAAATTAAAATGGATTGACATGGGTTTGGGGAATAAGTTCATAACGTTGCAATACAATTGTTTCAGGACTTTGAAATTATACATAAAAAATGTTTTTGTTCAGAAAACTATGAACGTCTTCATTCAAAAAATGAAATGTTTACTGCAACACTAATAGATAGTTACAATATCATGTTCACAGTTTAAATTGAGTTTTATTTTATTACTTTATTGTATAATACAGGGTTCGTATGCTTTTATCACAATTTTTTAACAGAATTTTTAGGCTTATTTAAATGCAGAAAAGTATGACAAATCTTGAAATTAAACGGGGCTTCACAATTTCTGCTCTTTAAAAATTAAATTAAAAAGTTCTATTAAAAAATTTTGGTAAAAGCGTACAAACCCTGTAATATTTATTTGTTCTTTTATTTTAAGTATATATTTGTATTGATTTAATAAAATAATTCGTGAAAGTCTGTAATTTTCAATTGTTATATTTTTTTAAATGATTTGAATTATGATTTGAAATGATTATTTAAAATGATTTGAAATTGAAATAAGTAAAATTTTGAATTTAAGACAGATTGAGCTCGAGCCTGCCCAAACCCGGAGAGTGGTGTAAAAATCGAGCCCGTTTCATACACATCTCTTACGTGAGCGACACATTATGTCACTTATAAGTGTTTTGATACAAAAGAGGGCAAAATTTTGGAGATGGGAAGGAAAGGAAAGGGTAATTTAGGATTCGTTTTGCATAAGTGTTAATGCACTGAGCTCCGGAGCACAGTGTTTATGAGCTCCAGTGAATTCTGACCAATATTTAAATTTTTACTAAAAATAGAGACGTACCGGAGCTGGGCTCTGGCGCAAATTAAGCCCTGGTCCATATGCTAAATTTTTGAAGATTTAGTATATTGGAAATCAAATTCCTCGCTCGTTGTATCCGGGATTTATTATAAGTCAGATATGCTATTGCAGAGATCATTTGCATACTTTTTAGGGCTCAGCCACATTATTATAAATTTCGGGGATGCAACTGAAGTTACGCCGCTACTTTTAAACAACGAGCTCATAAAGTTTGTAAATAGTTTTTTAGATTGCTTTTCAAACCAGGATTAGTCATCATGATTAAAAGAAAGCAAAAGAGACATAAAATAACATAATTAAATCTGAATGGAATGGACTGAATGGAATGGAAATCTGAATGGACTAAATCTCTTTCTCTTTGGGCTAATCAAAGTAAAAATTTTACGGTAATAAAAGTTTGCAAATAGGGTGCACCGATGTAAATTTTAAGATGCAGTGTTTATTGATATTATTAAATGGTTTTGTGAAAGTTTTATGATTTAATCAAGCAAAAAGTAATTATTTAGGTAAAATTCATTTTGTGTTAAAAATATTTCATGAAAAATCTTTTAAAGAAAATTTCAAAACCACACTTTTGTATAATTATAAACTTTACACAACATTTTTTTTCATACTTTCCCTACAAATCTACTCTATAACTGTAAGGATTACATTTTCAATTAGTTAAAACGTCATGACAAATGTTAATTAGTTAAAATGTCATGACAAATTTTAAAATAAAATACAAAAAACATTTTACTTAACCTTTTTGTTTTTAGAAAAAAAATAAAATAAAAAGAAAATTCCGAAATAAAAACGAAATTGAAGTGGAATGAAATATTCACCTTGTATTTAAAATCAATAAAATATACATTAAAACATGCTTAAAAGGTGACAAAAGATGTTAAAAACCGTTAAAATACAATCATTTACATCCCGAGACTTTCGATCACTAACGCGATCATCTTCAGTGGGGAACTTTTGACTGAGCTGAGTGTACGAATGTCGCTTTCACTGTGCTAATTTGTAACGGAGTTTTAACGAGGGCCAGTCTATTATTCTGTAGGGGTGTATCAGGAAAAGTCCACTAGTTCCGGCGCTGGGGTTCTTGATAATTTCAAAATATTAAACCAGATTTTAGGTACATTATAAGATAAGCAATCATTACAGACTCTATTTCCTTTACATAAAATCTCCAAAGACTCTCTGATTTTAGCTATAAACTCGTTATTTGCAGGAACTATAATTTTCACGTTTTGAAAATCAATATTTATAATCTGTCGCTGATTTAATCTCGATAAAGCTGTGGATGGATGGTTAAACTTAATGTCAGAAATGTGTTCTTTTAATCTTTCTTTAAATTTCCGGGTGGTCATCCCTATATAGGATAAACCAGTTTGTGTTTCTGTACTAAATGGGATAGAGTATATTCCTGCGATGTCGTTATTGGGTATGGGATCAATTTTACTATGAACTAAAACTTTCAATTTTTGTGGGAGTTTTGCAACCAAACTGATATCAAATTTTTTTAATGCATATCTTAATCTTTCGTATAACTGCGGTATGTAATCTAATTTGCATAATTTAAGAGTACTCTTGTGTATAATATCCTTAGTGATTTTCTTCTCTGCTTCATAAATTAACTTATTTATGCAATGGGAGGGAAAACCATTTTCTGCTGCAATATATCTAATTTTATACAACTCTTTATATAAGTACTGTTCTGTACAAATGTCAAAAGCATGCTTTATACAGAATCTGTAAGCTGCAATTTTATATTTAAACGGAGAATTGCTGTCATAAGAGATGGCATTATTTGATCTGCATTGTTTTCTGTATACTTTTCTTTCTATCGTTCCTTTGTTTATGTTTCTTATTAGTTCAATATCTAGAAAAGGCAAAATCTTGTCCTTCTCCAACTCCAACGTGAACTTAATATTCATGTCAATTTCATTAACTTTTTTAACAAAATCGTTTAGAGATTGGATGTCGTGGTCCCAGATTGCGAAATGTCGTCCACATAGCGTGGCCATAGCGTAGGTTTCAAATCAAAATTTTCCATAATATGCTTTTCAAAGGGTCTAAGTTTCAGCTCTGCCAAATTAGATATATTGCAGCAGAAAATGGTTTTCCCCCCTTTGCATAAATAAGTTAATTTATGAAGCAGAGAAGAAAATCCCTAAGGATATTATACACAAGAGGACTCTTAAATTATGCAAATTAGATTACATACCACAGTTATACGAAAGATTAAGATATGCATTAAAGAAATTTGATATCAGTTTGGTTGCAAAACCCCCGCAAAAATTGAAAGTTTTAGTTCATAATAAAATTGATCCCATACCCAATAACGACATCGCAGGAATATACTATATCCCGTTTAGTACAGAAACACAAACTGGTTTATCCTATATAGGGATGACCACCCGGAAATTTAAAGAAAGATTAAAAGAGCACATTTCTGACATTAAGTTTAACCGTCCATCCACAGCTTTATCGAGATTAAATCAGCGACAGATTATAAATATTGATTTTCAAAATGCAAAAATTATAGTTCCTGCAAATAACGAGTTTACAGCTAAAATCAGAGAGTCTTTGGAGATTTTATGTAAAGGAAATAGAGTCTGTAATGATTGCTTATCTTATAATGTACCTAAAATCTGGTTTAATATTTTGAAATTATCAAGAACCCCAGCGCCGGAACTAGTGGAATTTTTCCTGATACACCCCTACAGAATAATAGACTGGCCCTCGTTAAAACTCCGTTACAAATAGCTCAGTGAAAGCGACATTCGTACACTCAGCTCAGTCAAAAGTTCCCCACTGAAGATGATCGCGTTAGTGATCGAAAGTCTGGGGATGTAAATGATTGTATTTTAACGGTTTTTAACATCTTTTGTCACCTTTTAAGCATGTTTTAATGTATATTTTATAGAGTAAAAAAAAAAAAAAAAAAACTATCTATATCGTATTTTTAATGTTACAAAATGCACCTTAAGAATTTCAAAAAAAAAGAAAAAGAAAAACAGGAGTTAATTGAAAAATATTTGTTGCAGTTTTATCACATAGGATATATGAAACTCGTTATAATTTTTAAAGAATGTATGCACCTTGTAAATGAAACAAGGCAGCAGATTTTTTTTCTATAATCGGGTTTAATTTAGATTTTTTTGCAAATGTGATTTCTAGCAAATAATTTACTTTCATTGTTGTAATCATTTCTACTACTGTCATACTCTTAAAACTATATAGTTAAACATCTTGGAGATAAAAGTAGGTCAACATAAATGAAAATATGTCATAAATGAAAATGTTGTCATAAATTCGCAATAGCTGACAATTTTTCAGTCCCCAAATATTGACGAAAATTAGGAATCTTCTATGATCGTGTTCCACGCATTTTATCTTCGTGTGTTTGAGTAAAATTCGTTTAATTCTTAAAAACAAGGAATAGGAAAGCTACCTTTTCCTCCTGTACAAGCCGGAAGGACTTTCCTTCTGTCTTCAGGAAAAATTTATTTTTTTTATTGAGGGGGGGGGGGGGGTCGCAAAATTTCTTCCAGCCCCGGGTGCCAAAAAACGTAGCTACACCACTGACTACAACCTATATCAGTGAAGACTGAAAGGTTTATTTCTCATGTACAAAAAATAAAATTTTAGTGATGGAGTCCAGTTGGCAGATTTTTTGTTTTATTATATATTTCAACTTGAACTTTGCCTTGGTTATTTGTTGTCACCTGTAAAAGAAACCCTTATGGAAAAATTAATGTAACTTCATAGTTACTTATGATTCTAGAAACCTTTAGCAGAAGAACCTTTCAGACACTAATATTTTTCTGAAATTAATAGTAAAGTTTTTTCAAAATATATGTGCACCAATAATACTTTTTTTTTTAGAAATATTTTCGTAAATGTCAAAATGCTCTTGTTCTCTAAGGTTACTGATTGTTACTTCACTAAAGGGTTGCAAAATGTAACAAAAAAGTTTCCAGAAAAGAGGGTAATTATGATGTTACACCAATTTTCTATAAACTTTACTTCTAAAATATTAATATGAGGCTCAATAGATCTCAATATTACTTAAAAGGTGTCATTTAAGAACATAAAAGGATGTTAAAAGATGTTTAAAAATCCCCAAGCACTTTTGGCTGCAACATCAACCATCCTCAGGGAACGAAATTTCTTTCTACTACCGTCTTACGATTCTGAACCTTCACTTCGTTTTTAGGTGGAAAAGTCCATTATTTCTTGGGTGTTGCTTGAGTGGTTTCCATGGATACCTTGATTGAAAATGTAAATAACTTTGAAACATAAGCGAAAAAGAGGGGTTTTACTGTATGTTTATCTTCTAATATTCAGGATATTAAACCATATATTGGGTATGTTGTATGATAGCGTATCATTGCAAATTTCATTTCCTTTACATATTTGATATTTTTACTTCTATAGTGGCAAAATTCCCTGAAATTTTTAACAATGTACAGAAGCGTTAATAATACAGTACAGAAGGTAATTAGCAGTTTCCAGCCTGCCTTGATCCAAGAAGCTCCAATAGGGTGTCAAAAGTGGGTGTAACAAAAAAAAAATAAAATAAAAAGTTTGGTGCATTTTTTAATATGTAGGCGACCTCTATTTCAAAAATTACATCACATAATCTGAAGGACAATAATACTGACGAATAATTCTGACGACTACCTTAGTGTAATTTTATCGTAAATCGCCTGCGAAAAAATGCAGGTGTATCTTATTTTTTATACAACTAGGGTATTTCTGCCTACGTGCTACGCTTGTCAACAGTAACGAAACGAAATTTCCTATTGGAGAGATTTTTCATTGAGCAGTTATACATAATTTCCCCTGGGACCATGAATGTTTTGCGTATATAAGACAGGATTTTTCATAGGCAGGTTCTGTTTTTAAAGGATTTACTGAACTAAGAACGGTAAAATCTGTAAAAACAAATCGCCTGGGACCGGAAAAAGATTCCGTTTTTGACAGGTTTTTATATGAGCAGGTAGATTTCTTTTGACGAGACAATAAAAAATTTCCATTATATAAATAGGTTGTGTTTTAGCAGGTTTACTGCATAAAGTTCCGCTCGATGCAGACTAAGGAATAGCATGGCACTAAAATAAATTAAAAAGAATTTGTACATCATGAAAAATTGGGACTTTTGGAATTTGTTCTGCAGGACAGACCTTACAAAGAAGGTCTCCTTAAAGCACATACTCAGAATAATTTTTTTTAAATGCTAATGAAACTACTCATGTACGTTATAAAGGGTACGTCAAATTTAGCTGCGGTATTGCAGTAGAAAATCTGTAAAAAAATAAAATACTTTCGAGTTTTTGCCACAAAAAGAGGTGATTTGGCTAGAAACACCTTTTCCTCGTCAAATGCAAGCAATTTTAATGCATTTGAAAATTGTTTTAAATGCACAGTACTTAATAAATTCAAACTTAAATGCTGAAGCAGTTTATTATTAGGTGTATTTAAGCAAAGTTACTTAAGCTACAGCCCTGGACAAAATTATAAACTCAGAAAATTTTCAATTTGTTTAAATCATAATATAAATAAGCTTAGCTTTACATTAATAAAATAAAGATGAATATATATAAAAATACATCTAAATTTAATATAACTCATAAATAAAAGGGATCAAATAATTTAAATAAGAAAATACATAACTTAAAAAAATAACATTATGTGAGACCTGGACAAAATTATAAACTCAGAGTTACGAATTTCTATATTCTGGCATTTTTTATCTGAATAAATGCATTTTACGATAAGAAACTAATAAATGGAGTCATTAGGGATCAATACATCAATTCACTTTTTTAATTTTTCTCAAAAAGATGTGTAATTTTAATATAGCACATGTCTAAATAGAAAACAGTAAATTACTGAGTTTAAGAAATGAACATAATTTGAATCCTGGTGCTAAGTAATAATGCATACTTTCAAAAGTGAGTTGGACTGCAATTTTTCGGAATTACTTCGAATATGCGGCTCGGCATAGATTGAACAAGTTTTTCCAATTGCTCCATTGACAACTGGTTTCATGCTGAAAGTATAGCCATTTTTAAATCATTTGGGTTTTGATATTGACGTCCATCATGATAAACTATTCAAACTATTGCACCCCCAACAATTTTGAATGTGGTTTAGATTAGGGCTGCAGGCTGGTCATTTCATGACATTCACATGCCAGCGCTCAAGCCACTTTTTTGTACTTTTTGCAGAGTGTATTGCTGCATTATCTTGATGAAAAACCCAGTTTACTCCAGCAATCAATGGTGCATAAGGCAATAGATTATCTTCCAGCATTAACTGGTAGTCTTCTGCTTTTTGGTTTCCATTAAGGAAAGCCCGAGTAGTTTTACCATTCTGAGAAAAACTAGCCCACACCATCACGGATCTTCCACCAAAGTTTCGATTAAAGATATGCGGTTCTTCATGCCTAATATCGTGCTAGTAGTATCTTAAGCCATCAGGGCCGTCTAAATTAAACTTCTTTTTATCTCATCATATGACTGTGCTTTACTCCATTGTCCATGACATGTGCTGCTGTGCTTTCATGTGATGAGGTTCAAGTTTTGGCTTAACTTTCATTTTCTTCCATTTCATGTTCGGTGTTCGTTGAAGAATTCGCTAACAGTTCGAGAGCTTACATTTAGCTTTAAATCATTTACAATTTGGCTAGAAGAAGCTCCAGTACTAGATGCTGTTCGTAAGATTAGTCTATCATGATGGACGTCAATATCAAAATACAGATTACAGTGAAACTTCCACTTAACGAAGTCTCGTCGTTACATTTAAAAACTTCGTTAAATAGAAATCAACTTAAATTCATGAAATTTTCCCTTCAGATATGACAAACAGGTATTGGATTCAGAAGCATTTGATTCAGTTTCAATTATGTAGCCGTCTTTTACAAAACAGTTATGTGTACGGTCGATGAAATCACGTCACATTCCCAAGCTTTGGCTCAAGCTTTCATAAGCTCTGATACACAGGTTCTCAAACTAATGTTTTCACTACATTGTCGCTACTTTTTCGATAACGTACTTCAAGATTTTTTATTATTCCTTATACTAATGGCTGAAGTTTAGAAGTTGTATTGGTAGGAACAAAAATAACTTTGATGTTCTTTGATTTGAATTTTGAAGCACGTTCTTGTGGATGTACAAAGCAGTTGTCTATCAGCAATGGAAGGTCAGAATAGTAACTGTCTGACTTTAATTGATATTTTTTTGCTTCAATGTATCTGACGCCATTGCACCACTGTATCTTCTATATCATTGAATGCAAAAAGGGGATTTTGACCTATCCCAACTGTCCAAAGCTGGAGTCTCGGTGTGGGAGAGTAATGATAACAAGTGGTTTTCTTAGTCTGAAAAAAAATTGTTTTATGTAACACCAAGCAGAATGGACATTATTTAAATGTGTTCATTTTCCTACAATCCACTGAAATAAATTCGCATATCCATTGCAACAGCAACCTCATAGTTTGGATTCTGTACACGTACAAAAGTGGAATAAACTTCGTTATATAGAATATATTTTTCGTAATATGGAGATTAATTTACAGGCTAGTGATGTTCAAAGTCAAAGTTCTGCAGAAAATTTCGTTAAGTAGGGACTTCGTTAAAGGGAAGTTCCACTGTATTTAAAAATGGCTATACTTTCAGCATGGAACCAGTTGTCAATGGAGCAGTTGGAAAAAATTTTGTTCAACCTATGCTGAGCCGCACATTTGAAGTAATTCAGAAAAATGGTAGTCAAACTCATATTTGAATGTGTGCATTAATACTTAGCACCAGGATTCAAATTATGTTCATTTCTTAAACTCAGTAATTTACTGTTTTTGGCTTGTCATGTGCAATATTAAAATTACACATCTTTTTGAGAAAAATTTAAAAAATGCATTGATGTATTGAAATGCATTGATCCCTAATGACTCCATTTATTAGTTTCTTATCATAAAATTCATTTATTCAGATCAATACCAGAATATAGAAATTCATAACTTTGAGTTTATAATTTTGTCCAGGTCTCACATGTTATTTTTTAAGTTATGTATTTTCTTATTTAAATTATTTCCTCCATTTTATTTATGAGTTATATTAAATTTAGATATCTTTTTATAAACATTCATCTTTATTTTATTAATGTAAGGCTAAGCTTATTTATATTATGATTTAAACAAATTGAAATTTTTCTGAGTTTATAATTTTGTCCAGGGCTGTAGTTCAGTATGAAGTGTAGAAAAATGTTTTTGTTAAAGAGTATTTATCATAAAAGCGTGTTTTTTTTTATTATTATTATTTCATTGTGTCGCCAACCGACGATAAATCACCAAAGAAATGAAATTTTTTTGTCTATATCGAGGGTATATAACATGACGCTATATCGGGGTTACGCAAGAATTTTTATATTTTGTAATTTGTTTCAAGTTTTTCGCTTATGGAAACCTTCTTTGTGAGAAGCCTTGAAAATCGAGAAACTTGGAAACAATAGCGTCTCGTCAGGGGTTTCACAATCACTTTACTACCAGTATTTTCGTAAACTAAATTTCTTCTTATTTAATCGTAGAATATTCCATAATTAAATAAAGCCAAATTTAATGTACGAAAATTCTGGTATTAAAGTGATTGTGAACTCCCTGGCGAGCTACTACTGCCTTGACACATTATTCACGGCCCACTTAATTTTTTTACCACTTTTTTTATTGGTAATATACACTCACTGCCAGAGTTAATCACGCAGAGGAAAATATTAATTTTCGGAAGTCATCGGAATTGGAGTCGCTGCAATTCGCTGCAGAGTTCAATGGAAGTATGCAAATATGTTATGTAACTGCCAATCAATCACGGTTTCGTGTCGAGAAATATGCAAAAAAGGCAGTCGTAAAAGAAGCCAGCATTGTGAAGGGTTACGGGAGTTGTATGAAAGTGCTTATAAAAAGTGTTTAGGACTTTAGTACGTTTTGTTTCAAGACAGGCGTGTTTCTAAGGCTTCCAGAAAACAAATGGAAAATTCTGAGTATTGGCGTGCTGTCGTACGCATTGAAACGAATCCATCAATCACAGATGTTGTTCGGCGTTCATCATTCCATATTTTCAAGATTATAGAAACAATTCCTAACCAGCCGAACAGTTGCCCGAAGACCTGTGTGGGGTCATCCAAGGGTTACGACCCCCACGGATGATCGGTATATTGCTGTTGTAGCCAAGCTGAATCGAAGAGCGACCCCCAGACGTGGGACATGTAGGATTGAAGCGTCCATTGGTAAGACGATATCTGCCACTACTGTGTACAGAAGATTACACATGAATGGACTGTACGCCCAGGTATCCCGTCTGCTGTATGGAAATTTTTGTGGGGTCATATATACAGGGTATCCGAAAAGTTTTTCCCCGATTACAAAAGTTATTCATATTCGCCATATATAAGATAGGCTTGTGAAACTAGTGCCATAATGTTGGAAAACTAATCAAGTTTTTTTTTTTCTTTTTTTTTTTTTTTTTTTTTGTGTTTGTGTTTGTTTCAGATTGCCGTACTTGTCTGTAGTGTGTCAGTGTCCAGGAAACCATGGGTGCAAGATTTTAGTCTTGGAGAAATTTTTGACTGATACCAAATTCGGCTTTATATATTTAAATAAAAGCAATTTTACTATCAAGAACTTTTTATTTCTATCTGTTATTGTAAAAGATCGATTTTTTAGCCATAATGAAAGACATAAAAATCTTCTAGCCCTTTCCCATTTGATTTGGTTATTCCTAATACTCAGAAAAGTTTTCAGTCTTGGCTTGAATCTACTTCTTGCACCCATGCAGGAAACCGGAAATGTTCACAAATCAGGAAAAAGCTCGGTCCTCTGGTATCATGAGACCCAGTCACCAAAAACAATGAAGAGGAACTTTTGAACGACGAATTGGAAAGATGCCGCCCGATGTAAAGAGCATTAAGTCGTCTGCTTCACTTCTTCAGCTGAGGTTTGATGATCGGCCAGTTCTCAATACGTCGGCAACAGTGTCTGTGGTCTTGAACTTGCCATACCACTACGTAATGTTCTTGACATCGGGCAGTATCTTACCATACGTTATTCGAAAGTTCCTCTGCACTGTTCTGGGTGACCATTTTCACATGTCTATCTTATATATAGCGGATATGAATAAATAAATTTTGTAACCAGGGAGAGACTTTTCTGACACCCTGTACTTTGACACTTGAAATATGAACGCAAATGCAACGACAACCTTATTTGGCTAAGTACTTTCAACAGATTGGGCATGCAATCTAGATAATATATATCATTCCATTCCACATTGATATGCTAGAAACCTTTCTTTTGTCTCCACCTTTGTCGGCTAAAAATATTCATAACACCAGTAAATACAACAGGAACAAAGCATGAGAAAAATATAACATTTTATCGAAATCATAAGCAAACGTTTCTATTCAGTAAATGGACACGTGTGCATTATCAATTGAAGCCTATGTCATTTTTAGCTGGAGAAAGCTTTCGTACGTTTGGGTTCAAATCCCGAATTCAAGGAAATCTAATTAGCAGCGGGATAAACAGGGTACGTACTGTAATAACTTTTGAGCACCATTATTTTCATATAGAAATCATCGCCTTATTTAAACGCTTAAATTACGCAGAAGTCGCATAAAATCTGCGATTAAAAGAGGCAAAGATAGCTATTGGAAATAGTTCTGCTCAAAAGTTACGATCATAAGCATCTTTTTAGAAAATCTCCCGTTAAATTATCATTTTTTTTTTTTTCAAGTACAAAAATTCTTTTGATATAATAACAACAAGGTCCTCTTTTTCTTACTGCATTATCCTGGTATGAAAAACCCTTGAAATTGATTGCATATAGGAAAAAAATCTAAAGCCCTAAGCCGAATATGTAAGAAATGAAATAAAAAATTAATCCAAAATTCCGGGACGACACCATGTTCGGTCGAAAAGGTGGATTTGTTTCCGTAAAACAGAATTTTCAGTTCAAGATATTTAATGAAAAATAGACATGTCAATAGCAAAATACAATACTAATTTAAAGAATTAGGTGCCTTACCCTCAGCAGTTACAGAAGAATCAAGGCACTGAAAATTAAGTAACCGCGGTAAAAATGCTCCAAGCGAGTGAATGAAAATTCATTTTTCTTTCAAATGTGACTTCATTTTCATTAATGCAAGTGTTGCGTCTTTATAAATTTGTGGATCTAGAACAGGCATTTCAAAAACGTGGCCCGCGGGCCACAACTGGCCCGTCGAGAACTTATGTGTGGCCCGCCATGCCTTTCGAATTTTACCATGTGTTTAATTCTGTTGTTCGTACACATATGCAGATAATACATTTGCATCACTTGTGCTCTTAGAAATGGTAAACATAAAAAAATATATACATAGCAGTGCTACCGGTTGGGTGGTTTACTTTTATTCAGAATGCTAATCTTATTTTCGAATAACAGTATGCGCATTATTTAATTCTTCATTAAATAATGCGAATATTTCTCTTCAGAAAAATTCAACTCCGAATAATCCTTTAAAAAAACCGCTCAACCTGTAACACTGATGTATACAGTAGTACAGACAGTAAAATACGTCTTCAAAGATTAGTGAATACAAAGATAACCATTCTGAACGTAGCAAAGCTTGAAGTCAGAAAATTTAAATAGATTTGTAATATCTGTATAGTATTTTTCTTGTAATTTTTTTATGTGTTTAAGTCGAACCTAATACTTTATTTTACTACTCTCTTCGATTTTACATCATATTACGAAATAATATCCTGCGTTTATTAAATGCTAAGAAATGTATTCTAAAATTAATAAAATACGATGCTAATTAAGAACTTTTCAAAATACAAAATTGCATAACTCTCAATTGAGTACATAGCATTGAAAGAGGGACACAAATTATGGCTTTCGTGCAAGAAAATCCTCCAATATGTCTTCCAGGCTCACTGCTGGCCTTTGTCGAACATATGGATTTTAGATTTAAGATATTTAATTATTTTCATTATTTAGGTTAGTTTTTCTTAGCCGGTTTTTGCTGTATTACACCAATCATTTCATATCTTTTTGATCGTTAAAGATGGATTTCTCATTACATCCGAGCTCCCTAAAAATGATTTCGTTTGTTACTAAAAAATGAGCTAAATCATTTTATTCAAAAGTATATTTTCTTAATACCTTTTTTCCTAAATGACCTTCATGGCAGCAGTTCTTTGTTTGTCTACGCTGCACCCTATTTCTTTATAATTGAGATTTGTCGGTTTGTTTCTTTAAAAAAAATAATAATTTAAAAAAAATAGCTTGAGACCTTTTCGTTTACTTTTTTTTTCTATATTTTCCATTTATTTAACCACAATTCCATGAAAGCAATTAGAATTCTCTCATTCTGTAATCTGGCATTTTCTTTTGTACTGCTATTATTTGCGTACAATGCACAATGCAGTCACATAAAGTGGTAAAAATGATGATTATTATTATTATTTTCTCCTTTTATTCGAGGGAAAGAAAACTTAAAAGAACTCATTCCATCATAATAATAATAAAAAAAAAAACTGGCAGTTATTAAAGTTTCCATTTGTTGATTAAAACTCGCATCTATTGTGTTTTCTAGCTCAAAAGCAAGTTTTTGAGTGAATTTTGTGACCCAGTTGTGGTCACATAGGTATTTTATTTATTTTTTTTCCGTCGTTGTACAACGCGAATTTTCCGACACAATTACAAACTCGATGTTTTTTCAACACAAAAAACTCAATTCGATTCCAAAGCACTTCAATAGAAATACCTGCAAATTCCATGCTATTTACGTAATAAAAATGACTCCGAGAACGATCGAGGTTTTCTTTTTCTAATATGACGGCTTATCAGGTTTAGCATGGTATTAATAACAGGTGAAAGAAGGATTTGATATATTAATGTCTAAATGGTGTCTATGAGAAATAAAAAAATTAGACGACTTATGCGGTGTGTAACGACATATCCGGATGGTGATGATTTACCGAGGATTTAAAATGATTGATTTAACTATCAGTGATACCCCACTTTGAGTTTTATTGGAACTACCTTTACTTTTTGAGGCTTCATGATTAGTTAAAACTGTTTTCGAATCCAAACTGGCTACTTTATGACAGATTTTTAGATTCATTTTTGTTCGGAAACGCATGAAATTGGCAGGTGTTCTTATTCAGAAACTTTGTAATCGAAAGGCGTTTTAAATTTTTTGGTTAAGGCAGAAGATTTTTCAGAAAATACTGTCAAAGTAGGTTTTTGAAACGAAATTTTGACGCCGCAGCACCAGAAAGGAAAAAACGTCATCGCGTGACACAAATCACTTATAACTCGACAAGTAATTTATTTATAAAAAAATGGAAAACTCATTTCGATTCCAAATCGCTGCCATAGTCATAGGCCTGCCTATTTTATGCCTTTGCGTTTAAAAATGAGAGTCATTGTTGAGTAAGTCATTTGAGAACCATTTTAAGTAAATGAACTATTTTTGACTTTAGATATAAATGTTTGTACTATTTTCTTATCATCTTAAATAATAAAAAACATTTTGAAAACATTTTTCAAAACATTTTTCTTGAAAACATTTTTCACCGTTTCTGATAAACTTTCACTTTTTAGTTGTGCCACTTTACAAATAAACGTGCGATATATACAGCGTGTCCACGTATAACCTGACCGACCTTTATTTTCGCAACCGTTGGTCCTAGATGCATACTTCCAATTACAAAAATGGTTTAAATAAAGTAAAGAATTATTTTTAAAGCGATTTGGGTCAAGAAAAACATTTATTAAAAAATTACGAAATTAAAATTTTTATACGGTCCCCCGGTCCTATAAATGATATTTAGTAAAAATTTACTGTGACACTAACAAGTAAGACAAAAAAAGTCCCATTCATCTAACATTAAAACTGACCGAGTAATAGCTGTTTAAAGCTGGAGTATATTTTTGCTGCGAAATAGGGGTCATTCACAAATGTAATAGAAATATAAATAATCGTCAGATATATCCAAAAAAATAAAAAAAAATAAAAAAAAGTTGAGAGCAAAATTAACATTGTAATCTAATATAAATGTGAAATCTATAATCATTCTGACATATTAATGCAAAATATACAATTTGTACTGAACATATAAGAGGAAAAAAATAACAGAATTTTTGTTAAATAAAAGGATGAAAAACAACAGCCTCAATTCTTTACAAAATGATACAGATTTAAAATGCTGTTAGATTACACTGTCTTTCAAATTTTGGGTTGTGCAATGTTTTTTAGCTTTTGAAAATTGATTCTTATGTATTTTTTAGCGCTGAATCCGAAAATGACCTTCTTTTAAACAATCACGTCAAGATTTTTCTCAAATCGCAAATTTCAAAGTTAAAATTGATCCTCCCACCCCTCCCAACCTCATCGGACCCCTGAGCTGTTTAGCTGTAAAAAAAACCAGTATAAGCCAAAAAATTGAATAAATTATTGAATTAAATAAAATTAAACTGAATAAAAGTCTTACATCTATCTTATAGTATCAGATATTTCGCTATTTTTTAACCATGAAATTTACGATTTGCGAAAAATCCTGACATGATGGTTAAAAGTGAAGGTAATTTTTTTATTCAGCGTTAAAAAATACATAAAAGGTAATTATAAAAGCTAAAAAACACAACCATCGGAGGTTTATTTTATCTAATCTAAAACTCTTTCTTAAACTTGTTGACGGTAATCTATCCGAATTTTTTTGTGTTATCCTCTAATATAAGTATGTGTAAGATGGTAAGCGTGGAAAATCATAATAATATTACATTGTCATCGGATTTAAGTCAGTATGTAAAATTTGACTTCGATCGGACATTCGAAAGTGAGTTAAAGTTCGAGTACAAATTTTAAACGGGAAAGACGATCGTGCAAGTTAATTAAAACCTTATGAAAATAACATAGATTTTGTTAAAAGAAATCATAGCCTCAAATCCTTACGAAATAAAACATATGTTACAATACAATTATTTTAACTAATCTGAAACTTAACTAATAAAAGTTAACTCAATCGTAATAGTTGTACGATTTCTTTCAAAGCGCAGATACCTAGAAATAAGTTTAAGTACTTTATATACGACCCCTGAAAGCATGGCCGAAATCATGTTTTGAGATGCAAAAAAGTGGTACAGTAAAACCTGTGTAAGTTGACCACTTGCGGTTCCACACTTCAGTGGTCAACTTAGAGAGGTGGTCAGCATATAAATGGTGATGATAAATTTGCTTTTTTTTTACGTAATATTCATACCATAATATTTTTTTTCCCACAAAAAATTTATTTATTGATAGGGCTTTAAAATAATATTGTATTACCATGCATTTTTCTAACACCTTATAAAAGAAATTTTGGAGCCATTCTAGGTTAACAAAATCTTCCTTTGTTAAAAAGCAATTACAAAATATAAATGTCTTGTACTACCTCTACACAAAGTTTACTGGATGAAAATAATAATCCTTCTGTACTACAACACAGTTCTAGTGTAACTCATCATTATCACAAATAATTTTCTTAACTGGGTTGTTACAATTGCCACAAACTATTGCAACTGGTGGAAATATTTCTGCTTCCCAACTAGCACCTGGAGTTTATCGAAAGAAGGGAAGGAATGATAAGAGAATGGAAAATAGAAAAAAGAAATCTAAAATCAAAGAATAGAGGGGGGGGGGGGGGTTTGAAAAGCCAAATACACAAGAGCAACAATGTAAGAAGTCTTGAATTATTTACCTACACCTATCACTACTAAAAGCATTTCCCAGGTTAATAATATTTCACCCTTTTAGAAATTCTAGTAAAAAAGAAAGAAAAAATAGAAATTTTGTGGAGAGTTACTTTTTTTTATTCATGATTTGTTAGCTTTTTGGATGGTCAAGTTATAAAGGGTTTTGATGGGCATTTTATAATAGTTCTAGTCAAATTTGAATAATTTCGGTGGTCAAGATACAAGATAGACAGGTGGTCAGGTTACAAAGGGTTTGTCTTATAGTTTTGTATAGGATAAATTTGGTTCCTGACAGCAGAGGTCAACATAGACAGGTGGTCAACTTACAAGGGTGGTCAACTTTACAGGTTTCACTTTATAAGTCATGCATTTCAAAGTTTCATAACTCGGTCAATTTTAATGTTAGATTGATGGGACTTTTTTTTTGTCTTACTTGTTAGTGTCACAGTAAATTTTTACAAAATATCACTTATAGGACCGAAGGACCGTATAAGAATTTAAATTTCTTAATTTTTTAATACATGTTTTTCTTGACCCAAATCGCTTTCAAAATAATTCTTTACCTTATTTAAACCATTTTTGTAATTGGAAGTATGCATCTAGGACCAACAGTTGCGAAAATAAAGGTCGGTCAGGTTATACGTGGACACACTGTATAATAAAATGTGATATTAAGGGGCCGCCAGAACACCTTGTGCCGGCCCTGACTCTAGCCAAATATGCATCACATCAATTAAAGTAGAAAACGGTTTCCAATTTTTAGAATATCAAAATCTCGCGCGTCGGAATTTAAAGGTGTTCTCAACTCCAAACAGGCTACACGTTCAAGAAGTTATTTTTAATTCATAAATGCACGAAATATGAAAGTATTCTTATTCAAATACTACAATAAGATATTTAGTAGCGTTTTCCATTTTCCAGTAAAGGGAAAATTATCTTTTGAAGGTGGTTCATATGACCTGCTTAACAGCGCGAAACTTTCTGACACATTTTCTGACTCATTTTTAAACCTAAAGCAATAAAATTGGCAGGGCAGACTATTGAAGCGATTTGGAATCGAAAGGTGTTTTCCATTTTTTGATAAATAAATTGCTTATTGAGTTATAAGAGATTCGTGTCAAGTGAAGACAAGCTTTTGTCCTTTCAAGCGCTGTCGCGCCAGGAAATTCGGTTCAAAACGCCGACTTTAACAGTATTTTCTGGAAGATCTTCTGCCTGCCTTTACCAAAAAATGGAAAACATCTTTCGATCACATAGTTTCTGAATAAGGACACTTGCCAATTCCATGCGTTTCCGAAAAAAAAAAAAGAATTAAAAAATATGTCATAAAGTAGGCAATTTGGAAAACCGCCTTAAGAAAATAATGTCAAAGATATCAAGCCAATTTTAAAGACACGACACACGGTGGGGCATATGGGGCATAGAGGCTGCAAAAATAAACAAAAGTGAATTTTTTATCTAAGCGTACTTTCTAGCGGTTTTCTGTTCATTGATAGTTAAAGAATAAAGCCCTGTTTGAATTAAAAAAAAAAAAAAAAAAAAAAAAAACTTTTTGCGCTCGTACAAAGGGGTTTGACTTTTGGAAAATGGTCAGTTTTAGCCGAATTTTGTTCCTCTTCGTGTACCTGTATTTACAAAGACAGAATTTTAAAACTCTGAGGGTATTTACCTCCTATATAGAGGGCCAGAAACCACAATTAAGCAGTTTAAACATTGCATTGCTACACTGAAAAAAAAAAGTGTTGATTTTACGGTATAATACTAGCATCCCAGCTGCCATTATACCGTAAAATTAACAGTAAAATAAGCAGTTACTTTAATAAATTATTTTAATAAATTTTGTCATTGTCATTCCTACATAAAGGAATTTTTTATTATCCTTTCCATCCTTTTTTGCAATTTAAATTATTTATTCAAGGTGAATTTGCACTAAAATCAAATTTATAACTTTTTTAGCACTTTCCAACCTAGTTGAAAAGTACTTATGACTTCGGTTTGTCTGGCCGTCTGTCCGTGCTCTAACTCCCGTAAATATGCTCGGATTGCTCTGCAATTTTTATATGTTATTGTCGTTATCTATAGCATGTTCCCTATTTCAACGGAAGTGTGTAGAACTTATAGTTTTTTTTGCAGGGACACTCAAAAGAATTCCGTTACATTGCGGTCTATGGGGAAAAATCATTTGCGGTTTATTTAAATAATGTTTCACTATTTTAAACGCATTGTAATTTATATATATTACTAAGGTGCATTAGAAGAAGCTTAATATGGAACAGGGTGTGCATAGCACTTATAGTTACTTTACAGGGACAGTAAAAATAATTCCGTTACATTACGTCTATGGAGAAAAATCGTCTGCGGTTTATTTAAATAATGTTTCACTATTTTAAACGCATTGAAATTTATATAGATCACTAAGGTGCATTACAAGAGACTTACTACGGAATATTGTGTGTATAGCAGTCATTGTTCATTTACAGGGACACGCAAAAGAATTATCTACTGTCTGTTAACAATAATTCCTGGAAGTGCGTTTTAAGTTATTGAACGCGATTTTAATTTTAACTTGCTTTTTGTCTATTACGTGGTGTGTATAAATTCTGTAGATCCTATACAGGGCAGCACAAAAGTTCGCGAACACATTTCTGTTTATTGACAAACTCCAGACGGAGAATTTTAAACTGTGCTACGCGTTTCCTAACTGAACTAAAATTATCATCCTATGTAGTATATATACAAATCTATAGATCCTATACAGGGCTGAATAAAAGTATTCGGATATTTTTCCGAATATTGTATATGTTGGAAATTCCTGAAATTATGTTTTTAAATATGTTATGCGTTTTCTAAATTGTTTACTTAGATGTTAGCTTTTAGCTTATTAAACGGTATGATTTGTAAAATTATTTTGGAAGCGTTGGAAAGTGCTATATAATCTATGCTTGACGCATGATTTTTCGTTCTTGTTTATTATTATTGTTGTTGTTTAGAATCTATTTTCTCAATCGAAACTTATTGTGATTTCATATATTGAAAGGATAATAGGCGGATGTGAGGTTTTCCAATATCTGTCATTATTTATCAGTCGTCCTATTTTCTAAAATATGATCTATAGTTAAGCTCATATTAGAGATGTTCGGTAGCGTACTTTTATACGGTACATAGCTGCTAATCCGTATAGATTTGTTTCTTTTCCTAAGTTAAATAAACATAATATTTGAACTAAAAAATTTATTTATTAAATTAAATCAAGTAATTACCGCATAGAAACAAGATGCATTTTCCCGTTCAAAATATGTTTTTGTTTCTCTCTATTCTAAAAAAAATCAAGAACGAAAAATCATGCGGTAAGCATAGATTATGAAACACGTTCCAACGCAGCCAGAAAACTGTAACGAAACTTCACCGTTAACTAAGGTGAAAGAAGATATGTAAGTAAACAGTTTAGAAAACATATACCACATTTAAAAAATACAGTTTTCGAAATTAACTTCCAGTGTGAAAAAAAGTAGTCGAATTGCTTTGTGCAGCCCTGTATATGATCAATAGATGTGGATGTATAGCATGGTAAAATTGAGTTCAGTTAGAATATTCACGTTTAGCAATTTTCTCCGATCGATGGAAATGCATTCGAAATCCTTTGTACAGCCCTGTATATTATCTGAAGACTTTTGTAGACACCACACATTAAGCTAAAAGGCAACTTAAAACTCACTCGCAACAATTACCAACCGTAAACGACACTGTATCTTTTTCTTTGCGTAGCCCTGTATATGAGTATATTTATATTCCACAAACTTATATTAGTGTACTAAATATATTATAGTTCAGCAAGAAAATGCGTAACACAATTAAAAACTACCCTTAAGCAATTCACTCCCATAGTCTGTAATACTTATGGATTCCCTTATGTAGTCCTGTATATGAACAACCGAGTTTATAAACACACACGTACTATGAAAAAATTTAGTTAAACTTAGAAACTCAAACCAAAGTTGAAAACGCCCTTATCACACTTAGACTGTAAATATCGCACGTGTACTGTAACCGATATCTTTTGTGTGTTCTTGTAATTAAACACATTGCACACCATACTTTCAAGGGAGCAATTTATAGTGAACCTCAATAATGCATATAATTTTCATTATGTTTGAAATAGTGAAATATAACTAAATTACACTGCAAACGATTTTTCCTCATAGAACAATGTGTAACAGAATTCTTTTGTTTGACCATGTAAATGAATAATTAATGCTTTGCACCCCATATTCTACAAAGAGCATGTTTTAATGCTCTTCATAATTATATATCAATTCCATCATGTTTCAAATGGCGTAACATCATCAAAATGCACTTGAAATGATTATTTCCCATTGACTGTAATTAACGGAATACCTTTGACTGTCCCTGTAAAAAACTATAAGTGCTATACACTTCAGTTGAAATTGGGAACATGTTTCAGTAAACGACAATACCATACAAAAATTTCAGGGCGATTCGAGTATTTTTACGCGAGTTAGAGCACGGACAGACTTACAGACGATAGACAAACCGAAGTCGTAAACAGTTTTCAACTACGTTGGAAAGTGTTAAAAAGAAAGACAATGTAGCTAACGCTGTCGCTGGCGTAATTAAATTTATTTTGACTGAGGCTCTTTCTTGGGCTATATTAAGAAAACTATTGCATATAGCAATATGAAAACTGTTAGTTTTATAGAGAAATGTGTGATAAACACGCTGCAGAAAACATGTTTTAAATCGAAGAATAATTTTAAGTGCTATTTAATGTTGAAATCGGCCGAAATATTTCAGTTAAAAATGTTTTATAGGATCAAAAACTATGCATAGGAATTCAACCGTCTTTTGCAGACACATGCTAGACTAGGTTGCGGCGTGCAGCGTCTAATCATTTTTTTTTTAATTTGTCTAATTTTTTAAGTTTTTTTTCATTTTTTTATTCAAAATTTCATTATTTGAATAGAGATTTAAGGACAATAAACTATGAATAATAACTTTGGAAATTTGCATGAATATTTCTTTAACATGGTTGTATTTTGTATGCACACATTTTATTTGCTGCGTTGGTAATAATATATACCGTATATTCAGGTGTATAGCGCGCAGTTCAAACAAACATTATTTAGACTCATAAATTTTATTTCTTAAATGAAATTAAATAATTACGACGAAGCAGTAAATAACATTTAATTAAATAAAATTTCGGTATCGAAATATGTTTGAGCTGCGCGTTATACGTCGTAATATGCAGTATATACTTTTTTACTTTAATAAATGAGGCCCGCGGCTTTGTATATAATACATAATTTGGCCCTAGGCGGTAAACAAGTTTGACATGCCTGATTTAGAAGAACACAACTATGAGATACATAATGTTGAAATTGAAAAAAAATATTTGCGTATAAAATACAAAAGATAAAATTTTACGGCGTAAGAGATACTTTAATTTTTTTTGTATCGATGAAAAAATTAGGGAGCAATGAATTCAGTACAATTACAACGAAAAGAGAAAAAATTACGTTATTTTAACGTAATCTTGGTATTAAAAAAAACGTCCCTTTTATGAACTAAAATGCACGATTTTTCTAAGCGTTACGGCATTTTCATCGGCGAAAGCTAATTTTAATTGCAGATATCAGGACCATTATGGTTCAGATTATTATTTTATAGTTTTGATTTATACTGTCATAAAACAGTCGCACGAAAATTATAAACAGATACCTCCAGTTAAACCGTGACCTACGTTATACATGGCCCGATCACGGTTTGACGTCAGGGTAATGACGTCACGATTATTGGATCAAATTTCTCAGAGAACAGATCAAATTTTGAATAGGCTTTTGCATAATGAAATGTGTGTTTACATTTAAACACACGTCTTATCGATGAAAAAAAAAACTTTGAAAATTGTATTGCTTCCTGTAAAGCAAGGTAAGTTTCTAAAGATTTTTGTTATTATCATATTTGTATTCTATTACTATTAAACTAAGGAATTGTTTGTAGCAAAGTTGTCCTCTACGTTGTTTTTCTGAAACGAAAGCTTTACAACTAATCCGATTACAGAAATCGGTGTTTTTCCGTTATACGGTCACCATGCTAAAATGTATGCTAATGCATAATGTATGTAAATGTACCGGGTGGTTATAAAATAAGTATCTCTATTCGGAGCTGTCTGTAGCTTGAAGGAATAACCCGAATGAAACCAAAATCGGTACACTTACTATTCAAGAAGGGGGAAGAAGAATGGAACAATAAAAAAAATAATTGCGCTAATCACCGACAGATGGCGCTATTGAGTGTGAAATGTAATGTGTAATACAAGAACAAAAAATTAAGGCGTCAAACTTTATGGAATACCTAATTTGTTGGAAAATGTCACAGTGAATGAGACTACGCTTTCGCATTGCGGTGCCGATCATGCTCAGGTTCCACCTGGCCATTTTGTTGGAGGACACAATCCAGGCGGTACACGACGTGCTCAACTGCGGAATGTAATGCATCAGGAGTGATGTTTCGCACATGTTGTGATATGTGGTAAAGTAATTGACGTTTGTGACACCTCCACGGTACACAATATTACACATTACATGTCACACTCAAAAGCGCCATCTGTCGGCGATCATTGCAATTATTTTTTTATTGTTCCATTCTTCTTCCGCCTTCTCGAATAGTAAGTGTACCGATTTTGGTTTAATTCCGGTTATCCCTTCAAGCTACAGACAGCTCCAAATAGAGATACTTATTTTATAACCACCCTGTATATTAAATGTATGTAAATGTATACTTGGCGACAATGGTTTCCGTATAACGGAAAAGTACCCAGAAATCTTGTCATCATCATCTACTATATTTATAAAGCGCAAATTCGTATTTCATTCTGATCGGTTAAAACTCAAGTTCAACCGAACAGATTTTTTATAGGATTTCAGTATAAGTTTGGTACTTTGTGAAAGTTCTATCATCAGGGGAAGCTGATTATGAAAGATACATTTATCTAATCTATTGTATACTATATATAATGCAAAGGGGAATTTCGATCTGGCCACTTTTAACTTGAATTCGGCTGAATGGATTTTAGATGTGACTTGCACTGTTAGCTAAATTTTGAGGGAAGGTTTTAGTGTATAACATACAGTTTTATGTTGCTTAGTTATAGAATTAGGGGGGAATTTCTATAATCAATTTAGCCCGATTATGAAACGTTAGCCTTATTAAAATATTCTGCTGAATGAATTTCGATGGAACTTGCATTGCTAATTTTTTAGAGATAGTTTTAGTATAGTTATTTGGGAAATCTTACTGTAAATGATTAAATAAACGAGTTGGTCTTTAACAGACAAAATTTTGTAAAAAAAAAATATGGGTAATAAAACACATATGTGATAACAATATAAAAATACAATATAAAAATATCAAGCTCAATATTTAATGATATTTAATTTTAGTTCAGTTGCGTCAAATCGACACCATTTTCAGGAATATTCCTAAGAACATACATAAAGGTAAACGCTTATTCTGAATGCAAGAATTTTCTACAAAAAATATTGTTGCATTCTTAAAACCAAGGCCTCCTTATCTAATAACTATCATAAAAGCTTTAAAAAAAAACATCATTGTGATGAATCGTGGTAAAATGTTTTAGTTTTATGAATAAAAATACGTACTATTTTATTCTTCTGACGTCATTTTCACCAGCAGATCAATTTCCTATTGACCAGAACCGCGATCTACGTAATACAGAAATACAGAGCTCCCAATTTGAGTAAATACCAAAGTTTTCAACGGCGAAAATGACGTCATGATAAGCAAAAAAAAAATGTGCCTTTTAATTAAAAAAACTAAAAAAATTACAACGATTTTGTCAAAATAGCGCAATATTCACAGACTTTGTATTCTGTATTTACCGAAATTGAGGCCCACACTCGGCGAAAAGTTAAAAACAACATTAAATTTCTCAAAAGTTTAGAAAGAGGTGAAAATGGACTGAATATTTACACTGTACTTAAATATTTAATCTCCATGGTGAATTAATTTATTTTATCGATATCGAATTCATTGAGATGATAAATCTGGCAATTTTAAAATCTGCACTTCTAAAGCTCTTTAAAGTTTGACATAGTTGCAAATTAAATTTGCTGTGTTCACAATCTTAAAGTTTTCACAAATTGAAGTCTTGTCTCCAGTATTTTGTGGTGTTAAAGTTTGAATAATGAAGTTTCCCTCTTGGTTGTAAGTATTTTTTATCGTATTTAAGCTTGTATTTTAAAACATGAAATATTTTCTTTTCAGCACGCGAACGTTGTATGCATTAGGCATGCAAAATAAGTAATAGCAGTTACATAATGTAATATTTTTAGCATAATCTTCTTCTTTTAACATATACGGTTGTGTAGGAACTCAAAATTAAAAGTTTTAAGCATAAATTGGAAAATTTGTAAATTACGGTTAAACACCTCAATTACTTAATGTAGCTGTAGAGTACAAAAGTACTTGTATGTTGTCTAAGTGATTTTTCGGAGCTCTTACGAACTTTGCACCAAAAATAGTCCGTTTATACCCTTTATTTTGGTTATTGTAAGCATTTTATTAAAGACAAGAATTTTTGCAATTGATTGCGTTAAGCTTGCATTCTTTTATATGCGATTTCGTATACTAATTCGCCACCAGCTAAGATTCAAAGCTTTATTTATTATAAACACATGTGTGAAATATCGAGTTATTTCTTAGTATCATTATGCGAATTACTTTTCATACATATTATTTATTTACGCTAAATATATATCATACGTATTGACCACCAGCATAGTTGCCAAATCTCCCGATTTTTGCGTAACACTGTTTCCGAATAGAATATTCGCTTTATATAAGCGTAAAATCATGTGATTAAATAAAGCGAATATGTCTATTTAGAAATGCTATACGATCTCCGTTAATTTTCCTAACCAAATTTTAAATGTAAAATGGTAGTTATCACCAAATTTGAATTTTAAGATCGTAACGTAAGTATGCAAATCAATCGTAATGAATATGATAAATTTTAACTTGCATAATAACTGTGCGCTTTTGTATAAATTTTTCTGTTATATTATGTATGCTAATATTTTTTTGATATGTTATATTTATACTCATGTGCAAAAAAAAAAAAAAGAATTAAATTGGTTATTAAATTGGTATTACAATATCTTGGCGAAAGTTGGCGAATAATATTTGGTTATGAAATTTAGCAGAGTAAACTGTAGTACGTAAGTACCGAAATTTTAAATAAATGCAAACTGGAATACACATTTACAGGTTATTCTTCTATAATCGGGTCTCGTCGACCAGACTTGGCATCCAGCTTGAGCTATGTTGCACTGTTAAAAATATGCAGCAAACTGCCCAGTCATTTAACCGTTTTTGTAGAAAACGGTTGCATAACCGTAATTTAACTCTATTCTAACCATATTATTGCCCATATTATGGTCAGAATAGAGTTAAATTACGGTTATGCAACCATTTTCTATAAAAACAGTTGAATGACTAGGCAGTTACTGCATATTTTTAACGGTGTTGTCACTATCTTCCCAGCAAGCACAAAGCTAAGAGATTGATACAAAGAAAATACGGTACTTTTCGGTTAGCCGGGCGCCAGTGATATATGTACATACATATATGTATATATATGTGTATGTATATATATATGTATACGTAGATATGTGTAGTGTTTGTGTTTGTATATATACATCTACAACTAAAATACTTATCGTCATATATTAGAAGTGTCATTCTGATATCAGCGAATCGTAACTAAATTAGGTATCGAAATTGTCCGCTAACTGCTACCTGGTTATCGATTTGGTGTCAGGAATCTAACACAATGGTGGAGATCGGTAATAGATCTGACACGCGTTCGAAAAGTTTTCGACGCAAGAAAACGTTAAAATGACACAAATTTTGTTTTACTGTTATCTAACGATTATCATTTTGAACATTATTTTCGACGCATATATGATAAATATCGATCTTGTGCCAATCAACTGACCTTTATATTCATGCCGGTGAAGCTTTTCAATTTAATTAAATTTTATAGAATCGAAAATGTAAAAAAATTTCTTAGCTTACAAGCAAGTTTATTTATAGTAGTAGTAGCTTATTCTCTTCTACAAAGGTATACATTAAAAGTACTAAAGTTATTTAATCCTAGTTCTAAAATGGAAATACAATAAACTTTTTAGTCATTTACATGAACTCTTTTTGCAATTTCAGATTCTTAAATTTAAACTGACTACGATCCATAAAGTTTCATGATTTTCTCTAAACCAATTTTATGATGGAGAATTGAATCAAGTTTCGCGTTGTTGTTTTTTTGTGAAAAGTTAAAGAACTGAAGCATTTTTTTTAGACATTTTGCAGTGAAATGTTGAACAAGAATTGCAGTTATTAATTTATCATTTTATGGTATAAGCATTTAACCTCAATTGTTTAACTTAATACTGATTCTCTCTGCCCATGTTATATTGTTTAGAGAAAACACAATCAGTTTTATCAATTTATTTGTTATTTTATTTATATCTTTATATAAATTTCTTTATTAAATTTTTTAAAATTTATTTCAATTTTTTTTTATCGCCATGTTCTTCTAATCTTGTCCTGTACAATGAAAAGTTTTGAAAATTCTCAGAATTTCGCTGAAATTTGCCAATTTTTGTTAAAAAATAACAATTTTAATTTAAAAAAATTATATTTTTCAAACTCAAAAATTTAGTACATATACTTTCACTTTTAGTTCCTCGCATAGCTACATTATGTGTAAAGCAATGTAAAAAGCGTTTCCTAAGAATGTCTATAAAATTTTCTGAATAATATAATTTATCGCAAACTAAAATTATCAAAATCCGAGCTCTTCAGAAAATGTATTCAAAGCTTTCAATATTAAAAAAACTGTTTACTCCAGTACATATATTTAGACAGATTCATATAATATATGTCTCTTATCCTTATATTTCAGTCGTTTTCATTTTCAACCAATGTTATTACTTTTATAAACATTTTTATAGTCGTTGTCTTTGATGTTTTTCCATCAGTGTCATTTATCGTTCCTAGTTGACATAGGGGAAGACGGAGCAGAACGGGGCACCAAGTTGAAAATATGTTTTAAAAATACAAACGGGTTAATTAAGGGAGCTGAAAAATTTTCTATGAACACATTATAATGTAATAATTGCAAAAATTTAATAATATTGTAAGAAAACAAAATAACAATAATTTTTTTCAGAAACAGAACATTTTTATCATTTGCCCCGTTCTACCCCGGGAATGGTGCAAAACGGGGTGGTGAGGACAAGTAATTATAAAAAAAACATATAAAACTAGTGGAAATGCAAAATAATAATAATAATAATAATAATAATAATAATAAGTTTACTCTATATTTATTCAATTTTAAGTGACTATAAAGGTTTAACTACAGTTTTCATTGATTGTGTCCTTTTTTTAAGCCTATTGACAAAATTCACAAACTAGGACAGTCTCATCATTTTCACTATCTACTGCCGCACAGGAATTGTATGCCCATTTTTTGCACATGGAACATGCTATCCAACCGTCAACTGACTTCGAGTAAAATTCACCGCAATATAAACATTCACAGTCAGAACAATCCTCAGAATCATTCTCGCTAGTTTTAGGTTCTCTCTTCAGCTCCTTCTTTTTTTCATTTTTCTTTTAACCATTCATCTTCAGGTACTTTCCTTTGTTTTTTCCATTCTTAATTTTATTTTATTAACTTTCTTAAATAGTTTTAACCTTGCTCTTTCTTTTTCGGCAAAGTTCTTATCCTTTTTTTCTTTATAGCGGCTTCTAACTCTTTTTTTATGGGGAATCTGTTAAGACAGCGGTCTTCCCACTCTTCCGATTCGTCTTTTTCGCGCTTTCTTTAAATTTTGGAATAGGCATTAGAATTTCAGGTAAATGAATGAAATGAAGAGGCGCTGTTGTCATTTGTCATGTAAAAGCATCCAGGAGTGGCACAATTGGCTTCATTAAATCGGACCTTCTTAGCCGACGTGTCATCATTAGAGTTGGCTGAAACCTCGCCAGCTTTATCATCCAATCTGATAGGCATTTCTTTTTTGACTGGTGTGCTAGGTGAAGGCTATTCCAATTGTTCGGCTACAGATATGATCACCTCTTCTCTAGAAGCGGCCTACCAAGTCCGATGTCAGTTGTGTCTGCTGGGAGAAAATCGGCGTCGGTGAATATGGATGGGTCAGTTGGCCATATTCCTGTAGCTTGGAAACCACTAATAGCAGTTTTCATTGTTTCGCTTTGGATAAAAGCTGATCCAAAAAGTATTGAAATTTGAAAGAGAGTTGCGACTTTCACTGGTTTGCTTCATAGCCATTTCCAAAGTTCATCTCTGCAATGAAGACTTAAAGGCTTCATAAGTGGCAGAATGGGGTACTTCCCCATTCTGCCCCACCCGTTCTGCCCCAGGGACACGATTTAGGTTAAGGAGGTAAGGTCACTCGAGAAAGATACGTTAACAAACGTTTAACTACACGAAACTAAAGACAATTAAACGTACTTCAAGCGTGAAATAACTATAGTTGTAATATAAACAAGCATGTATGTCTTACCTTGATTACAAAATCATCAGAAATTACAATACAGGAGCAAAAAAATCACACAACGAAAAACTCACGCACCAACGTTCGAAAGTTGAACGGCAACAGGTTTTCTTACTTCTTTTTTTTTTCGGTGCCGCTCGTTGGCAGCAGCTCTATGACATCGAAACACATCAAACTTCATTCCGCCCCGATACCCCGTTGTGCCACCGGTTCCCCTACATATCAGCATTTATCTTTAAGGGGAAAAATAGTATTTGTATAAAAGACATATTTTTTTGGTGCAAAATCTAAGAAAATAGTTAAATTGAACAATATTTCATGTACCTTTTAAAAAAGTTGCAATTTTGAGCATGCTAAATGCGATATTTGTTTACATTAGCCACTATACACTAATTTTTACTAAACATACTAAAGCATCTTTTAAACGCCTTGTTATTCAGACTTTGTCCTCTGCAATGAATTAGAAATTTTGAAAATTCTTAGAAATTTGTTGAAATTTGCCAATTTATATCTAAACAGTCATAATTTTCGTTCAAAATATTAACTTTTTTTGGTATTTTTATGTTAGCTGGGTGCCAGTGATAACTCGCCAAATCTTGTTTCAATTATTATCTTACATAACACGCAAGTTTCTATTTTTCTGAATATAAAATTAGATACGATGCTTTCATTATGAAATAAAATGTTTCCTGTTTATGTTATATCTTATTTTAACATTTTTGTAATGGACTAAACCAAATCATTAATAGACTCGATTACGTGAGATTTTACTATTTGTATTGATATGTTCGTTTTTACGTATTTTATAATGATTATATTTTAACTATTTTTAAGTAAGTCTTTTAAGTTAATTTATCGTATGTTAAAATATTGGCTTATTTGTTATTAGCTAAAGTTAAAAGATTGGCAAGAAAAAGGGGTTGGCGAGATTCAAAAATTTTTGGCGATCACTGGCTGACCTAAAAGTACCTTTTTAGGTGCGTTCGTAATTATATAAATACGTAGCACCTATAGTCGTCGTTTGGTCCGTCCGTCTGTCCGTCCGTCTGTCTGTCTGTCTGTCCGCATATAACAACGCAAAAACTACCCAACCAAATGGTTTGCAATTTAAAATATATTATCTTTGCAGAATTTTGTCGAGACATTTCAAATGTTATTAAAATCGAATCAAAACTTTAGGAGATATTAATAAAAATATTTATTCAGAAATTTGAATTTTTTTTTTTAAATCGGTGCTTTTTTGTTATAGGAGCTTCCGAAGTTTAATCGTCAAGCGACCGAGATACTTATTTTATGACAGAAATTAATCTGCAGACGATATCATTCTTTTCACAGAATTAAAAATCATCAAGATCTGAATATTTATATAACTAGCTGATACATATATATCTGAATATTTATATAACTAGTTAAGATATTTGTATGAACAGTGTCATAAAATATATACTTAACTAGCTGTTTAACCCGTTCTACGCACGGGATATCATGAATTTAATTCTAAAACGTGCGTACGAACGCACCTCGTTTGTAACGTTTGACGTACAATTTCCAACTTGTTTTCGATATACTAAATGTCAGAAAATTTAAACATTGTAGACATACGTCTTAACTTTTAGTTTATAGCACAGGTACATTTGTGTAGAACACACTTCAAAAGAATACCTGTAAAAAGTTTGGAGTTCTGAAATTTACTGCTAACCAAATTTCAAGTTTTTCAGAAAACACATTTGTTGTTTTCACTCTTTAAAAAAATCCGTTTACTCCCGGTACATAAAACGATACGTATTGATATAATTTACTTCTCTTTCCCTTCCTAGTCAGTATTTTATACTTACAAGGTATGCGATACTCCCTCAATGGTCTCATTATTCTAATAAAAAATTTTTAGTTGATAGCTGTTGGTGTTTTTCATTCGTTGTCGTGCATCGCTCCTATTCGACGTACATGCTAACACAGTAAAAGCACATTTTTTAAAGAAAAAATAGTGCCTGCATAATATACTTATAAAATGTGATGAATGTACAAAATGTGATGAATGTACAAAATGTGATGAATGTACAAAATGTGATGAAACATTTAAATTGTACACTATTTCGTTTATCTTTTATAAAAAGTTGCAATTTCGAACAAACATTATGCAAAATCCGATGTTTGTTTACATTAGCCACTGCATTTGCTAGATATATTAAAATTTCTTGTAAACGCCCTATTCTGACTTTGTCCTCTGCAATAAACTAGACATTTTTAATTAAAATATAGATAAACTGCTTAAGTGATACAAAGAGAAAAACAAAAAGGCTTATAAAAACCTTTTAGTGATTTTTAGATCACTAAAACGTTTTTATAAGCCTTTTTATGTTTCTCTTTGTATCACTTAAGCAGTTTATCTATATTTTCATTATAATTAGTGATCTTATTATGTAATTATGTAGGAATTTTTAATTAAAAATTTCAAAATTATCAGAAATTGGCTGAAATTTCCAATTTATATGTGAAAAGTCACAGTTTTCTCTCATTCAAAATAAAAAAAAATTCTATAGAAATGTCAGAAAACTCAAAAGTTTAGACCTACATCATAACTTTTGCTTCATAGCATATTTAGTTTATGTAAATCATTGTCGAACACATTTCAGAAGAATACTTGTAAAACTTTTGGAGTTCTGAAATTTTCCAGAAACAGAATTTCAAGTTTTTCAGATAACACATTTATATAGTTTTCACTCTTAAAAACAAACTACGTTTACTCCTGGTATATAAAATGATATATATTGATGTAACTTATTTCCCTTTATCTTACTAGGTAGTATTTTCTATTTTCAAGCTTACTCTAATAAAAAAAATTCAGTTGTTAGTGATCGATGATTTTCACACGTTGTTGCACATCGCTTTTATTTGACCTTTCGACGTACATACCAGCACAGTAAAAGAGTGGGCTCGCTTAATTTTTGCTTAAAGAGTTTTTGTATCGAATCTCTATAAATGTAGACTGTTTTTATCCAACATGTAGAAAATGCAATTCATTTACAATTCAAACATGATTAAGTAACAGTTATGTCTTATGTTCAAAGAATAAACTACTGTACACGTTAAATCTTGATATCTTGAATAGCTTTATCAAGAATTCTTTAATACGATAAATCTATATGTACTAATTATTATAGAGAAATAACGTTTATTTATTTGTAGGGGATAACCTCTGAATCTGCCGAACAGATTTCAAAAGTAATGGTGGGAAAATGATGGTAACCGCTCTGCTCCAACATAGGCTATATTTTATGTCATTACAACAACCCCAAGGGGCTGCAGGAGCAAAAAAAGTTCTAAAATTGCAATTTCTGTGATATTGTTGGGGCTAGAAATTTGAAATTTTGTATGGCGGTTACTTTTAAGATGTAAATACTTGTTATGAATGGTTTCTAAGCAGTTCGAAATTTAAAAGGGTGAAATGAGCTAAAAACGTTCTAAATTACGATTTGTTCGGAACTGTTAGGGCTATAAACTTGAAATTTCGCATGGCTGTTACTTTAGAGACGTAAATGCTCACCCTAAACAGTTTCTTAAAAATTCGAAATTTAAAAGGATGCAGGATCAAAAAGCATTCTAAAATTGAGATTTATGTAATACAGTTGGTATAGAATCTTGAAATTTGGCATGGTAGTTACTTTAAAAAGATAATTGCTCGCTAAGAACGGTATCTAAAAAATGTTGATTGAAATTTGATTTGAAAATTGAAATTTGACGTGGTTGTTTCATTAGAGACGTAAATGCACCCACAGAACAGTTTTTAGAATTTTCGAAATTTAAAAGTGTGCAGAAGCAAAAAACGTTCTAAAATTGCAATTTCCGTGATACTCTTGATATGGAAGCTTGGAATTTGGCATGGTGGCTATACTTTTAAGATGTAAATAATCGCTAAGAACGGTTTCTAAAAAATTCGAAATTTCAAATTGAAAATGAAATGAGCTCAAAACCTAGAAAATGCATTCCAAATTACGATTTATTTGGAATTAATTTTCGATTTTTTGCATTAATTTAAGTCTCATGTTCGTCTAATGCTGTATAATAGCGGTTCCCAACCTTTTTTTTCTCACGTACCCCTTGTTTAGACTTTTCATTTATGCGTACCCCTTCTCACATAAACCCATTCCAAATATTTTTGATTTCGTTCTTTAGTAATGATCTTATGCCAGTTACCAATGTTAAATGCAGTTCTCTTTCAGAATTCCAATTTTCAACCACTTATTCATTTTGAACCACAACATAATATCAACATAAAGTCACTTGAACCACTAAATATTAGCTAAAGATTTCAAATTAAACACTCACAAAGAAAGGATGAATCTCTACACCCATTACTACAAGTTAATGAGTTTATGCTAAAGCTGACTAGTCACACTCTAAAATGATGGCCTGCTTTCTAATCGATTTAAAATGAATTCGTAGAAACCAGAAGCTTCGATACGATTCATGTTTTCTTCTGGGTATTTCTATAATTGCTAGAAAGAAAACAACAAAAGAAAAGGAGGGATACGTGTGAAATCGCAAGATATTATTAGGAATGTGCAGAGATAATGGCGACATATGATCAACCAATTACTAAGTTTAGGCATTTTCCTTTATTTTATGCGAATAGCCTATTTTAATTTTACACAAGTCTCCCTTTGTAAACGCAAAGTTTTTCTGTTTTCATTTTAAGTTTTATTTTTTGCGTTATCCGCCATTACGAATATAATTTTCACGCACCCCAGGTTGGGAACCGCTGCTGTATAAGAAAGATGTTTATTTAAAATGTGGTCTAATATTATTTTTTTTAATTATTCGTAGCGGTATAATTTCCTCTAATAAAAATAGTCACACAAACATCACTCGGCATATTTCAACAACTACTGATGCAAAGCCGCGGGTTTTGTAAGTAATTAAATAATTATATTCGATGTACATTAATGAATATAATTTTTCCCCTATAGTTATTCAAAACATTTTCCTTGAAATCTTTGCTGATGTCAGATTTATCTGCCAGATCATACTAAATGAGCACGTACGACCTTTTCTGGAAAAATTCAAATATCCAAAAGAAAGCTTTTCATAAGGAATTGCTGGAATAATTTGACATTTAGCAGTTGAATCTTTACACCTTCTTTTCAGAAGCACGATTTGAAATGCACGTTTCTTCTAACCGTTACGGCGTTTCCATCGCCGAAAGCTAATTACAGATCGGGGCCATTATATCTCAGATTATTATTATACAGCCTTGATTCATACTATCATATGAACTATTACACGAAAATCATAATCAAATATCTCAAATTGAACTGGCGGTTTATCAGCTCAAAATTGAATGATAGAAAATTTTAGTCCAGTTGCGTCAAATCGACGTTATTTTCAGGGACATCCCTAAGAACCTATATAAACATATACGTTTCGGAATGCAAGAATTTCTACAAAAAATATTATTGCATTCTTAAAACCAAGGCCTCCCTAAATAACTATCACAAAAGCTTAAAACAAACTAAAAAATGCATCCTTTTGATGAATCGTGGTAAAATATTTTAGTTTTATGAATAAAAATACATATTATTTTTTTCTTCTGACGTCATTGTTGCCAGTAAATCAATTCCCCTGTCTGGACTAAGAGCCGTGACCTACGTTATATACGTATAACGTAGGTCGCGATCTGAGTAAATACGAAAAGTTTCCAATAGTGAAAATGACGTCATTATAAGCTAAAAAATATACATTTTACTTCAAAAAACTAAAAATTTCACTATGATTGTGTCAGAAAAGCGCAATTTTCACAGAGTTTGCATTCCGTATTTATTGAAATTGAGCTCCATATTCGTTGAAAAGTTGAAAACAAAATTAAATGTCTCAAAAGCTTAGAAGGAAACGAAAATAGACCACAACCACAGCCAGTTTAAATATTTAATCTCCATGGTGAATTAATTGATTCCATCGATATCGAATTCATTGAGATGATAAATCTGGCAATTTAAAAGTCTGCTCTTATAAAGCTATCAAATTTGACTGAATTGTGCAAATTGCATAAGACTGTCATAAAATCTTAAAGCTTTAGAAAATTAAACTGTGTCTACATCTTTTGACTGTGATAAAGGCTAAATCATGAAGGTACCACTCTGGCTGTAAGTATTTTTATTCGTATTTAAGCTTGTATTTTAAAATATGAATGATTTATTTTTCATCTCGCGACCGTCGCATCCAGTCATTTCATTGGGCGTGTAAATTAAGTAATAGCAGTCGTATTTGTTTAGAAGTAATGTATTATTTTTAGCGTAAACTGCTTATTTTGAAACATTTGGTTATGTATGAACACGGAATTAAAAGATTTAAGCTTAAATTAGAAAAATTGTAAATGACCGTTAAACTGCTTAATTACTTATGTAGCTGTACGAGTACGAAAGTACTTGTATGTTGTCTAAATGATTTTTAAACGTAGCTTCTAGGAACTTTGCACCACAAATAGTCAGTTATTGAACATATACCCTTTATTTGGTTATTTTAAACATTTTACTAAATATATGTATTTTTGTAACTGATTGTGTAATTTTACATTCTTCTATACGCAGTTGTTTTTGCTGTATTACCGATTCGTCACCAGTTAAGATTCAAAACTGTGTTTATTACATACACATATATGAAATGTCTTGTTATTTCTTAATATCCTTAACCGAATTATTTTTCTTACAAATAATATTTATTTCTGTTAAATATATTTCATCATTTATTAACCAGCTGTCATCACGTCTCCCGAATTTTGAGTATCACTGTTTCCAAATAGAATATTCGCTTTATATGTATAATCGTAAAATTCTGCGATTAAATAAAGCGAATATTTCTATTCCGAAATATTATACGAACTCCGTTAATTTTCATGATCAAATTTTAATTACAAAATCATAGTTATCGCCAAATGAGAATCGTAAGATCATAACGTATGTAATTTAATCGTATTGCATGTGATTTAGATATGATTAATTCCACTAAAGTTGCGTAATAACTGTGTGCGTTTATAAATTAATGCATTTTCTATTATATTATGTATATGCTAATGTGTTTCTTATGTTATATTTATACAGTACACAAAATAAATTAAATTGATTAACGTTGTTACAATATCTTGGCGAAAATTGGTGTATATTTGGTTATAAAATTTAGCAAAGTGTAGCACGTATAAGTATCTAAAATTTAACTCAATGCAAACTGAAAATTACATGAAACTTTCTAGGTTAATCTTCCATAATTGGGTCTCTTGACAAAAGTTAGCGTGAAGCTTAAGTTATGCTGATGCTTGATGCGATGATTATGATATTTATCTTGTTTAAAGCGAAGGAAAAGAGGACTCTACTATTAAAGTATCGTCTTAAAGGAACACTCTGTTACGCCATTCTACATTCGCTGATATATGATAATTAGCGGAAGATTAGCCATTTTTAAAACTTTCTAACATAGTTGAAAAGTTTCTTTTGAATTCGGTTTGTCTGTCTGCCCGTGCTCTAACTCGCATAATATACTCGGGTTGCCATGCAATTTATATATGCTATTGAGATTTATTATGGCATTTTCGGTATTGAAAATGAAGTGTGTAGCACTTGTAGTTCGCTTACAGAGACACTCAAAAGAATTCCGTTACATTACGGTCTATGGAGAAAAATCATTCACGGTGTATTTTAGTGATGTTACACTATTTCAAACATATTTCAATTGATATATATATGACTGATGTGCACTACAAGAGGCTTACTAATAGAATAGGGTGTGCATAGCATTTATCGTTTATTTACAGGGACACACAAAATAATTCGTTTAGAGTAGTGTCTATGAACAATAATTGCTGAAGTCCGTTTTCAGTTATGATACGCGTTTTTTAAATTTAACTAATTTTTTGCCTATTACTTGGAGTGTATAAATTCTGTAGATCATATACAGGGCAGCACAAAAGAATTCGGATGTTTTTCCGACTATTAATGATAATTCCTGAAATTGGGTTCTGAAATTATTTACTTATAGACATCATCTTTCACCTTATTAAACGGTGAAGCTTTGTTACAGAATTCTGTAAGTTTTGGAAAGTGTTTCATAATCTAAACTTGACGCATGGTTTGTCCTTCTTGTTTAAACTAAGTGTCTATGCCTCAAACTCAGGCTTTGAATCACAACGAATCCGCCATTTACGCTAAATGGGATAGTGTGACTATGCATGAGAATGAACATTGGGCAAGAGTCAGTTGCCCCTAAATTAATTTCCTCTTTGTTGAAAAATAGACAGGTTGCCTTGACTTCGAAATAGTTTAATGGCTCTGGAAAAAGTGGATGTGAATTTAAACCGGTGACTCTAGAGAGGCAAATATAGAAACAAATTCGTTGTAAAAGAATCTAAAAAGCGCATAGCATTAAATAATGTTGCAATCACTATAACGTATGTATGAGCACTTCGTGGCAATGAAAAAAAAAACTGAATTTAGTTAAACTCGTTGTGTTGATTTCAAAAATACATAAAATTCGTAATTCCGTAATCACTTTAACGCACGTATAAGAACTTTGCCCCTATGAAAAACAAAACAAAAATCGCTGGATGCAGCAATCTCGTCGTATTAGGATCTCAAAATTACATGATTTTCAGTAATAGCACGTTCAAAATAAACACTGAGAGAAATGACGCTTTGAAATCTGAGTAAATCGATGTTTTCATTTTGTTATGAAACTTTTTGTTTCAAATAGGACGACCCAATGCTTTCAATTCTGAAATACCAGAAATACTCAGAGTATTCAAACATGGACATACTCAAAACTGAGCACATAAAGGTCAGTTCATACTCATTTTTGAAACACGGACATACTCAAAAATGATAAGAATCAATTCAAACTCATTTTCGAAACATGGGAATACTAAAAAAAGAGCACATAGAAGTCAGTTCATTTCATACTCATTTTTGAAACATGGACATACTCAAATAGGAGTACATGATGTTTTGTTTTTGAGTGTGTGTATGTTTTCAGAAATGAGTATATACACGTTTCAAACTTGAGTCATTTTGATTCGGAGACATTTTGACTATGCGACATACTCAGATTTGAGTATTTTTTGCTCAGTTTTGAAAATGTCGTTTTTAGAGTGAACGCATATATGAAAGCTTCGCGTCCATGAAGACTAAACAAAAAAGTCACTGGATTCAGCAAACTACATTGTATTATAATTTCAAAAATACATCGAATTCGGTAATGCTGTAATCATAATAATGCATGTATGTACCCCTCGAGCCTATGAAAAAAAAGGAACATCCCTTTATGCAGCAAACTCGTTGTATTGTAATATCAAAAATACACGTTGATACTGTTGCGAATTCTATAAAGCATGTATGTTCGCCTAGCGCCTATAAAAAAAACAATCACTAGATGCAGGAACCTCGTTGTATAGGAAGCTCAAAAATAGAAAAATTTGGTAATGATGCAATCAGTATAACGCATGTAGATGTGCTTTGCACCCATAAAAAAAAAAGGAATAATGCAGCAACTTTGCTGTACAGTAATTTCAAAAGCGGATGAAATTTTATAATGTCGCGATCACTATAACGTTAACTATAATATTTAACTTCTAATAATAAAAAAGCTCTTTTTAATGTCCCACTCCCAGATAGCATTCATACGGGGCAGTGGGAAATCCATCGGGGCAAATGGGAAATTTTTGTCTACGAACTTCCAGGTCAACTCATTCTTTTTCTCTGAAAGCCAGGGCAACTGACTTGTACCCAAAATATACTTATTCTATCATATTAAATTAATTATATAATGACATATATATCTATCTCTTCTTAAACTTTCCGTGAAATTTTGGTTAATCTTATGTAATCTGGTTTCCTGCCATTTGGCATACTTAAACCGGTGTGGTTTTGGCGTAACAGGTATTTTTCTTGACAACATTGTTATGGTATCCTCATTCACTTTACTCCACGTTGTCACTAACATAGCTCAGATTTTATCCCAACTCTTACCAGGGAACCCTATTACGAAATATTGTCGAAATTAGCTGAAAGAAACAAATAAAGAAGTTGAAAACTGATGTAAGTGGACCAGCAAAGATTCAAATGAAAATATTTCAATAGCATAGTATTCAAAGGTTAAAGTGCTTATCTCGAGAGCAAAGTATCCAATGCTGCATTGCAAGCAGTTACATTTCAAGTGGCACCATAACTTCAAAATCCTTTGGCCGATGGGGTTGACGTTGAGGCGGAAACGGTTTTAAAGGAATTGAAAAAAAAAAAAAAAAAAAAAAAAAAAAAAAAAAAAACAGATGGGAAGGGGTAAAATGGCCAGTACAGATTCCGAATAATAAGTTATGCAGCTTAACACTTCAGTATCCCATTTGTCAGCGCACTTCTTTTGAGAACATGGGATCCCAGGTTCAAGTCTGAGGCAAATCATTACCAACCCGTTTAATTCAAAATCCATTTTCTTTGTAAGATTGTGGTTTTCTTCGGCGATATTTTCCGGAGACGATTTTCTCGATTGATATCGATCTTTAATTAGATTCACCCATTTATCAGTTTCAAGCGAATTGGTCAAACTTTGTTAGCTTGTTTTAAATGTCAATGATGTTATATTAGGCTAAGATTAGGGATAGGTATAATATAATAGGTAAATAAGTTTGATGTTGAGAGGAAATTTACCAAAAACAGAATCCACGGATTAGAATATAATATAGTGGTTGATGGAATGAAACGTTTTGTTATCAGTCTTTTCTTTTTGGGAAGTGGGACAAGAAGGAAAATAGAGATTTAGTAATTTACCAGTTTTAGTTATATTCATCATTCTGTACACATACGTTCAACATACGTTCATTCTTAAATTAAAAAAAAGTATTAGTTATGTCTTTTTATATGCATGTATATATTTTGTGTTTCTTAATTAGTTATTTTTGTACTTTAAAGTGATTACTTCAGTTTACTTATGTTTTCTTTCACTTTCTCTTGCAGGCGACGGCTCTGCTGTTGTTGTCGGGGGTCTGCTGACCCTCAGGAGGAAGTGCCTACTGGTACGGTGGTAGCTCCAACTGCAGCTACTCAGGAGGAAACTCCAGCTGCAGTGGAACCCGTACCAGCATGGCCAGCTGTACCGGAGCACGCACCGGTAAGTAATTTTGCCGTTCTGCGCTCTCGCATAGGGGACGCGGGGGTCTTTTCGGCATTGGCTACATGTTTGTCTCAGTGGGCGTTAGAGGAGGCAGTTGAGGAACTCTGGGACGCGGATGTCTTGGGAGTAGAAGAAGGTGGTGGTGATTTCTCACCACGGGGGGAAGGGAACAGGGATATGGGAGGAGTAGGAGAATCGGGGGACAGTGCACTATGCGATCCTACGGATCCTGCACAGCCCTCAGTACAACTGCCTCTGCGGCGTAGTCGCGAACAGAGTGTTTTGAGACTGACTCGCATTCTGGGGTCTTTGGACCTTCACATCAGGTCCCTGGATAAATACAGTAGCTTAGACGCTACGCATCTTAGGGTTAGGTTCGGACGCGTTCTTCGAACAGTCGAAGACGCTGAACCAGGACTGATGATGGGCCAGACCATGGTTTAGGAAGGGGGGATTGGTGGGGGAGAGGGATAATGACATAAAATATTTTGTATATCAAAAGCAGTACATGGGATCATTCTCCTAGAAACGTACACAATGGTGTCGGGAAATATTCGAGTCGGTCATTTCAAAATTTACATCTGTCAATTTTTTTAAATGCCCTTTTTTCTCGCAAATTTGTCTTTGGCTTATATACGTGGACAAAAAGTATTGAGGTTAATTTATCCGTTGCCTCTCAAAAACACGGTAAAATGGCCGTTCATGGTAAAAGTAACACTAGTCAATAACTTGCGTAATGTTTTTAAAGTTTGGTTCATTATAAATTATCATAAAATATAAATAACTTACGACCTACTTACATTTTTAAAGATCTACGAAATATAATTAGTATAAAAAGTTCTTTAAAAATATCTAGCTTTTGTGTGTAGCACAGTTTTATTGATTCTCGAAAAATTTTGGATCTGTGACTGAGTGGCTGTGAGTTTTTGAAATGACTGATTCAATTATAAATATAATAAATACAACTCAAAAAATGTAATAATGGAAATGAGGTGAAGCTATATATAAAACACTTGTAGCTATTCAAATGATAAAATACATTAATATTTCACAATATAAAATTATATCCATGGGCTGAAAAAGCTTTAGTTTTTACTTTTTATTGTATAAATTTTATCTAATTTTTTTCTCCAAATTTAAAAATACAATATATTTTATTTTCTGCTTATTTGATAAATAACTAGTGCCACATTAAACTGAGTCCATGGGCAGAAAGTTAACCGATTGCTTAATAGCTTAGAATATAACAGCAGATAAAAACATTCATGTATAGAAGTCTGTTAGCCATTTTGAATTTATAACAATAAGTTACAAAATTTGTGTAAAAGTTTTTAGTTTCATTGAGATTAACTTTGAAAAAATCTTGATCGCAAAGATCGCACCATCGATTCTGTGGCCAAAATAAAGATAGATAAAGATAAAAATAGTAAAATTAAATAGAATAGCATGTAATAATTATTGCTCTAAACTTAATTCCGCGATATCATTTAATTCAGTTTAATATTTAATGTGTTACAAATAATTTATTAAGGAAACATCATGTCCGTGGAACATCATGCCTAAAGACATGATATCTAGTAATAAGATGCACAAACTCCCCTACTTACGATCGTTTGAGTTACAATTTTTAGGAGCTCCTATACATAGTAAAACAGGGTACATGATATCAGTTTAAAAAAAAAAAAAGAAAGAAAATTGAAATTTTACGATTGTTACGAATTTAAGTGGAAGAAGCAGAAAGGAAAACTGCTAGAAAAGGACAGACAGAAGAGTTAACAGAAAAAGAAATGGATGAAGCGTTCTCCACGATCAGCAAGGACCTACAATTGCTGGAAGAAATGGATTATAATGGTGAACGCTTTTCAAGAATTGATTGACCCAATACCAGGTGTCATTGTTTATTATATTTATGCTGAGGAGAAGAAAGAAACAGCTCAGTCTAGTATTGATATTGTTCTTAGAAAAGGCAATCCTGTAACGCGTACAAGCAGAGGAAACTAGTGATACAATTGCCCTTTATTCATCCTCAGCTATAATAAACTTCATTAATTTATACACAGAATTACAAGCCTCTTGTGTCTTCTTCTGTAAATATGAATGGCGAGTCATAAACCTTTTCATTCACCAAACTACAAACTTCTACCTATGCATAGCATTTTTGTATTTTATTTATTATTTCGGACTTTCGATATTTTCCAATTAGGATGTTGCTTCATAGGTACCTAATCGCTTCGTAAGTAGGGGAGCGACAGTAATGCAGTTTCGATAACTACTAATGTGTGATCTCAATGAATTCTGAAATGGTATTAGATAAGCATACATGTCAACCTTCGGCTTGTTTTAAATACAAAATAACATACTTCAAACCAGAAATGTATTAAATGAAAAATTTAGTAGATTTCAAATGACTACCACACAGAAGGAAGACACGTTTGATTAAACAAATTTTCTGGTCCAAAGTATGTTTTTTAAATCCCGAGGTTGGTCAGTATGGATAAGTTCAAAACAATTTAATAAAAAAAAATTATATTTTTAATTCGGAGGTTTTCTTATTTTTTTCAAAAATTTACTAATGTGCGTTTCTGGGAGAATGACTCATATCTGAAATTGGGTATTTTTGAAATAAAAAATTAATGCGTGCGAGAGTGCAAACGTTTTTTTTTTTCGTAATTATAAGGACGAACTCCTGAAAAGAAAATGTTTTAATTATATTTTTCTTGAAGTCAACGGAATGTTTTCCTCTTCAAAGATACAAAGTATTTTAACAAAACTAAGAATGTTTTTATCAATTTCTTTTTCTTAAATTAGCAGAATTTTCTATATTTTATCATCTGATGTCGATTTAAAGTTTACTCTTCTCTGCAGCTGAGAACATTTCTATCATCGTGATATGAACTGCCAATCATTTTTTATCAGATAATTTATTTTTCTTTTATATATTTAAAAAGAGCTTCAGTGATTAAAAAGTTAATTAATCTCTATTAAACATATTACCACTTCTGTCTGGTCAATAATTATTAAATGTATACACGCTATCGTGAAAACTGTGTAATACATGTTTAACCCAGCTTTTACACGTCAGAGAAGATATAATATTAACAAGAAAGAAAAGAAAATGTAATGCCAGTAAATTTTAAATGATTTTATAATAATATCAGAAAAATTAAATTCCCTTCACAGGAGTTCGTCCCTCTAACAAAATTCCTTTTCAGCTTATTTAAGTTAGTCTTTAAGTTTAATTTAAGATTTTTGTATTTTATGTAGTTTAAGTTTTGCATTTATGGACATGTTTTGGTTGCAGACGTACCCCGACGTAGAAGCACGGTGGATCAGTTATTTTTATGAATAGTTAAATATTATAGAATAGCAAATATCGAAGCGATAAAAAAACAAACATATTTAACTAATAATAATCATATTTAACTAATAGTCATATTTAACTAATAATACTTAATAATACTTAATCATATTTAACTAATAATACTTAATCACATCTAACTAATAATAATCATATTTAACTAATAATAATCATATTTAACTAATAATAATCATATTTAACTAATAGTCATAACTAATAATACTTAATAATAGTTAACATAATTACTGGTGTTACTTTCAGCTGGCAATCTGTTTTATTTTCGAAAGAGTATATGTGAAATACAAACGTACAGACAGATTTTAGCGTAAAAGATAGTAACAAAAAATCTCGAGTGAATCACAATAATAAGAGAAATATTTCATTTGTATTCGATTACCTTCATGCAAAGACTTTGATATTAGTAGTTTTTCCCTCTTCACTTTTAATGAATTTAAACATATTTTTTATGGACTTGGTTGTAGAGCACAAGCTCTAACAGGTATTTAAGGGTTAACTCTTTTTCTTTTTTTACATCCATAATCTCGTAATTTGCAAGCAAATATGATCACAGAATCTGTGGCGATACATTTTTCTCTCGTGTCTGGTCCATCTTGCTCTACGTAGGGGTTCGTCCAATGTTGTGCATAACTTCTAAATTTTTTTTTACAGCTGAAATTTCTCCTTATTGACATATAAAATGTTCTTTTAGGCCAATATTAAAAATCTTATTTTAAATTTAGAGTTCAGTTTTGATTAATTCCACAAAAGAAAAAAAAAGTTTTTGGCAAATATATTCTAAATCTTATTTTAAATTTAGAGTTCAGTTTGCATTAATTCCACAAAAGAAAAAAAAAGTTTTTGGCAAATATATTCAAATTCTTATTTTAAATTTAGAGTTCAGTTTCGATTAATTCTACAAAAGAAAAAAAAACATTTTTGCCAAATATATTCAAAATTTCCCAGCAGAGCAATAGAAAAATAGTAAATAACGCAATAGTAAAACGAAAATAGACAATTAGATCTTCTAAATAAAATACAACAATTTGCAATAAAGATTTAAAAAAAAAAAAAACGCAACAAATACATTTTTAATTACCATAGTATTCAGTTAAACTCTCACATTTCCATAGCATATCACAACATAAAAATATTAAACACCTGCGTCTTACAATATTCAATAGTTGTAATAGTAATATAGCATAATAGTTAGTGTGCTACACTGTCAGGCTAGTGGGGGATTTGGTGTATGTCAGGGATTTTGTGTAAGGTCAACTTGAGGCTTCCGCAGATATTTTCGTAATCATAAATAGTATAGGGCATTGTCAGGCTGGTCACGGTTGTGGGTGTGAGGTTATTATTGAGGTTCTGCAGCTCTTTTTGGTGTCATATTTAATATGTGTCATTGTCATGCTGGTCAGACTTTTGATGTAAAGTTTTTGCAATTGTCATATTCATAATTGTTTGTAATTATCATGCATTGTTTATTTAAGATTTGCTTTTGATGTATTGTACAGAAATTAGTTAATAAATTATTTTGTCTTCTGGTGTTGTGTCTTTTTTTAAATTAAAAGCTCAAAATATACAACAGTCATTTATAAACACTACGCAAACACACATAATTTAAAAAAGAAACGCGCTCTGTGTTTTCGTATTTGTTATATATGCTGTTTATTTATCATTGTGTATTTATCTCTTGTATTATGTGTATTTTTGTAAATTAAAGTGTATAATTTTACTTATTAGAAATAAAGCTTTTGAAAAGAGATTGCTTTGCTTCGTTTTTTTTTCACAGTACATCGCCATTTGTTAGGCTTATATATCGTGACGGACATTTCACATACCAACTAGAAATACATTACTTTTCAGAAAATGTCTTTCAAAATTCACAAAATCTATTTCACTTCTGGTATTTCTAAGCATTTCATCGGTATCTTATTGGATGGCGGGAGTGGGGGAGGCGGAGGGCGGGATTGCACAGGGCCTTAGGCCGCTTGTTTCAGAAACAGGAATACTTCAAAGAGGAATTTTTCAAGAATAAGCACCCCCGAATTCCGATTTTGTGCGAGAAAATCCTGAAAAAATTAAGCAGTACCGTCGGTTTGGTCCATTCAGGGCTTAAGTGCCCCCGATTCTGGTTTTTGTGAGGAGAACATCTCGAAAAACTTGCACAATATTTAGGCCAGACAGGATCGCTGCGTTAAGTGCCCTTTGGTAATTAAGCTCTGCGTGAGGCATCTATTAACTCTTTTATTTCAATATGTAACGGGAGCGAGAAGATACAAAATTTCTGTACTCGTCCAAAGTTTTCAATTTTCAAGAATTTTTAGTTGTAATGTGAAGTGGTCGTTACTAATTACATTTTTATATAAAGTACAATTTTATAATATTAGACACTGAATAAAAAAGAAAGCAAAAATCACGGTAGTCATTCTATTTATCCTTAACTTAGAAAATATTTTTTTTATTATTATTCAAAGAGAGGCCAGGGACGTTGAAGCACTTCCCACAAAAATTTAAATGATGATTCTGAAATGTTAAAATATTCCCCTTCTTTCAATTCAACCATCAACAGTAAACGATGGAGAAATTGATCATTTCTTATTCTAAACTCTAAAACGGCGCAGGAACACTAAAATATAGCGAAACAGGGGCTAAGTTTTTTAAAGGCAAATTTGCTCTCTTTAAAATGAAGAAAACTACTACTGAAAATTTTAAGTAATAAAATTACATCAGATATCATAAAGAACAAACACTGTGTGTAATACAAATAGCATAGGGGGAAACTAAACTAAGCCGATATTTTTATGGTTGTTTTTAAGCGCAGATAATTGTCATATTTGGAAGTGCAGCAGGTCATGAAAACTTTGCTTTCTTAGTATCTCTAAACCAAGGCAATTTTTCTAAATTGTACATTTTGTCAATGGAATTTGAGTAATCACTTTAAATAATTACCTTACATTATCTTAAAATTTATCAACAGCCCTCTAACATTTTTAGAAATTAATCGCGCCTACGCAGATATTTTCTAATTGTGGTGTGTAACGTCTTTTGCCTCTCGGGGATTCAATATTTGTTTGTTTTTTTTAATAAAAATTTTGGGTTAAGCATTGAAAGTATCGCGTTGAAGAGCTGGCCAAAAAATGCACGATAGAACTTGACGTTCTTATAAGTTAAGCATATGAAAAGAAAGTTTAATATCCAATCACAAAAAAAATGAAGAAAAATATTTAATTAGAAAAAATCAAAAGTTTTTAATAATAGCCTTTCTACTCAAACTCCTTTCTAGGCAAAGATTTATTCTAAATCAGTGAATTCTTTTTGTAAAGTTTTGGAGATTTGTAGAGTTTAAAAAAAAAACATGATTTTAGTAAACGTCAAAGTTTTGCTGACAATAATATTTCAAGTTTAAAAAAAATCACTTAGCCATACATGTAAGTTGTGCAGAATGTGCGGAGGAAGAAACTTTTTGTACCCAAACAGTAAGATAATACGTAAAAAAAATATGAAAATTAAAGAAAATAAGATTTTTCACATCAATTCCTTGTATATATTTCTGTTATCACTAGCTGCCCATGCAGTTGTTGATCTGACGATCTACCAATATTTAAAAAAAGACTGACAGCGTGAATGTATTTATTATATCTGAAATTTATGGGTGAACAATCTGAATGCGGATTAATCTTTTTAATTGTTTTTAACATGATTCGTGCCGCTAAGTTGGTCAGCTCTTCCTACCCCACCAAAGAGGCTTTTTACCTTGACGTGGTGGTGGGGCTTAAGGTCCCACTCTGATACTGCTTATGATCCACTATTAAATTTAATTTTCAAAATACTTTAGTCACTCAAGTAAGAAAAAAGCAGAGAACGCATTAGAGATGAGAGGGGTTCAGCCGAGCCCGTGACCCTGAGCCCGAAACTGGCTTGGGCTCAAAGTACTCATAAAAAATTCTGATTTGTATTACTTTCGGTATCGGCCCAAACTCTAATAACACAAAACTTTTCGGACTCGGATTTCAAATCATGTCCGAAAAAAGAGACCAAACTCATCTCTGATACACATACTCCAGAATCTTTAGTAACTTGATTCGTTTTGTTTGACCCCTCAGTATCAGAATGGAACTGAACCAAGAAAGCCTCAAGAATCATATTATTTTGTAACGATTTAAAATTACCAGAATTCACAGAATCTGAGAAGGTTAAGGATAAATGGTTATAAATTATGAGTAATAAGTTCCAAATAATAAGTATAATAAATGAAAATACCGTAATTTCGCGCGTATCTTAGTTAAGTCTTTTTCAAACCGGAAATTTTATTGAATATAAGAAGTCAAGTAAGTGCTAAGCAGAAGAAAGTCACATTTTTTTAAAAATAAATTCTGGTAGGAAATCGAATTGTCTGAGGTGCGGCGTATACACGTGAAATTACGGTAACTCTGATTTTCGCTCCGTTAGGAAATGTAAAATTCAGAAATTAAATATAAGAATGCCTAAGAATTTTTCACTTTTGGAAGAAGAAGACCGATAATTACAGAAGTTTAAAATTGTAGACTTAAAATTTATTCTTTAATATATATATATTTATTATTTTTATATGATATACCAGGCTATTTTTAATTGTGCCCTCTCTGAAACCACTTTTTCTGAATATTAATCTTCACCTTATTTAATCACAGACATTCTATGACTAAATAAGACGAAATTTTCTGTTCGAAAATAGTGGTTTCAGATGGCCGGAGTTAGAAACCACTGTGATAAAATAACTAACATTTGTTTGCGTGTTCGTCGATTTGTCCGGCTAAAAATATCTATTGCGTGAAAATAACACACAATACAAGCGGGAAAAATTCTACCTTACGGCAGAATATAGATTGGCCACCCACGGCTTTTATCGTTGAGATTTTTTCAGCCAAGTCTTAAATTCGTCAAAAAAAAAAGTGTTTGTTAGCATAAGCCAGCTTTTCGTGGTTCACGAGATCTTTTTGAATGAGTTCGCTCTTTTTTTCATTTTCAAATTCCTCCTTCGTCAAAATGTGATTGTCGACGTTTAAAGATAATACCTGCATCAATTCAAACCATTGCAGCTCGGCCGCAGAAAATGTGACAAATAGAGTCGGGATTCCTGACTGTCGCATTGCGACATACACACGTTTCTTCTCGTTTTTCCCAATGAGCAGGTGCATTTTTTTATGTTTCTGAGTAATTTGTAGCCGTTGTCGTGCTGAATGAGGTCGTTCACAAAACTTTCATCGAGCAAATTTTCGGCCGTGAGTCTTCCATCCAGTGATTCTTTTTTTCCGAACGGAAATGTTGATAGCATTCTTAAGACAGAAGTGATTAAATTTACTGTACGTGTACAGCAAATGATCGAGTCGGACTGTCCGTCGATCCGACCTTCATATTTCTGAATTGACGATTTTGGTGTAGGTGTACTCGTTTTTAAGGTGCCTCACTTTTCCACCGTAAATAGTCCGAAAGGACAGTTCTTCGGCATTTTCATCAAAGATTAGTGACTTAGGTATTTGATTTTCACTGGGTGCTAAGCAGATACAGCGGTCGTCGGTGAGCAACGTGTGTGTCGCACTGAGGTCTACTTCTGACTCGTCGACCTCCACTTCTTCTTCTTCTTCTTCAAATTCGGCTATTAGCTTATCAGCGTCAAAGTTTTGCCATGTTCTTTCCCAATCTTCCGACAAGTGCACTTCAAGGTGCTGATAGAGTTCCTGCCGAGTGAGGTACCGGGCTGCTGCATGGATTTTTTGCGGACTAACGATCGCGCTCATATAGTCGATTTGTAAGTCAAACGTCTTTTTAACTTGACGTATAGCATTAATCTAGATTGCGTGGCAGGTGATCCACGGTGAAATCTAATTTTATAGGCACGTTCACCACCGAACCCTTCAATTTGAATTGGCATCCGTGAACGGCATAGATTTGCACGTAAGGGATACGGTTTCAATAACTATTGTTTAACTATCTGAATGAGTCCTGGAGTGGTGTTAGATAAGTTCAAAGCAATTTAACAGCGATTTTTTCTATTCTTAATTCGCAGTGTTTTTTATTTTTTCAAAAATTTAGTACTGTGCGTTTCTGGGAGAATGACTCCTATCTGAAATTGGCTAATTTTGAAATAAAAAATTAAAGCGTGCGAGAGTGCAAATATTTCTTTTTGTAACTGTACGGACGAGCTCCTGAATAGAAAACATTTTAATTATTTTTTTCTTGAAGTCAACGGAATGTCTTCATCATCAAAGGTACAAAGTATTTTAACAATACTCTAGTGCTTTAGCCATTTTTTTTTCCAATTAACGGAATTTTCTGTATTTTATCATCTGATGCTGAGTTAAAGTTTACTCTTTTCTGCAGTTGTGGACAATTCGATCATCGTGATATGAATTGCCTATCATTTTTAATCAGATACAAATTTATTTATTTTTTATTTATTTAAAAAGAGCTTCATTGATTAAAAAGTTAATTCATCTCTGTTAAACATATTACCACTTCTGTTTATCAGATCAATTATTATTAAATGTACACGCTACCGTGCTAACTGTGCATATATGTTTATCCACGCTTTTATATGGCAGAGAAGGTATAATATTAACGAGAAAGATTAAAAAAATGTAATGCCTGTGACTTTTAAATGATTTTATAATAGTATCAGGAAAATTAAATTCCCTTCACAGGAGTTCGTCCCACTAACAAAATTCTTTTTCAGCTCATTTAAGTTAGTTTTTAAGTTTAGTTTAAGTTTTTAGTATTTTATGTAGTTTAAGCTTTGCATTTATCAATATGTTTTGGAAGCAGACGTACCCCGACGTAGAAGCACGGTGGATCAGTTATTACTTACCCATCATACGTAGTATAGGGTAAGTCTTGTAATCGTTTTGAAAATCGAAAAAAAAATTTTGACGGATTTACACGTTTCAGACACTGGAGATTCCGAAAAACATATTTTTAGAAAAAAAAATTTGCCGTCCGTCTGTGTGTCTGTGTGTCTGTAAACGCTCTATCTCCCGAAAAAATTGAGATAGAGACTTGCAATTTGGTATGTACATAGTATGTAATAATGGGAAGAAGCCTATTTCATTTCAATAACCTCGATTAACCGGAACAATTTTTTTCGGACTCTCGAAATATTCGTTCTGATGAAAGGTATATAAAAATTTTCGGAATTGTTTATTTTAAGAAATGAATATAAAAGACAATAAAAAAACATAAATTTTGAATAAAGCATGAAGTCGATCGGATAATTAGTTGCCGAGATATTTGGAATCCTATTTTCCACACTCTTCGATTTTTCATGACTATGTATTTCATCCAAATTTTACTTCAAAGATATATTTTAATTGGAAATTTAACGCTTAATCAGATGCAGTAAACCGCTAGTTAATAGGATTATTATTTTTGGAGTTATAAGGAAAAACCTCTTTCAAGCAATTCAGTAATCGAGCCTTTAAAGTTTGTGACGTCATCAATCCACGATTTTATTTGAATTGCAATGCATTTTATAAGTAGTTTACACATTTTTATTTTAATATTTTACATTATGCATATCCATGATGGGTAAGTATTACGGTGGCCCCCAACGACTAGTTTTTATGAACAGTCAAATATTATAGGATGTCAAATATCGAAGCGATTAAAAAATCATATTTAACTATTAATAATTATATTTAACTAATAGTCATATTTAACTAATAATACTTAATCATAGTTAACATAAATAACTGGTGTTAGTTTCAGCTTGCAGTCTGTTTTATTTTCGAAAGAGTATATGTGAAATACAAGCATACAGCCAGATTTTGGCGTAAAGGATAGTAACAAACAATCTCGAGTAAATCACAAAATAAGGAAATTCTTTCCTTTATATTCGATTTCCTTGCATGCAAAGACTTTGGTATACTATTATTAGCAGTTTTTCCCTCTTCACTTTTAATGAATTTAAACATACTTTTTATGAACTTAGTTGTATTTCACAAGCTCTAAAAGGTATTTAAGGGTTAAATCTTATTTATTTTACATCCATAATCTCGTAATTTGCAAGCAAATATGATCCCAGAAACTGTGGCGATACATTTTTCTCTCGTGTCAGGTCCATCTTGCTCTACGTTGGAGTTCGTTCAATGTTGTGCATAACTTCTAAATTGTTTTACAGCTGGAATTTCTCCTTATTGACATATAAAATGTACTTTTAGGCCCATATTCAAAATCTTATTTTAAATTAAGTGTTCAATTTGGACTAATTTTTCAAAAGAAAAATTATTTTTTATTTTGGCCAATATATTCAAAATTTCCCAGCAGAGCAATAGAAAAACAGTAAATAACACAGTAGTAAAATAAAAATACACAGTTAAATCTTCTAAATAAAATACATTAATTTACAAAAGATAAAAAAGACCCACCAAATATTTTTCCATAGTATTCAGTTAAAGTCTTACATTTCCATAGCATATCACAACATAAAAACATTCAAGAACACCTGTGATTCTTACAATATTCTATAGTTGTAATAGTAATATAAAATAATAGTTAGTGTGTAAATAGGTCAGGCTGGTGCTGGTCAGGTATTTGTGTACGTCAGGGATTTTGTGTAAGGCAACTTGAGGTTTCCACAGCTCTTTTCGTAATCTTAATTAGTATATGGCACTGTCAGACTAGTCACGGTTGTGTTTTGTCAGGTTATTATTGAGGTTTCTGCAGTTCTTTTTGGAGTCATAATTAATATGTGTCATTGTCATGCTGGTTAGGATTTTCGTGTAAAGTTTTTGTAATTGTCGTATTCATAATTGTTCATAACTGTCGTGCATTGTTAATTTAAGACTGTTTTATTGCACTGTTAAGAATTAATTAATAAATTGTTTTGTGATCTGGTACGGTGTCATTTTTAGGACTTCGTTTATCTCACAAAACCCTATTACTCCCGCTTCGTTGTCTGTCCGTCACAGAGCCATTCTCAGAAACTATGTAACTTACAGAGTTGAAACTTTGTGTATATAACGCTGAATACCAGCTATGAAGCTCAAAATATTAAAATTTGAAAAAATCCTGTTATTTTAATAAATATAGATAAAAAACCCAAATTCTAACAGCCTTTTCTTATTAAATTTAAACATGTTTCGTTATAGCAGTTGCCAAAAATTAAAAATCCACAATGAAATTTTTTCTACAATAATTAATTTTCTATTGGACAATTTCCACGTGAAAAATGAAAATGAAATAAAAAGTTTCACCAATTGAAAAAAAATTAATATGAAATAAAAATAATTGACGTCATAGTGGTAATAAAACGGAAAATTTCAAAGATTTCTCAATAATACAAGGAGTATGAGGATATGTCTATGTACACAAAGCAAATTAATATCACGTCATTAAAGAATTAAAAAGAGAGTCTGACGTCGTATTGGAAGTTTAACGAATTTTTCAAATGTTCGAGAATAGTACAAAGCGAGTATTAATATGAGTAATAGAAATAGTAAATATATGAGTTTGAGAAACATATTGAATCATGATAAAAATCCGATTATGGAAATATTCGCATATTTTAACATTTTGAAGGCGTACAACATGTTTAAATATTCGCATATTTTAACATTTATAAGGCGTACAACATGTTTAATTTTGAAATTATTTTTTTTAAATATCGCATTTAGTCCGCATGACAGATATTATTATGACAGAATATAATAGCGGGCTGGTTTAGATATTCGAATAAACGAAAAAATAGACCGGCAAATTTTTACTTTATAAAAAACATGACTTTTTTTTTCTTTGCTAAATTAAATTTATTTGGATTTATTAAGGAAAGAATAAAGTGTTTTGAAAGGAATATTAAACGAAACCCTTTGAGCGATCTTCGATCACACTTACCCACTTGTTTAAAATTAAATCCTCAAAACACACAACAGTCTTGCAAACACACATAATTTAAACAAGAAACACGCTTTTTGTCTATTCGTTATATATGATGTTTATTTATCTGTTGTATTATATGTATTTTTGTAAGTTAAAATGTATAATTTTACTTATTGGAAATAAAGCTTTTGAAAAGAGATTACTTTACTTCGTTTTTTTTTTCTTCACAGCACATCGCCATTTGTTAGGTTTATATATTATGACGAATTTTTCACATAACAACTAGAAATACATTATTTTCCAAAAAATGAATTTTAAAATTCACAAAAACCTTTTTCACTTCTGGTAATTTCTAAGCATTTCATTGATATTTCATTGGGGGAGGAGGGGAGGGCGGTATTGTACAAGGCGCCTTGTGTCATTTGAGCATGTGTTTCAGAAACAGGGATACTTCTTCAAAGGGAAACTTTTCAAGAATAAGCACCTCCGAATTAAGTTTTTGTCCGAGAAAATACTGAAAAGTTTAAGCAGTATCGTCGGTTTTGTTCATTCAAGGTTGAATCCCTGTTTCCTGGCTTTTGTGAGGAGAACATAACGAAAAACTTACACAATATTTGGGCCATGTAAAATCGATCTGGGAACGATCTGGGGCTCTAGCTCCAGATGTTTGCAACCAGCAGGCTATAACCCCTAATTTGAATAAAGTCACGGCCCGCCCAGGCGTTCTTGGAAACCACCGTATGCAACCACCACTATTTCCGAATGTTATTTTTTGTCATATATATATATACACCAGAAAGAGTATACCAAAGTTTGAATTAGGCGTTCGATTACTATTTGAAAATAGTAGTACTGTCTGACCTGAGTAGTTACGTTAAGTACCCTTCGTATTTGGGGTTTTTCGTAATTAAGCTCTGCGTGAGGCATCGATTAACTTTTAGGTAGCTTTCAATACAAAAAAGTATAAAGCTACCTATTGCAGCCGTTCGGAGGAAAGCAGTTCCGGAAAATTTCGATATATTTTCACCGATCATGACCCCCAGACCCCAAAACCACCCTCCGTCCAAATGTTGATTTATATATATAGATATATCCATATATATATATATATATATATATATATATCTGACCTATGTCATACGATAACGCCCGTAATTATGAATCGATTTTGATGAAACTAATTGTGTGTATTAAGGTCACTAATGTCTCGAACGAGTTCGTTGGCCAGCTTGGTCCGCCATCTTGTTTCAAGATGGCGGCCATTTAAAGATGTAAAATAACTTAAAATCTAAAATAAATATACAAAAAATTTAAAAATTCAAATTTATTTTTTAATTACGTGTTAGGCCTTGATACAAGGATTCCAGAGCTTCTTTTGGTTTACCTCTATCTTAAAAAATGGCTGAGATAGAGCAGTTTGAAATTCTAGGGTGGCTGACATTTTGAAACAAAACAGCACATTAACGCGATTACTCGCAAATTATTTTCTTTCATTGTTGTAATAATTTTCCCAATCATACGCATAAAACTATATATTCATATCCGTTAACGCCAAAATTGGCGACAAAATTGGCAAAATTGGGCGACATTTGGCGAAATATCGCCAAATTTGGCGATCAAAATAAGTCTTCATAAATGAAGCCAATTTGGCTATTGCTCAATAATTTGGCGAATTTCTTATTCAAATTCAGTACTAACGAATCTTTTGTAAACGTTTCTTTGCATTTTAGCTTGCTGTTTTCGTGTAACATTAGCTAAAATTTTAAAACGAAGATATAGGAAAGCTACCTTTTCCTCCCGGTACAGGCCGGAAGGACTTTTTTAATTTCAAAATGTAACGGGGGCGAGGAGATATGAAATTTCTGTACTCGTCCAATGATTTCAATTTTCGAGAATTTTTAGTTGTATGTGAAATGGTCGTTACGTATTATATTTTTATATAAAGTACATTTTTATCACATTAGGCAATGTATATATGTATATAAAAAAAATCACGGTAGTCATTCTATTTATCCTTAATTAGAAAATAATATTTTTTTAATATTCAAAGAGAGGATATGGACGTTGAAACACTTATCCGAAACATTCAAATGGTGATTCTGACATACTTAAATATTCTACTGCTTTCGATTCTAGCATCGACTGTAATCGATGGAGTAATTGGTCGTTTCTAAACTCTGAATTGCCTCAGAAACACTAAAATATAGTGAAACGTGGACAAAGTTTTTTAAAAGAAAATTTGCTGTCTAAAAAGAAGAAAATTATTGCTGGAAATTTTAAGTAATAAAATTGCATCAAATATATCATAAATTACAAACACTGTAAGGTAAGGTAATACAAATTGCATATGAGAAAACTCAAACAAGCCGACATTTTTTTAAGGTTGTTTTTAAGCGCAGATAATTGTAATATTTGAAAGTGTAAAAAATGAAAACCTTGCTTTCCTAGTATATCTAAATCAAGGCAATTTTTCTAAATTGTATATTTGACACTGGAAAATTTGAGTGATCACTTTAAATAATTATTTTATATTGTCATAAAATTTATCAACAGCCCTCTGACATTTGTAGAAATTAATCGCGTCTACACAGATATTTTCTAGTTGTGGTGCCTACTTTTGCCTCTCGGTTATTTAATATTTGTTTAATTAATAAAAATTTTAGGTTAAGCATTGAAAACATCGCGTTGGAAGAGCTGGCCAAAAAGTGCACGACAGAACTTGACGTTCTTATAAGTTTAGGATATATGAAAAGAAATTTTGATTTCCATTCACGAAAAAAATTGAGGAAATGAATTCTTTAGACCGTTTTTTTAATGGTATCAAAAGTTTTTAATAATAGTAATAATGTTATTTAATAGTAATTAATAGTAATATAATAGTAATAATACTATATAATTTTTAATAATACTACTCAAACTCCTTTTTATTCAAAAAATTATTCTAAATCGGTGAATTCTTTTTGTAAAGTTTTGGAGATTTGTAGGATATAAAAATCTAGATTTTAGTAGACGTCAAAGTTTTGCTGACAGTAATATTTCAAGTTTTAAAAAAATCTCTTAACTATACATGTAAGTTGTGCAGAATGCGCGGAGGAAGAAACTTGTGTACCCCCCCAAAAAAGAATACGTAGAAAAAATATAAATAATAAAGAAAATGAGATTTTTTAGATATGTTTCTTATATATATATATATATATATATATATATATATATATATATTTGTCATCACCAGTTGTTGTATGTAGTTGTTGATCTAATGATCTCCCAATGTTAAAAGAAACATGGATAACATGAATGTATTCAGTTGGTACTATGTATGTCTGAAATTTATTAATAAAAAATCTGAACGCGAAAATTTTTAATTATTTTTAATATTATTCGTGCCGCCAAGTTGGTCAGCTCTTCCGTCTCCATGGAAGAGATTTCACCTTACCGCATTCATGGGGTTTAAGGTCCCACTCTGATACTGCTATTAATTTTTTTTCGAAATACTTAAGTTAGTGAATCAAATAAAATAAAATAGAGATCGCGCTAGTGATTAGACGGGTTCAACCGAGACCGTGAGCATGGGCCCGAAACGGGTTTGGGCTTAAATAAAAAATTCATTTACTAACAAATTGAAAAAGGGTATAAAACTTGCTATTTGAGAAACAAGAAAGTTGACTAAATTTCATACAGTTTTTTACAATCCTTTAGAAATCAGTTTGCAAGGGAATTGACTTAGTAACATAAAGAAGCCGTGGGCTGTACCATCCTCGCTTTCTGCTTTAAATCTTATTCCAGAATTACTGGAAAATTAGAAATCATTAAGAATTTTCTACTCTGTATTACTTTTGATATCGGCTCGAACTCGATAGCACAAAACATTTCGGACTCTGATTTCAAATCGACGGTTTCGAAAAAAGAGCCCGAACTCATCTCTGATACACCATAATCTTCAGTTACTTGATTCATTTTGTTTAATCTCTAAGTATCAGAATGGTACTAAACCAAGAAAGTCTCAAAAATCAGATATTATTTTGCAACGATTTAAAATTGCCAGAAATAAAAGAATCTGGGAAGATTAAGGATAAATAATGAGTAATAAGTTCCAAATAATAAATATAATGAATGAAAATAACTCTGCTTTTCGTTCTGTTAGGAAATGTAAATTTCGGTAATTAAATATAAGATTAACCTAAGAATTTTTCACTTTTGGAAGAAGAAGATCCATAATTATGGCAGTTTAAAATTATGTACTTTGAACTAATTCTTAAAAAAAATGTAATTTGAATATTATACGATATATTAGACTATTTTTAACTGTGGTCTGCGTGAAATAACTTTTACTGAATACTAATCTTCACCTTATTTAGTCACATAAATTATGTGACTAAATGAGACGAAGATTAATTCCTGTTTGAAAATAGTGGTTCCATATAATTGCAGTTAGAAATCACTGTGATAAATTAACAAACATTTGTTTGCATGTTCGTCTGTGTATTTGGCTAAAAATGTCTATTAAATAAAAATAACTCGCCCAAATTAAAATATTTTTTCCTGTATTCAACATATTTTTATAAAGGAGCTGTTATTTCCTTATTATGTCAGAATGGTCAGCTGGTAATTCAGCTTGCTTTTCAGAATTGGTCCGGTCTTCGGAACGCAGGGGTCGGAAAAACTACTTTTTTATTGTAGTACAACTACAACTACAACTACTTGATTGAAAATGTAGTTAACTACAGCTACAACTACTTGTTTTAGAAAGTAGCGACTACAAACTACTTTTAAAAAGTATTCACTACTTCGCTACTTTCAGATTTTGTCAAAGGGTTCAATTTACACTAGGAATTGAAGACACGGATTAGGCAATAAAGCGAACCCTCGTTATATCGCGTTTGCCGGGTAAGGCTCCTGTACTGTCCAAAATTCATAGCAAAATTAATAGAGATATTGTAATCTAGAAAATGACAGAAAAAGAAGAAACAATAAATAGATTTTTAAATAAAACAATTCTGAATAATAAGAAACCTGGCGTTAAAACATGAAGACCTAGTAACGAGTAAAGGAACAGGTATTGCCAACAAAAAATTAATTCCTTTGGTGGGTTAGTATTAGATTTTAGCAGCAAGTGTCAATGGAAAAAGTCGATGACTTCATGCGAAGCGTTGCTATACACATCAGCTGAGATTTGTCGCTGAGATTCTGAAATTATTGAGCAGAACAAATTTTGCACAAAAGAAGCAAGTTTCGACCACGCCATTTGCAGAATGGCACTTTTCCCCCTCTGAAGTAGCGTTAAAAGTAGCGCGGTTCTCGCTACAAACTACTGATTTTTTGTATCGCGCTACACTACAAACTACTGTAAAAAGTAGCGACTACTGTAGTTTCACTACTTGTAGCGCGCTACTTTCTACCCCTGTCGGAATGTTATGGTCGTTTTTCTTTTTTTTAGAGTTTCGTTCATCTCACGGAACCCTATTCGTCTCGCTTCTCTGTCTGTCCATCACAGAGTCGGTTCTCAGAAACTGTATAAACTAGAGACTTGAAATTTTGTGTACTTATAGCTGAATACCTACTGTCACGCTGAAAATCATAAAATTTTGAAAAAGTCGTATTATTTTAATATAGAGCGATAAAAAACCAAAATTCTAACAGCCTTTTCCAATTAAATTTAAACACTTTTCGTTATAGCGTTGCCAACAATTAAAAATCCGCAATAAAATTCTTTCTACAATAATTAATATTCTATTGAAAGATTTCCACGGGAAAAATAAAAATGAAATAAAAAGTTTCACCAATTGAAAAAAGATTAATATGACGTCATATTGGTAATATAACGGAAATTTTCAAACATTCCTCAATAATACAAGGATTATAAGTATGTGTAAACACAGAAAGCCGGTTAATATGACGTCATTAGAGAATTAAAAAGAAAATTAATCTGACGTCATATTGGAAGTTTAACGGACTTTTTCAAATGTCTGAGAATAATACACAGAGAGTATCAGTATCAGTCATAGAGAAAGCAAGTAGGTAGGACGTCAGCAAGTGAATATCACGTTAAATGCGTTTAAGGAACGTATTGAATCATGTTAAAAACCCGATTATGGAAATGTTGGCTATTTTGACATTTTGAAGTTCTCTATACAACATGTTTAATTTTGAATTGATTTTTCTGCACAAACTTTCTTAAAATCCCGGACAATGCCGGGTACTTCAGCTAGTAGTTATATAAACAAGGAGGAAATTTTTTAAATTCAAATGTAAATATTTGTTACAAAGAAAATGTTGCAAATGTTTAAGATATACGTGTTATAATTTATTTTTACTTGGATGTTTATTTCCAAATTCATAAATGAAGTAATTCAAACCATAATTCAGTTAAATGATGCTGCATCATTACATATTGAATTTTTACGTGTTACAATCTGTATGGTTTTTCTTATAATGTATGGATAGTATTATAAATTGGTGGGGAAAATTATCTTACTTTCATTGAAATTTATTTGGAAGATTTCTCCTTGATATAATCTCACCAGAGCTGTGGTTTTTTTTATTATACCATTAGATTTCTATTATTCGAATATATTTCTATTGTGGATTTTCTATTATCATTCTGTTATCAGATATATACTACTTTTTTCAATAACTAAATTTCCTGCTAGTCATGCCAATATAGTAATTATTTGACCGTCTGCTTTTTAATAAATGGTATTTTATATGCTCCTGAATAATTCTCAAAATTCATTGAGTCAATTTTAGTGCAAATGATATTCTTTAATTTTGGAGGGGGTTTGGCTATTAAGCAGATATTGAAACTTCTATGACTGTATTTTATTTTCTCAAAAAAGTTTGTAAAATATTAAAAAGTATAAAGTTTTTTTTTTTTATCAATTTGTTTTCAGGTTTCTAATTATTAGCAAGGATTATTTTATTAATAATCTGTTGTACCTTAAAACCATTATTACAAGCTGTTCTGCGAATATTATCTAGTTCTATATCCAAATTATCTTCCATATACATACTAAAAAAGCTCGTCTTATGAAAAATTTTTAGGTCGAAATTTTATATGTAAACGGAGAATAGACATTATTTGGTATGGTAGATTGGTTAGCCATGCTTTTTCTGAAAACAGATCTATTATCCGACATGACAACGATACAATCTGTAGCGCCCTCTATGGACCGTTTGATTGTATATTATTGACTTCACTTCACATCATAAAAATTCGATTTCGTTACATGTTCATTGTTCCAATGTTTATGTTTGTAAATGTTTAAAAAGTTGCTTATCGTGCAAGGAAACTGTGCCTGTTATAAATAATTAAATTCGCAAGTTTTCTTTATTATTAATATTATAAAAAGACCAACAAATTAGTATTTTAACCAAGTGAAAATTCTTGTAAGTTCAAAAGTTTTAATTTTTAATTTAATTTAATTTAAGTTCCTTTGTTTTATCCTGCACTCCTTATTTATTCGATGATTTGTTTAAACAGATTTTTCTTTTGCATTTGGAAAACATTTTATGCAAAGGAAAAATGCCAACAAGTATGTTATTGTATGTATACTATGTTATTCATGATTGAATTCCAGTACATTATTATTATTTTTTAAGCAGCCCTCCTCTCAAAATGAGGACATTTCCATGTTTACATAAATTTAAACGGTAGAAATTGAAACCTGTACAAAATTGCTTGCTGGTATACTTCTTGAAAACTCCTCAGAAGATTGGAAGCTATATTTTGTTACAATTAAGTGTTAATGCTCTTATATTATGGTGTTTTATAAAAATTTTAGTCGGGTTTTTTGAAACCCTGTCCGTAGTCAAATGTCCTGCCTTGCAGGTACATACCGATTTTTCGCTGTCACAGAGCCATTTGAAACTGGAGGCTCCAGACATTTTGCAAGTTTGCTAATGTATGTGGCATCGCTGTTGATTTATTGATTGATGGAAATTTTTGTTTTAATTACTTTTTCTTAGTTCTGCATAATAATACAACATGCATAACTTACACTACTCAAGTTCTGACTTTTAACTTTTCTTACTTGTTATTTTACTAAAAAAGAGGTAGTATTTCTTGGCTATATTATGTATAAACAGGACCCAGAATGGTCTGTTAAAGTGAATTGGTTCTATCTCTCCCCCCCCCCCCCCCCCACACCTCTGTTACACTTACTCAAAGTATACTTTTGATTGGGGGTTATGCCTACACGTATGTTATTTATATCTTTGAAATATTGTATTTCAGACATGCTAACTATTTCTATATCATTGTACTTTCTCTGGAAAAATAATGAAAAATATGTTACTCTTAAAAAAAAACTACAGTCTTTTTTTTTTTTTTCTTTTCCTGTTCAATTCTTCTTTGTGTCATTCATTGATGTCAAATTATTGAGGCCATAGAACTCATGGCTTAGTTTTCAACAGAAAATTGTAGATTTCACCATCATACTTATTAATAATATTAAGTTTCATCTCCATATTGATAAGATAATAGTTTTTGAAAACTTAACATTGAAACAATGAGAAAATCAGCATAAACAGCATTTTTCAAGATTTCTTATGTGAGTTACAGAAAATAAATAACTTTGTTCATTTTTATAACATATCAATGTGAACTTTTTATTAAAATTTATGCGATTGCATATGAATATCTGAGGCTGAAGATCAAGGCCGTGTAACTGAGTATTTCTATTTGTTATACTTTTAGAAATGACTTTTTAAGTACTAGTAGATAAGTTTTGACTAATGTAGAGTTTATAATGAAATGTTAGTAGTATTTCAATATCTGACCGAAATGAGCGATTGATTGTGGAAGATGAACAAGTTGTACAATTTCCCTTAGGTTTAAAAAAGGACAGGGCACTTTTTAGAGTCTTAAGGGCACATTTTTAATCCTTATGGGAACTTTTCGGATTTTTTAATTCATTTGTTTGACTTTCAAAGGCACTTTTAATTTAACACCTCATAATTATATACTTCTTTTAATTTACATCTTTTAGCAATTAGGCACTTTTAATGTTTAAAAGTTGGGGCACTCATTTCGAGATACAACAACGAGTCAGTTTTTCAGTACAGATGTTGCCAGATGCACCAAGGTTTCTTTTTGGCACCAAAATGCTGATTTTTTGCCTAGTGTGGCAACACAGTGATTTTAACCTGTAGACCAGATATTGCATATTTAATCAAAGCCCTCTAGTATTAATAGCTTAGTTGATTGTATTTCTTGACAATGCGTGTGTTTTATAATAAATTAAATATTGTGTGTGTTTTTATAATAAATTAAACATTGTGTGTGATTTGATTTGTAATAAAATAATTTGTGTGTGATTTGTAATAAAATAATTTGTGTGTGTTTTATAATAAAATTGTGTGTGTGCTGCTTTATAATAAAATAAATGTGTGCGTTTTATAAATAAAATTGTGTATGTTATAATAAATTGTGTATAATTTATAATAAATAAATTGGGAACAGATGTGTTACACTCACGCTAAAATGTAAACAAAAGATTGGCGACTGTTTGGTTGGCGCGATTTCCAAGACTGCGCCAAGCTACTATTTTCCGTTGCCATTTTGGAAACATAAAAAACAGAACATTTATAAATAACGTATTCGAAAACACAGAAAATCGTATTTCTACACAACAATTAAAATAAACCAAAAATACATTTTTTACAACATAAATTTAATGGAAAATGTTAATTACGTCATTTCAATCTTATAAAGTGCACTACTATATTACTGTAATCCTTTGCTGATGCTAATTTTAATTTCACACAAACTTTTAGTTAAAATCATTACGTCATTTCAATCTTTTAAAGTGCCCTACTATATCAGTGTAAACATTCGATTATTTAGTTTCTAATTTCATGACAAACACAACATTTATAAATAATGACGTATTAGTAAAACCAGAAAGTAAATATCAAAACAAACGAAAAAAAATTTTTTTTAACATAAATTTAATAGAAAATACATTACCTACGTCATTCTTCTAAAGTGGACTGCTACAATCAGAATAATCATTCGATAACTGATTTTGTAATTTCGCACAAACCTTTAGATAAAATTACGTCATTTCAATCTTTTAAAGAGCACTACTATATCAGAATAATCATTCGATAACTGATTTTGTAATTTCGCATAAACCTGTAGATAAAATCACGTCATTTCAATCTTTTAAAGAGCACTACTATATCAGGGTAATCATTCGGTAATTGAAATTCTAATTTAACACAAACTATTAGATAAAATTATCGCGTTATTTCAGTTTTAAAGTCCATATATGGTTCTATAATACGCGACTCTGCAACCAATAACGTGCAATAGAACACTCTTCTACAACCAATCACGTGGTTTCTCTAATTTTCATCATCAATGACGTAATACAGACATGCGCAAACATTTCCCTTAACATCCACGCAAATACGGATTACAATAACAAATTTCAACACCAGTAACTAAATACAAGCTTAATAGCCGGGTTGCCATAAAAGAAAAAACAGTCCCCAAAGTTTGGCGACCTTTTTTCTTTTTTTTAACCGATTATTATTATTTTTTTTTTTTAGCATGAGTGTAAAGCATCTAAGCCATAAATTGTTTCATAATAAAATAAAAGTAACATGCCTTTTTCGCAAACTAAGTCTAATGTAACACATTTTCAAAAAGGCGGTTTTCTCGTCAAAATGGCACAAAAATCGTGCCAACTCCGGTGCATCTATGACATCTGTTCCAATTTTTACTACGAAAGCATTTTTTTTTTTTTTTTTAAGTACAAAAGCCAGGAAGAACATCATTTTTGACTGATAGGCAAGAAGGATGCTATATTTTGGATAAGGGTCATGGAGGGTTTATTTTTTTAAACTAAAGAGCAGGCAGGTTGTATCACCAGGGTTGTAAAAGACCCAGCCTGGGCGGGTACCCGGGCCTCTTCTTGAAACTGCTTGGGGGAGGCTCTGCAAGTTGCACCATGAAAACCTGAACAATATTCAGTGAAGTAACTCCTCCCCCTCCCTCATGAGTCATCCTGTTTCTTGCAGGATTCAACATGAATATCCTTCCCATGCAAGAAAGCATAATAATTAGAATTAGAATATTTATTCTCTTTTTGGTTTAGTGTGCAGGGTTGCCGGCTTTTTTTGGTTTTAACCACTTAAAAAAAGCCGGCTTTTATTAAAAAAAGTGGTTTACAGCTAATTCACATTAAATTTGTATTAATTTATTTTTAATGCAATAAAAAATATTTCCTTCTAAAAAATTTATATACTCGTTGGAAAGAATATATTAAATTAGACTGCAAGGTGGTGTTTTGAAATTCTGTATTACATAGCTCGACATATACATTTTAAAGATTATATTTAATTAAACAATAACATCACCATCAAAAATGAAAAATTCTTACATATACTGCTTTTTACTTTTAAAATTGTTGTGGATTAAAACTTTTTAATAAATGAAATTAGCATATATAATACTTGAGAGCATCCATATTTAGTTAGTAATCACTATTCGAATGTCTTATAAAAATATATTTTAATAAGTTTTTTTTTCTACTAAGTAATTACAAAACTCATGCTAGATAAGTCCATATGATGAGATTAATTTATGGAATGATCAACGTTGAAAGAGGAATTAGGAAGAATATATAATATTTGAAAAGGTTTTAGTAGATGTAAGTGTATAAAAAAGAGAGAACAGTTAAAAAATAAATAAATAAAACTTGTTGCAATGAAAAGCAAATGTTATTCATATTACTGTTTTTAACAGTAGAAAATGGTGTTTTTATTAAATTGCTGTATGTATGATTTTAAAGATATGAGAAATGTTAAAACTTGCATATCAATATCCCCAGTAACTAATTTGTGTGTGTGTGTGTGTATCAATCTGCAGCAAAGCAAAATTTATCTATGACCAAACAATGTCTACTACTGCAAGAAATAATAGTAACCCATTAAATAAGCAAAATTTTCAATACAGTAAGAAGATTACAGTAATCCAGAGACAAAGTAAAATTTAGCCCTTTTTTTAAGTACAGTATTTTTTAAGCTATTAGATTAATCTTCTAAAATCTGCAGTGCCCACTGTCTTGTTGCATTTTTTTCTACTAGTGGGTTAATAGCCTTTAAAATTAGTTGATTAATAAACTATGTAATTAAACAACTGTTGTCCTATTTAATTATTTAAAGAAGTAAAACTGAAAAAAAAATTTAAATTAAATTAATAATAATGAAAAAAAGCTTTTATTTAAAAAATATAGCAATAGTTAAGCACTGAGTATGCCTTGTTAAAATTTAGGTAACATATTTACAATTCTGACTGAAATCACCAGTCTGCTATGTGTTATTCCAATATTAATGTCTTCATTATTGAGAAATTAAGTTATTTATTAAATTCTAATTCAATAAAAGGTCTTTTAAATTAGTTAAAAAATACTTAAAATACTACAGTTTATAAATAAATTGCTTCAATATATAAAAGCCAATTTTGACCAAAAAAGGCCAATTTCGGCCAAAAAAAGCCGGTTAAAACCAATAAAATCCGCTGGCCTGACTTTTATTAATTTTAGCCGGCTTTTTTGCAACCCTGAGTGTAAGGTGATCCAACTTTGTATCTTTTAGTGTAGTAAGTATTTGCTTTCTTTAATTTGATTGTTGCAATTATTTTTTAATTAAATAAATTTACCAAGCAAGTAAATAAATATTTTGAATGATCCTACAGTAAATGGTATAATCTGCTGTTTAATTCCCCTAATTGTCAGGATTGGCGAAAGGCCAGGTTTTTTTCAGGACTAGTCACGTTTGTTTGATAATGATTAAAAAAAAAAAAATGTTAATCTGGTCATTAATATTAAAACTTGGGTTTTTTTAAGTGGGTTAAAAAAAAATATATATATATAAGGTTTTTTTGGGGGTTAGGTAAAATCAAGCCAATCCTGACAACAGTTAATTAGTAGAAAAAAAAACTGAATATTACGGCAACATTGTTCAGATTTTTAGTAATTACTGCACGACCATTAAATGTTTCAGAATCTTAATGTAATAAGTACCTAACATAATAATTAAACATATTTGTCAAATCCTTATTTTATTCATTTAATATTACAGGTTGATATGGATGACAAAAATGAAAAAAAATCTGATGCAGCTGAAGGTAATTCCTGCAGTTAATTTAAAACATTGTTTGTACATTTCTTGTTATGATGATGCAACAGGTTGTTATGGTGCATACTAATATACTACTATATATTTTGCAATATTTACATCTCAGATTTTTGTTGTAATTGTTTTATTAATCATACTTAGTCTTTATTTATTATTATTATTTTAATTTTAATCCTGTAAGTGGTTATCTCAGATTTTTTTTCCAATTCCCGAAAACAAATTAAAACTTTATTTTTGTGTTACGTGACAACCATCTGCATGAATAATACATGTTCGAGATGATGGCATCATCTATATCTATTTCCGAACAAAATTGTTTCATTACATAAAGAAATATAGCCAAATTCGGAATCCTAGGAGTTTTCTTGAACTAGATTCTATGCAATGAAATTTTAAACCCATGTCCAAAGATTAAAACTCAATTCATTTCTTCTATTACATGAGAAATGTAAGTTGATTTTAAGGCTGTTCTCAAACTCAAAAGAGCTTTCTGACACATTTTCTGAATTCATTTTTGTTGAAATTGGAAGGTATTCTTATTCATAAGCTATGTAATTGAAGGTGAAAAACTTGTAGTCAAGTGACAAGAATTGCTTACAACTCAATACGTAATTTATTTATCAAAAAATGGAAAATTCTATTCATGATTGGTTGCAGAAAAAAAAATTGTGAATTTCATCGATCTGTCGCCGAACCCCCCCCCCCCCCCCCCCCCCCCTTCCCGAAAAATATTTCGTTTGAGCGTGGGAAGTTATCACAAAATCCGTCAATTGGTCGCGGGACCAATTGGGATCGTCGCTTCAAAAAGCAAATTTCTTCAGAAAATGGTGAAATTTTTTGGGTAGGAGCCTCCAGTCCATACATTCCTTTGGGTGGGATTTCAAAATTTTGGGTGTGAATCTTGCCTTGAAATTCAAGCCCCGTTAACATCAACTTAAAAAAAAAGGCTTTAAATGATTGCATAAATTGGAAATTGGTGCCATAATGTCAAAAATTTTTGACATTGGTCAAGAGCATGAAATTAGTCCCCTTCAAACAATTCCATTCCATAAAAACATACTTTTCATTAATTATTTTCATTTTGTTAGTTTTTAAAAAGTGTAATTTGCATACAAAATAAGTTCACCAGAAAGGAAAACTTTAGCAGAGGGACTCAAAGAAGTTATTAATTTCGCCCTGAAATTCAAACCCTGGTAACATCTACTTTAAAAAAAAAAAAAAAAACCTTTAAATGATCATAGCTTGGTTCGAATCTGAATAACTGGATTTCACCTTTTATTACAAAATGTTATCTTTCATAAAAATATAATGCATTTCACAAAAGTAACTTTTTACAAAATGGACCCCAAGAAAAAAAAAAGTACATCAACACCTGATTTTAATGTGGCATCAGGAGTTAACAAATTAGAATCTTTCTAATAGTTTCTATTGGCAAATGAATATTTGATACTGTGGATAAAAATGCAAATATCCATCTACAATTACAAAAATTTGTATTTCGGTGCTACTTTAGGTGATTCTGTTAGATTGATTTATTATTTTGTCTGCAAATTGTACTAAACCTTTGTTTCATTTTTAGGAACAGAAACTCCCAATAGTTTAGAATGTGCTATTTGTTTACAACCTTCCATACAGCCTGTTAAGTTGCCTTGTCGTCATATTTTTTGCTATTTGTGTGTGAAAGGTGCTACTCAGCAAAGTAAAAGATGTGCTATGTGCCGACAGGTATTTTATTTATTAATGCATATTGTAAAGCAAAAATATGTCCATTAGTTATGCATATGTCATTTTGATGGTGGCAGCGACCTGAACTATAAATAGTGCTTTTACTGCAATATTTTTTACGTCTAAACATAGCACAGTTTAAATTTTTATACCATCGAATAGGGGAACAAAATGTACTAATCTGAATTTGTTTGAAAGTTGTATCTCAATTTACTGCTTTTTTATGGATTTTAAAATAATTTTTAATCATGAATATTTTTAAATTTATGTGTTTCCCAATTACAGAAGATTAAACCGTTTGCACTTAAAACAATATAAATAATTCAACATTTTTTTTGTTTTTGTGTAATATTCCATAACTAAATTGCCAAACAAAATCAAAACTTCACGAGTAAATAAATAAAATGCAAATTTAAGAGATTTGTAATCTAACTACACGCTTAAGTGCCAAAATAATCAGAATCACACAGGTTGCTCTAAATGGTGAAATGTTTCACGATTGGCAATCAGTATGTAGATAAATGAAAGTACCAGAAATAATTTTTGGTGTAGTGGTTGGGTAATCTAAGAAAACAGACATGTATAAAATCTATTAAGAGTTTTAATTTTAACACGTTCGCTACTGGGTTAAAATTAACACACTCAAACTATGTTTCATCAGATTGAATGTGTTATGTTCAGAGGACGTATAGGAAACATGGATGTCAAATGAGTAACCAAGCGACGCCACATGTGGGTCCGCAGTAGCGAATGTGTTGAATTAAAAGTGATTTTCATCTAAATTCTGTGCACCGTGCAATACATCTTCATCTTTTACCTAAATAGCCTGGGTTGGATTGCCTGGTATTTATAAATTTAGAATACTCCCACTGGTTTTTAACATTACTTTAAGTAAGATTCTGGTTTTGCATTAGTATGCCAGGGTTCACATTAGCAGGGGTGGGGAATTTTCAGACAATCTAACCAGCCAAGCAATTATTTTACCAACCAGCAAGACCCAATACACAGTAGAAAACTATTATAGCAGAATTTACGCAACTGCAAAAATAATTCACCATTAATAGTACAATACATTGTCATAATATTTTCTCTATAAAATTTAAAAACATATACAACAGAGGAAAATTTAGTATAGGATAGAATGTTTTTCCATGTTTACATCATGGCAGTTGGGAAAAATGTAAAATATGGCTAACAAGGCAAAAAATGTATCTTCTACAGCCAGCAGATTTTAAGAGACTGCATAACAATTCACTCGCCCTGTCAGAAAACCCACTCGCCAGTGGCCAGTAAAATGATGGAATTTCCCACCTCTGCACATTAGAATATAGGATCACACGATTCCTGCAGTATTTTTTATAATCTCGATTTTAAAGAATTTTATTGAAAACAATTACGCAAAGAAAGGAAAGGGGGAACAAAACCCTCTCAAAAGAACTTCAGATACAATGACTATATGACTTATAAGACACATATATTGCTTATACGACTATTGAGGGATTAAAAAAAGTCTTATAAATGAGATATCACACTTTTATTACCAATTTAATTTCATTTATACATTATTATGTGCACTGAATCTAATAATAAATATTAAAATCTATAATTCTTGATTTAATGTATTAAACATTAATCGAAATTTATGAAGTATATATGTATACAGGGTTCATACTCATCAGGGGAAACCTGGGAATCAGGGGAAAGTCAGGGGATAAATTTTGTGTCTTAAAAATCAGGGGAATCTCAGGGGATTTTCCAAAAAATACCAAAAACCTGGGAAAATTTGGCAAAACAATCGGCTACTCTAGGAAATGAGGGCACTTGCTGCTATTGCATGTTTTGTGAAGTAAAAGCATGTATCTGCAAAATGTTCAACAATTTGTAAATTTTGCAAAAAATTCTGTAACAAATCAGTAGTTTGTGCTTTAGAATCAGTTGTGAACTTGAGAGTGGAACTTTCACAACTCTTAAGATTTTTGTGTGTAACGCAACAAAATCTTGATACCTAGAAAATTTGCTGCTGATCTGGGAAAAATACATACAGGTTTTTTATACATACCTGTGTGTGTGTATATATATATATATATATATATATTTATTTTAACCTTCTGATGTAAAAACTTAACTTTTGTGATTACCTCTTTATTTATTTATTTAGGGGGGGGGGGGGGTAATACTTACTAAGTTTTAAAAAATGTCGTTAATTGTCAACATCGGAAAATTATTCATTCTGGAAAATACATCAGGGGATTCTCAGGGGATTTTTTGAGGGGAAATGAGTATGAACCCTGGTATAGTTATGAAAATCAGGAGTGACTCCACTCAACTTTCCAAAATACATCCAAATGTGTTCAAATAAATAGTAATATCAGAATAAGTAAAAACTTAGATCCTAATTTTAGAAATGTGAAATGTTTTCACTGGTGAAAATGACCCCATATTCTAAAGAAAACATACGCTTTCATTCATAAAGCTGAAGCATTTTTCTAAAATTATGATGTAATTAATAACATCCAATGAAGAAAAGTCATGTTCTGGTGAAACATACTATATATTGTATCAACATAAGATGAGCATGAGCAATGAAAAATATTTAATGGAATAATTGAGTTAAACAAATAATGTAATCAGTTTTTAGTAATAAGTTTCAGTTTAATAATAAGTATGTTTTTTTCTCGCCACAAAATAATTGAAAAATTGTTTAGATATCAAACCTGTTGCTCGATTTTTACAAAAATGAATACAGTTCATTTATTCAGATTCAGAGTATATGTGTAACATATTCACCAAATGGAAGTTCAGTTGAGAGCACAACCTACATACATAGAAACATTATCATATCATAGAACACAAAAAACACTGACTCTTGGGAACCCGAAAATCTAAAAAAAAATGCAAACATACACATAAAATCATTGTACAAATACCAAAAACAGATTCAGGGATTCTCAAAATGTAAAAATATACCAAAATTTCCATAATCTTGTTTTTATTATGATTACAATACTTTCCTTACCCTGTATATGTCCGTAAAGTAAAATTGTTATAAAGTAATGGCTTAACATATTTGTGGGGTTTTCTTTTTTTCTAATGTTTTCATGTAATTAGATTTTTATTTTTTACAAAAATAAAGAAATAAATGAAGTGATATCAGGGTTTGTTTGTGTTGCATAAACATATCTTTCTGTGTCTGACAATGCTTTTAAACTGTTAAAAAAGAAGAACAAATTCATTTTGTTGCTGATATTTAAACTATGCTGTATCCAAGATTAAAATTTGGAAAGTTCATTATGACTGAGTATTTTACTTTTTTTTCTTGCATAAAAAATTGTAACTTGTTCATCTTTTGTGAGATTTCCCGTGCAACCTCTGAAATTGTTTTTAGTACCATTACCACAGTAGTATTTGTATTAGTTGTTTAGAGTATTAATAATACATATTCTATCACATCAAATAAAACCAATCACTGCTTATTAAGTATAAAAATCCATCAGAAACTACTGAGTTTTGATAGCTCATTTACTTTTAAAAAGTATTTTTCTGTTTTTAATATAGTTGCATTTTAAGAATATTTTATCTTAATCAATTCTTTTGTTTTTGCAGGAAATTCCTTTGAATTATTTAGATAATCCACAACTAATAGCTGTTGAGGAGCCGACTGTAGCGTTTGAAGGTACTTACCAGTGGTTTTATGAAGGACGTGATGGATGGTGGCGCTACGATTCTCGTACAAGTGTAGAAATTGAAAATGCTTATAAGAAAGGAGAATCACAGTAAGAAGATTTATTTACTTATTTGACTTTTTTTTTATTGCTTTAGAGAGTTTTAAGTAGAAAAATCGCTTCGAATTATATTATGTTTGTTGGTATTTTTCCATTAAGTGAACACCACTTTGTGCTAATTGCTTATGTTAGCGTAAAAGCTAACAAACCATTCACAAATATTATGAAGAAAAGTATAGACAGAGGTTAATCTAGGTAGAAGATCTAGGAATGGTAATCCTACTGTCATATGTATTAGAGGCCTGGCTGGGCTTGGGCAAATTTTCATTCACAAGACTTGGCCGGACCTTATTTTTTTCTGCCGACTTTTTTTTTTCCAGTTCAAGCCATTCCTGGACTTCCTTTTTCCTAGAGTTCACAAACCATAGAACATAGAATAGCAGCATTAATGATAACTTAGACTCTTACATTCAAATAAAAACATTATAAAAATTAATGTAGTTTAGAATAAAAGAAAAAAGATTGTTAAAAACATCATAACTTTTGTTGGTGTATAATAAAAAAAGTAGATTTTTAACATGTTTCTTGTATAATTTATTAAAGTATATTTCCAAAAATTCCATTAACAGAAGTTCATTGTCATTATTACTATTTTTGCAAAACAAATTGCTTGCTCCACATTCTGGGAACAATTAAGTCTGTTCCAGCCCAGTCAGTGTATGTAGCATAAAATGTAAGCCTGATCCCAACCTGCCCGAGCTTGGATACAATGTACCTGTCCAATGCCGATTTCTACACTGGAATATTATATTTCTGTCTTGATGTTGTCAAGCTAACATCGGCTCATGGAGCACATTTATACTTATTCTCGTCCGAATCATGTCCATTGAAAAATTTTCATATTTTATCAGCTTAGTTTGATCCTTTTTAAATTTGGTTTATTGAACCGTTTGACCCAATTAATTATTTTATCCACCTGGCTGGCTCATTTAATTATTTTATCAGCCTGCACAGATCTTTAATTTAGACATAAGGTGTACTATCTGTGAGTACATAATAATTTACCCAAAGTAGGTTTTATTTCAAGAATCAGAAAAATTGCTAGGATATTTTTTCAAAGAGGGAAAATACTCTTTGAGACTTATTTTGATACTTAAATTTAGTAATAAAAAACAAGTAATATAAAAACTTTTTTTTTAAAGTCAATTCCTACCTAGGTCAAATAGAAATTTTTTTTCCAGCGATATCTACATGCTTCGCCACTGACGGTATTTATTCCTAAATTTATATCCTGCTAAATATCTTACATAAGAGAAATTTTTGAAATGTATTAAAAATTAAATAAAAAATAAATAGCTAAAATACCAAAAATTAATAGCTCGAAAAGTATTTCTCACAAAATTAGACAAACTGCGTTAGAAAGTTAAAAAAAATTGTATTTTTCTTGATATAAATTTAAAATTTAATAATTATGCCGTTTTTCAAATATTCAATTTCAAAAATTACCAAACTTCAAAATAAAGTGCCATAGCGATGTTACAGTTAACGATAATGCAGTTTTTTTCAAATAGTAATTAATTAATTAAATTTTATTATTTAATTTTAGTTTTATACTTCATTTCTGTTCAAAAGTATAGACTCACTCCACATTTATAGTCTACTTTGCCCGCGAGCCGCCTGATCTTCGTTCGTGAACAGCCCCATTATCTTTTTACGTGTGAAGGTGAGACTATAAATATGGAGTGAGTCTATACTTTTGAGCAGAAATGAAATATAAAATTAATTAATTAAATTTAATTAATGAATTAATATTTGAAAAAACTGTATTAACATCAATTGTCATCCAGCACAAGTGTAAAAAAATTTATTTGAACTTGATAGGATGAATAGAAAATATTTTATTAACAATTGAAAATTTGAACAAGATATATAAATATATAGAGAGTGTGAGCTAATAGTAGGAATTGAATAAAGTACAAAATAAAGACAGGCATGAAAATGCTTGTGCCAAAAAGGCTGAACATTCACATATGGAAGGTAAGGGTGGGGAGGGAGAAATGCATACTATTCTAATTTTTACTTTGTAACTTATTGATCTATAAAAAATGTGTATGCCAGTTACAAATGATTTAATAGGAAAAGATCAATTTTAGTAATGTTTTTACTTTCAATAACATAATATTCGATTCTCATAATAAGCACAAAAGTATCACTCCTCTCACAATATATTGCAAGATGAAAGAATTACTCACAATGACTTCCTTTATGTAAGAAATTAAAACAAGGTTTCAGAAACAAAATATGCTATATATATATATATATGTATTTAAATACAAAGGGTAAAAATAGGCACTTTTATTTTTGAGTTTTGTTTTTGGAAATATATATGCTTGTTGCTGTCAAGAGCTAAAATGTGATCCACAAAAAAAACTACATGCTATTTGGTAGACGTCTGAAACTTATCTTCTCAAAATTGTAAATTGGCTCAGCTGCTAATTTTATAGGTATAGTATAATTAACCTTTTGAAAACCGGCGTTTTAAGTATTGACGAAGGGTAATTCTTTCTTAAAAGACACAAATCTAATCTAGCAGGTATTTCTTTTTCTCACAGTTATTGTTAATCATGCCACCCCAAAGCACAGGTTAACAATAGCTTTAGAGAAAAGAAGTGCTTGGTAGATTTTAAGATCATCTTTTAAGCCGGGGGATGCATTCTGGGCCAATATTTAAACATTCTCCATGAAAAGTTTAATCCTTTACAGCTTCTTTGCTGATAGAAGACTTGTTTTATTCTATTCAATTGCTTGCAGATAGCAGATCTCAAAAGTGTTTACTCTTGATCATTTAATGTTTCAGAAAAGAAGTTATAGTTACTATAAAGGCTTTTTAAAAGTTATGATGTTTATATGCAGTAAATACATAGAAGATATTTATTTTAAACTTGAATATTAGAATTTTCATGTACCATATATTCCGATGCTTAATTAATGCACATTTTTGAAACAAGAAAATGGATCAAAATTTATTTGTATGTGTTATACGATGGTTTTAAAAATGAAAACTTAAAAATTAAGCATTAGAATAGAGATTGCTATATTAATGTACAAGAGAAAAATACATTATTATTTGAATGAACGTGAGTATGATTCCAAATGCTTTGTGGGGGTTCAAGCAGATAGACTTAGTAGTAGCACATGTCCTCACTTAGCATTTGCTTATTTTTTTAGGTTTGTATGAGTTATTACACTTTTTAGTGCTCTTTATTGTATTTTCCTGTTACCTATCTCATGAAGGTTTGTTTGAAAAAAAGGGGGTGCACATAGCATTGCAAATAAATCTAAAAATAGAAAAATACAGTCTCAAATCATAGGTGCTCATTATACATCGGAATATATGGTATGTTGAAATGGAATAAACATTTATCCTAATGTTTTGTTTATATACTGTATTTGTAAATTTTTAAACTGTATTTCATATTAAGCGATAATATATTCACTGGTGATAGAGATATTTTCAGGATTAGATCCCCCCCCCCCCCTGTATATAATGATTAAAGACCATAAATATAGTTTAGAGAGCAATTAATTTTCAGCTGTGCTCATCAAGTTGTATTCTTTAACTACTTAACAGTCTAATTTTGGGCTATTTTAGTGATTAGAAATTTTAATTTTGATTTTTTTCAGCTTGGAAGTGTAATCTGCATAACACTATTTCCTATAGTTTAGGCGATATGATTTTATTTTACTTAGTTGTTTAAGCATGCATAAGATAATCAACAGGTGAAGCCAATTCTACAAAAATATACTCTGCCACATGCCTAACAAAGTAGAATGATTTGTAGTTAATTTTTATATGGAAAAAAAAAAAAGATATTTGTATATATTTTTCTTTTCATTTCTCCTTCTTTGAGAGTTTTATTTGTTTTTAACATGTTCACTGCCAACTACGAGAATATTCGTAGTAGGTAAACTGGGTTTCCTTGCCAGCTACGAGATAACTTGTTATTGATATCCTTATCTAAATCGCCGATTATGAGTATTGCCGTAGAAAACACATGCATTGTTAGGGTGTTTGGTACACAGAAAGAGACTAAATAATACACTTGGCGTACTGAAATGGATCATTTATTTCTCAAAACCTAGATACAATAACTAAATGTTTACAATAGAAAAATGTATCTTTTCACGATATGTTTTGGAGAATACTATAAATAAGTTATTTGTTTTACATTATGTTGAAATTTCAATAGGTATATTGAAACAAAATTATGTATGATAAGTTTTAAAACAATTTTCTACGCAAAGTGCTGGTTTTTCTTAACATACCTGGCAAAAATATCTTGTTTCCCGCCTTTTTTTTCTCTCCAGTACAAACTCTACATGACTTGGTAGGTCGGGCTTTCTTCTCCGTTGATGGAAGTGCTTCCAAATAATGGAAATTGTCAAGTTTTGGTTTTTTCCTTACAAGAAAGTTCATTTCTCGTCCGATCAAAAATTCTATAATTTTTTTCATGAAATTTAAAAGAGGTCATTTTATTTCTTTTGATTTCAGAATATAAAAGATAGGCATTATGAATGTATATTTTAAATAGATGAAGGACAATTTTTTTTGGCCAATGCACTGTTTTTCTAAGTGCTGAATAGTAGCTTAGCATTTGGTCTGATAAATCAATTCCAGACATTTTTTCATTATAGTCTCTTATGGTGTTGGTCTTCTTTGATATTTTGCCATTTCGATTAGTAACATCAACCATTCCATGTACAGTTTATAACCCTTGTCTAAATAGTCATCCATCAAATGTAGAACTACCTCAGTTGCGTGACCAATCTCTTTGTCGATATTTTCAGATTTTCTGCAATAAATGCGTACTTTTAGTACAATACCATTTGATTCACACAATTTGTATAGCTTGATACCGTACTTGTCTTTCTTATTTTTGATATATTGGCGAAAGAATAGCCTTCCTCGCCATAACATCATAGACTCATCATGCAGAGATTTTGATTTGGTACATAATTGCCCTTCATAACTTTATTGAAGTGGTTCAAAACAGGTCTAATTTTGTACAATCTATCATCTGTTTCAACAGTATTGTCTACAAAATGCAGACATCGTAGAATCAATTGAAACCTGTTCCGACTCATGAAAGATCACCAGAATGGAAAATTGTAGAACTCACTTGTATTCCAATAATGCTGTGTAGTTGGAAGATTACATGGACCCATTTGCAACAACAATCCAAGAAACCCTGTCATTTCCGGTACATTTGTATCAGTCCAAGTGGAAAGACGGCTTACCTTTCGAAGTGGTCTTTGCTTGTTGATTTCTTCTGACGCATACAAATTGGTCTGATCAACCAAAAAATTCAACAAGTCTTCTGAAAAAAAAAAAAAAAAACAAGGTTAGTAACTTTTCGATAGTGATGTCATCAATTTTCAAACCTGGGTTTTGGTTGAAACCAAAATAAGGCGGATCATTTTCTATATCAGTCCAGTCATGATTATTGTTTTGTACTTCCCCGTCATCACGTTCATCATAGTCATTATGAACTAGTTCATCAGCAGTATTATCAGAAATTGATTCACTAGATTCACTGCCAGGAATAAAATCATCTGATTCTCCAACGGAAATATGATTCCATTCTGAATCACTCAAATTTGCGTAGTATTCTATTTCTTTTTCACTAAGTATCCTCCTTTTCGACATTTTGTTGGTTTATTCAGTTGTGAAATGTTCAAAACGGACTGAAAAATGTAGTGACACGTGTAAAACCAAACACAATGTATCGCACACTCTGCAGTTTTGAGTGAGTATTGCGCATGCGGGTGACTGTTGTATGCGCACGCAAGCACGAGACTACTTACTCGTAGTTGGCACAGGGAACAAAAATATTATTTCATATGCCAACTACGAGTATACTCGTGTACACTTATTTTTTGCTAAAAGTAATCTGTTATATCTATATTTAAATAATAAAACTACAGAAATCAATTTAAAAGCATAATATCGGAGATATGACTTTGGCATCTGTGAACAGATGCACTATCTCAGCTTTGGCAGTGAACATGTTAAGCTTATACCAGAAAACCTTTTTTCTTTTTGAATGGAATTTTATTGAGAGTTCTTATAAGAATTTTTTTAGCTCAAATTTTTTCTTAGTAACAATTATTATGTATGTGTATAAATATTGTTATCTCTTTTACATTAACGAACATTTCTATTGTAATCATTAATTTATTATCTCCAGCAAACTAATATTTTATTTCTTTTAGGTGTGAAGTACTTATTGCTGGATTCTTATACATAATTGATTTTGAGAAAAATCTCCAGTATCGTCGGTATGATCCATATCGTCGTCGACGCATCAAGCGAGATTTGGTTTCTATTCCCATAAAGGGCATTGCAGGAATCCGTGTTGACGATAGTGAAGTTTCAAATCCTTCTAGTGACAGTGCAGCAGTTTGCTCTTCTAGTAATGACAATTCTTCTAATACAAAATTGGTAACTGCAAATTCTCTATCTGATGACTCCAGTGGATGCTGAACTTAAATAATTTTCATTTTTCTATGGAAAATTGTTAATGTTTTAGTTAATTTTTGAACTTTAAGCAGTGTTTTTGATACTGAACAAAAATTTAATTCTGTATTTTTCAAATTTTCTTTAAACAATGGATTTTTCAGATTTAGTTCTTTGTTAAATGATTATCTTTGAACTAGTAAATATTTCTCATCAGAAAATCTTAAAATTCTATTGAATTGTCAGTCATATATAGATCATTTTGAAATAGGTTTGTTTGATAATATACTGTAGAAGCATATTTTTTGCCTCTATGCAAATAATAATCTAGATCCCCTCCCCGCCTTTCTCTCTATGTAAAGTATAATTCTATATAATCTTGAATTTTGATCCATTGATTAGAAAGCTGCTGATTAAAATAGTGTTAATAAGTTTTATACAAAGCTTTTTAAAAAGTATTTATTATTTTTAAACCTTTAATGAAAACATATATTTTTATCCTCTATGTTCTGGAGTAAATTTTTATTTATTATATTCATCTGAAAAGTTTTCACCAGAAAAAAATTTAAATGGAATTTTATCACCTGTATAAAGATAATTTTTGTTTATTCAGAAGTTTATAAATCCATTCAATAACACTAGACAACAAATTTAAACTTTTGCTCTGCCATAAAACTGAAATTATTTGCTTTTATTCAGTTTTTTGTGCTGATTCTGAATCTAGTTTTAGATTATCCTTAGCAAGTCCAGTTTTTGAGATATTTGAATATTTTGGAATTTTTATACAATTGTATGCAAATTAAGGCATAAAGCATTATAGACTGGCTTTTTTGTGTTATGTTATGAATGATTACTGGCCAGTTTACTTTACAAAAACTAGGGGGCTCCCCTCCCCCCCCCCTGCTCGCTGATGCTCGCCGACCCCCGTGAATTGCGACACAATTTTTGGACCGCTCATTGACATTTACATTAATTGCAGTCTGTAAAAGAAAATATTTGTATTTATAAAGATAAAACAGGTTTAAAATGATTTTTATATGATGAATATATTTTTTAATTTACAAAGTTGTTATGCTTTTCAACATATTACTTGAATAAAACAATCTTTTGTTCACCTGTATCCAATTTACAATACTGAAATTGTCAGATTCTTTAAAAAAAATTCTCACTATAGGTATTTTTAAAAATAAAAATTATGAAAGAATATAGAGGTATTTACTACTGTTTTTCTGATACTTTTCTCATTTTGTATATATTTTAGTAATTTCTTATTTTAATCAAGTTCACCACTTTATCACATATTTGTATAATTTATAAATTTTGACATTGTTGCCAGATAAAAAGTTTCATTTGATTTAACTATCAGTATAATATTCATACCTCATAAAACAGATTAATCTGAAATCTATAACTATGTCTCTAATTATAAGTAATTTTTTTTCTTTCTTTCTTACATAAGTGTCTCTATTCATTGCAACATTTCTTCCTCATATCAATACAGAAAGTTTCAGATACGTATAGTCCGGAAGGTGGCATAGATAATTTTAGTACATCTGATAGATTAGATGGCACAGATAACGAAACTGCCTGTTCAACTGGCACACCAATAAGAGGGTGTTGCTATATTATATAGCAACATCGCACTGCTCGCTGCAATATGAGATGAGTGGCAACCCAATTACTGATGTTACTTGGACTATGCGACATCACCACTAATTGGGTTGCCATTCATTTTAAATTGTAGTGAGCTGTACAATGTTGTGTGGCATCATTCATCATTTGTGTGCCAGCTGATTGAGAGTTTCGTTTATTTGTACCATCTAATCTATTATGTATACTAAAATCATTGACACTAAAATTGGCTAAAAAAATGTGATACTGCAAGGAATATATCTTTTTTTTATTTGTTTAATAACCCAGACTAAATGTTGTGTCCTAAATAAACAAGATAAAGTATTCTGTTACTATTTTTATTAAAAAGTTTATATATATATATACATGTATATCTTCTTTACGCGTAAAATTGCAGCAATTCAAATAGTTAAAAATAAAATATAAATAAAAAAATAAAGAGAGAAATATTTTTTTTTAAATACTCTTTTATTAAAAGTATAATTTGTTTAAATATTTTTTAAATAAGTATGTAAGACTTCTTGATGAGTATGTAAGCATGATATTCAAAAATCAAAAGTTTCAAAAAGAACTGTATTAAATTTTTTTATCACTTATTCTAAAATAAAATCTTTAGTTATCACCAGAAAATCTCTTAATTGTGCCCAAATGATGCTTAGAGTTCAGTATAAGAAAGGGAAGTTGTGCTTATGTTTAAATATGAGGAAGAAATTTTTTTAAATCAAACTGGCAAAGATTCTTTTAATTTCAGAAATGTATTTTTTAAAAATAGCAAACATTTTTTCTTTTTAAGATGCAGATTTTTCTCTTCTTTTCTCCTTAGATTATAGAGAACTTATTCATTTGTATTTAAGAGACTGAAGAAGTGTATATATCTTTACAGGATGATGTATGTTTCATTCAGTGATTGCTATTGGATCTTCTTATCTATTCATTGAAAATTAACTCAACTTATCAGAAAATTGTCCCTATGTAAATTGGTTTTTCATTGAAATATCTTTGCAGGATATGTGATGTGTCACTCAGTGATTGCTGTTGGATCTTCTTAACTATTCATTCAAAATTAACTCAACTATTAACAAAATTTTCCTGTTTCATACTGTTTTTTATTACTGAATACTGTTAAGAAAATTTCATTTTATTTTAAGAATTTGTTTTGTTCTTATTATGTAGTCAAATTTTGCATAAAAGATAATTTTTATTGCTTATCAGCTTATGTGGGTTTGTGTTGTTAATTTATTGTATTTTAATATTGCACATTTAGTTCTGCCTAGTCAAATTAATTTTATATGATTTGTGTTTTTTAATGTATGCTTTCCAGAGTTAGGCAAATTTGTAATTACAATTATATGCAATGTAATTGCAATTTAACTGTATGTAATCAATTATAGTTACAATTACATGCATAAAAAAAAATTCTTGCAGCACTGTAGTCACCCCCTCCCTCATCACATTATTTGATGAAATTTCTGTGCTTGAATCTGTGTAACTGTAATCAGTTACAACATACAGTTAAATTGTTAATTACATTGCAGATAATTGCAATTACAAATTTGCCCAACTGTGGCAATTTCTCTCATATTTTTAAACAGTTTCATATTTGTAATAGTTCAGTTTTGAATTGTGTTTTTGTTATCTCTCATTCTACTGCACAGTCTTTCAACTCCTGAACATTCTGATTTATTACTATAAGCAGTGGAAACACTGGCACTGCTAACCTGCCATCTATATGTAAGAATAGCCTTCTTTGCTGCACAAAACGATATGCTCGAACAGTTTATTTTATTTCATGTTGTCTTAAGTAATATAATTTGAACATAAAATAGCATACATGGCCTTGTCAGAAACTCAAATCATTGTTAGCATTTTTTAAAGCAAATTAGAATGGCAAATTTATTGAAAAAAAAAATATCAATTTGTCCAATTTTGTACAAAATTAAAATGAACTTAATTGGTTAACAAATAGTACTTATTTGCATACCTAGCAGAAATTTGAATTATGATTTTGCTGTGTTTTACACTGTGGCTTATTTTGTCTTTCTTTTAAGTTCTTCAAACATTATTGTAACACAATGAATGGCACTTTGCCACCATACTAACAATTCTTAAAGACTGTTTAAAATTTTAAGGAAACTCAATCACATTATGTGCTTAAATGATCTATCCCTGTGTAAGCATACTTAAAATTAGCACAATAATGTGTTTTCAATAATATTGATGTTAGGAACTACAACAGAGTGTTCATATCTCATAACCAATCTAAACACAATCTTTTCATAAATTCAGTAATACTGTTAAAACGTTGAAACAATAATTATATTTATATTGTTTTTATTGGTTTAGTTTGACAATACGTTAAAACTTTAGTTATGGTACCTCTATAATAAAACTGTAAGTCATGTGACTGTCCTCAACAGTTCCGGGATGCCGCATCGCTTTTTCATATGCCAAGCGGCCATTTTTATTCAAAATTATTTTTTCGAATAAACTGCATAAAAGTTACATTTTAAGAAAGATCGTTCAAAATAAATTAATATTTGAGAGATGACTTGCGTTCAATTATGTATATATTCTGCAATAACTTCAGTCGAAAGATTCGCAGTTCAAATTCTCTATTCATAAAAGTAAACAAAAAAAAAAGATTGATTCGTCGTGAACATTTAAAATATTAAATCATGGAGGTAATCATTCGCAAAGCAAGTTCTCCGCGAATGAATTTTTGGACCGCTGCCTCGCGTCAAAAAAATAATTCGCACCAGTGAGACAATCAAAGTTTACCATAATTATGTGCTATACAACTCAACTTTCGGACCTTTCCTTGACGTAAATTGAACTCATGTAATAATATTTAATGAATCAGATTTTTAGCATTTTTAAAATCGCTAATACAGCTTTTATTTATCGCGTGTACAAATTAGAAATGATACTTTGATTTTGAAATCAAATGTTTTGATTTATGATATTATTTCTTATTTATTTATTTATTTTCTCTTTTAAATGAAAAGTGTGAAGTATTTTAAACTTATGTAATATAAGCATTTTAGATTAAAGTTAAGTATTTTAAATGAAATGAGTGACAGGTTTATAATTTAAAATTAAATTAATTGTAGTATGAATGACGGTGATGGGAACGATATTTGGCGAATTATCATCTGCTCCCGTCTAACAAAAATACTCATAATTAAAAAAAAGAATAAAAATAAATAAATGATAGTTTGTTGTAAATAAATATTGATATACATATCAAAAATAATTTATAGAATTAAAATAAAAAATAAAAGTAAATAAACAACAATTTCCATAACAAAGTTTTCGCCAAATTGGCGGGGGAGGGGGGGGGGGAATCGCGCCAACGTGCGTATGTGACATTTGTGCCCAAAAAATATGCGAAATGCTACCATGATCGCAAAAGTTCATGATTTGTCTATTAGAATCTTCCAATTTGGCGAAGGATTAAGGGAAAATTAAATTATGAATAAATGTAACGTGTTGCAATGTTTAACATACATTTAAGGGAGACCAAACTGGTCGCCAGTGGCGGCTAGTTAAAAATAATGATTCAAAATTCATCCATTGAGACTCAGACATTTCTAGACTCAAAGCAAAATACACCAAGGGTTAACTTCAATTACTTCTGAAATACTTTTAAAATATCCCCTACCTGGATAATTTGAGTTTAAAAATCACGTTTGTAACTTTAGTTTTACAGATACTACTAATGACAGGTTTTGTATTTTTTTTCCGAATTCATTTAAGCAATGTGTTCTCTTAGAATGACACTATGTAAGTATTGCATTTATTGCTCCTTTTATTACCTCAAAGTAATTAAAAATTTAACTATATCCAATTTATCCCATGACTGAAGAAATTTGGGTATAATGTGTGTTTGGGTAACTTAACCAAGAGATATGTGTTTTATATTCTTATTGTACTTAAGTTACTCTTAAGTGTACTTAAGTTAACTTTAAGTTATGTAAATTTAGGTATGTTAAGAAATAAAGAAAACATTTTAGAGGTTTATTACTGAAAATTTATTAGGCCTAAATCTAAAATATAAGCAGCATACACTGATAAACTTTTCTTGACATCTACAGTTATTTTAAGATGATTTCCATCCTATTTCATGGGTTGTTTCCTTCTATACATGTGAGGCATGCCTGAAATAGAGCAACTAGATTTCTTTGTAGGTTTGATTATAGAATTAGACCTTATACCCAAATTATCCTACTGAAAGAAAAAATATAATATTATATACTAAGCATTGCCATTTAACATTGAACTTTTAAATCATTGTAAACAAATGTAATGTAAATATACCTGAATTATAAAGATCAGATAATTTTGTAACAGTGTGCTTTTGAAATTTATGCTTCTGCTCAAAGACTTATGAAAAAATACCCATTACTTTTTTTTTTTTTTACAGACTGTAATCTTGGTTTTCTAAAACCTTTGCATACTGAAACAACGAGAAACGTTATAAATATATGGTTTAAATTAAATGATGCTAAAATTTTTTTTTTGGTAAAATAAAAAGGTAATTTATACTCAAATTACCCCAGCAGAGGATATGTTTAACTCTTAAATCATATAACAATATTTTTGCATGCCTGTTTGACAGCTTATAATATAAAAATAATACAAAGTACAATAATGTTCTGACTAACATCTGTAATTCATTCTATGCTCAATGATGCAAGTTAAAATGATGTAAGATGAGATGAATTTTCCAGGCAATAATGTCAGTATAAAGAAATAATTAAGTTTAATGAAAATCTAATAACCATATATGATGTATAACAAGCATATTATGTGGTTTTTAATGACAATATTTACGTAAAATCAACTTTTGCAACAGATGAAATTTCATAAAATTGTTTTAATAAGCGAGTAAGTCATTAGGGTCATTATTTTTTCAGTAACTACATGATAGTTGAAAGACTTAGTAAAATGTGAAATAACAGCTTAACCATCTAAACTGATTAATATTTTTTTACAGTTAATGTCAGGCTAAATTTTTACAATCACAAACCATCATGTGATTTCTGTTATGAGGACTAATTTGAAAAAAATGACAAAAGTCTGAGATATTTTAAACTGTGTTTAGGAAACTGAAAAAAGGGAGGACTATTTTATTTTGAAATGAATCAAACTAGATTTTTAGAATTATTGTTTAATATAATATCTGCATTAAAAAAAAAAAAAAAATCTTACTCAAGTCTTCTTTATGATTCACTGTGAAATTAAATCTTTGTTTCCTCAGATGCACTGTGATTTGTTGTATTTGGAAGTTTTAGTTTTGTATCTATTAAGTAGCGTAATTGTTTAATTAGGGTACAAAATTTAAAACTGACATATATGATACTTTTAGCTTTAGAAAAAATTGCCCCCCCCCCCTTTTTTTTAAATTTTTCTTTATTACAACTCAAGAGCTAAATTATTTCTAAAATTGTAAAGGTACAGATGGTTAAAATAGTACAAAAGAGCTTTATTAATGGAATTTGTTTGGGTAAGAAGTTCTTTGCTTATAAGAAGTATTATTCAAGGATTGAAATATGCAGTCCTGTCTTTTTTACTATAATTTGGCAAAAAAATGCATGCTATTGTTATGTCATTGCACATGTATATTTTTAGGGTTTTTTTAACAATTTAATCTCTTCTTTCTTTTCTGAAGAAATTTGCTTCAGATTATAATCTTATTCATTCATTCATTTATTTTTTTAATGAAAAATAATTTTTGAAAATTTTAGACTTTTTTCATTGATTTTGAAATTTTATTTACTATTGAAATAGTGTCATTAAAAGTTGAGTATTGATGGGTTAGTTATATTTCAAACAAACTATTACTGATCTACTGAAAGAATGTATTAAAGCTCATTTTAATTACAATTGTGTTGCTATTCATATAGTAATATCTTAATGTCATACACAAATTATTTAATTTTACAGTATTATTTTTAGTCTTTTGCTTATTTTTACATAAATTTCTTTGTAAATTTCGCTGCTCCCCTCTCCTTCTCTCTGAGTTTTGTAGCAAGAATTAACAATCATCATCATCAGAAATTTTGTTACCAGGATAGTTTTACAATTGTTTTTCAGACTTCCTTTAAATTAAAAAAAAGAAAATTTGATTTCCGAGATGAAAAACTCATAATTTGGGAATTTTTACTTGTTATAACTTTATTTATTCATTTTCTGCATTTTTAAATATTTATTTTATTTTTCTTTGTGTGTTTGTTCATTTGCGATTCGGTGCTTTTTATCATGGCTTTCATTTGTATGATTAAAAGTAATGTAACCCAATTCATTTGTATTAGCATTTGATTTTACCTGTATTACAATTGCCTATAGCTTTCAATCTCTGGTTAAATTTCATTTTTTAAATGTTAAATTAATTATGATTGTTAATAATTTTACATTCCATTGAATAACTGAAGCTCTGATGCTTAAACTTTAAGCTAGGGTTGATAGTAGCTAAAATGCAGATTACTTTAAAATGATTTGACATAAAATGTGTCTAATAAGTTGATGTAAAAGATACTTTAATTTCTGTGCTTGCAGACAAATATTTAAGATTACCCAGAACAATAAAATGTTTTAATTTCTACATTTTTTGGTGTTATAAAAAATTACCAATTTTTCATTAATAAAGGTGTCTATTTCGTCCAACAGGCTGAATTTTCTGTGTCAATCTGCAGCAAACCAAAATTAATTTGAGACCTAACAATAGTGGGCCAAGCTTACTATATTAAGAAACTGTAGCAATCCCTTAAAATAAGGAAAATTTGCATTTAGAAATAAAATATAATAAGAAGATACAATAAATCTAGAGACAAAGTAAGTTTTAGCAATTGCTATTAAGCCCAGGATATCTTTTTAAGCTGTTAGATTAATCTGCAAGGTCAAAAATAATCTGCAGCACCTGCTGCCGTGCTGTACTGTATCTGATACTGACCTGTTTGAGTCAAATATCCACAACAAAAAGTTCAAATTCAATTTAAAACCTTCATTTTAAATGCTTGTAAGACCAGCTCAATAATTTTAAGTGTATTGCAGATATTCTGTATTTTTGTATGATTTTTCTCTTGTTTAATGCAGATTTAGTATGCAGGAACAAATAATTAGTATTATTTCAAATTTACCTGAAAAGGCCTTGTAAATCTTGGAATTGTGATATACTTTGTACAGAATAATTTTATTATATTTTCTAAATAAGTGTTGTGCCTTTGTCTGAAGTTATTTTGATTATATTGTTAAATGCTGATTCATATTTATTTGTATAGAATTTAACAATTCTTTAAATAAAACCATTCAAAATGTTAATTTTTGTATTTCTGCTTCTTTTTACACTCTGTTACTTTTTTACACTCTCTGTAACGTAGCTTGCTTCATGTAACGTTAAAAGTTTCAAGGAGTTCGGACCCAAAGATTTTTTTTTTTTTTAATCTATTAAATGGCCCTATGTGAAAAAACAAGAAAATGTCTTCCTACAAGAGCTTTAACCACTAAATATAAATATTTTTTCGCAAATTTTTAATAAAAAATATAAATTCTTACAAAATCAGGTTAAGATATAACATCATACAAATTTGGGGTTTATTATCACGGGCCCTGGCAACGCTAGGCGAGTCAGCTAGTCTATCTATCTATATTATAAAGGACAAGCATGTCCGTTCGTAACGCTGACGTCATTTTGCTAATGGCAACACTTCATGATGAAATTTCGGTTTTGCGACTTTTGCTACTGCAATTTGTTAAATTTCTAAACATCGCACATTTTTAATTTTTACACCGTTATATCAGAAAAAAAAAAATCTACTTTCGAATGCAATTTATTTGAAAACTATATCTTAATTGACTGATTTATTATGGCTTTTTAAAATAATTTTCTAGCATGAATTAACAGGCTATTAACTCCTGGCATGAGGCCAATATCGCTTTTAATACGTTACAAAACTTTATTTGAATACATAATTTCATATAAAAATGATTTTTGGTATTGTTGGGCAATCTAAAAAAATATATTAAATGTGAAAAATCTGTTGGAGTTTTCAATTAAAAGTGGTTTTCATCTGTATTTTGTAACCCGGGAAGGCCGGGTTCGATTCCCTAGTAATAATAAGGGAAGAAGTTTGTGTGTGTGTTTGTCTGCTGTTTTGAACACAGCGTTGCATGCAGAGGTACAAAATTTGGTGGGAAGGTACGTCTATGTGTGTAGTTTTGCACCTTGAAATCCAATTTTGGAATTTTTTAATAGATTTTTTAAAATGTAATTTTTTATGCAATTTTTAGCATTTTTTCACGTTTTGCTGCAATTTTTACACATTACTAACAAGAGTACAGTTTCAATATTTTAGCCCAATATATTAAATTTTGTGCTCTTTTCAATAAAGTTTATTTGAAAATTAATGCGATTTTTGAATTTTTGGTGATTTTTTTTCCTGTGCCACTAAGGAATTTTCCTCAGAATGCTTGATTAGTTCATTGGTTGCATCCATCAGTTATGTCCAAAATCGTCCTTTTTTTTTAGGTAGCTTTCAATACAAAAAAGTATAAAGCTACCTATTGCAGCCGTTCGGAGGAAAGCAGTTCCGGAAAATTTCGATATATTTTCACCGATCATGACCCCCAGACCCCAAAACCACCCTCCGTCCAAATGTTGATTTATATATATAGATATATATATATATATCTGACCTATGTCATACGATAACGCCCGTAATTATGAATCGATTTTGATGAAACTAATTGTGTGTATTAAGGTCACTAATGTCTCGACCGAGTTCGTTGGCCAGCTTGGTCCGCCATCTTGTTTCAAGATGGCGGCCATTTAAAGATGTAAAATAACTTAAAATCTAAAATAAATATACAAAAAATTTAAAAATTCAAATTTATTTTTTAATTACGTGTTAGGCCTTGATACAAGGATTCCAGAGCTTTTTTTGGTTTACCTCTATCTTAAAAAATGGCTGAGATAGAGCAGTTTGAAATTCTACGGTGGCTGACATTTTGAAACAAAACAGCACATTAACGCGATTACTCGCAAATTATTTTCTTTCATTGTTGTAATAATTTTCCCAATCATACGCATAAAACTATATATTCATATCCGTTAACGCCAAAATTGGGCGACATTTGGCGAAATATCGCCAAATTTGGCGATCAAAATAAGTCTTCATAAATGAAGTCAATTTGGCTATTGCTCAATAATTTGGCGAATTTCTTATTCAAATTCAGTATTAACGAATCTTTTGTAAACGTTTCTTTGCATTTTAGCTTGCTGTTTTTGTGTAACATTAGCTAAAATTTTAAAACGAAGATATAGGAAAGCTAACTTTTCCTCCCGGTACAGGCCGGAAGGACTTTTTCTCTTTTTAATGAGGCTTAATAATTCTTTAGAGGAAGGGCAAGGTTACTAATTATCTCAATTTGGATTTTTTGATTAGATTTTTAAAAATTTAATTTTTTGTGTGTTTTTAATGTTTTTCCATGTTGTGCAGCGTTTTTGTTTGAAATGACGTCACAAAATGTCCATTGGAAATCAAACACTGTTGGAGGGCAGTTATGATTGAGCTGAGAGGATTGTAGGTATGGCTGGAAGTCAACCAGGCAATTGTGATTGGCGGATGAAAAAGTCATTAGCTTATTGTAACTTTCCCATAGTAAATTTTGGCGTCTTTTCAATAAAAATTATTTTGAATTCGAACAGTGATTTGTGAATTTTTCATGATTTGTTTTATGCGATTAGAGTTTTTTCATGTACGTGACGTCATTTATGTATTTGATTTTAGAAATTAGCAACAATAACTTACTGTATTTGTATGTCAAAACTAAAAAAGCATAATTTTGTTTCTCTTTCATTCGTGCCATTTTGTTTGTTTAAAAAATTAATGGTAATTCTTCATGTTAAAGGTCGTTGGTTTAGTTTTGAGAAGGTAGTATTGAAAGGTCGTAATTTAAAAATCACGTTAATTCTCTTATGTCCTCTCCCCCTCCACCCTTTGCCTCCCAAATCAGAATTTTTTTATATTAGTCTGGTTGAAACGAAACCTTTTCTAACATTCTTCTCAGGTCCTCCAGGTACTAAATAAACTTTGGTAACATTTTTTCAGCCCTTGGTAACCCGTATTTCTGAACATTAATCCCCAAGGGGGAGGGGTTATTTGCTTGGATTCTATGGGCTCGATTTCAATGAGAATTGGTTCATTCAACTTAACACGAACTCATTAAGATGCAGATTTGGTGTCTCTTGGCAGTAGAAAGTGGAACTAAAAGATTTTGCAGTGTGCCTGCTATATGGTGTCGAAGGCAGCGGAGACATGTGCCAGAGTTTCGTTTGAAAAGAGGTTTATTTAGGACAGAGTGCACCCTCTGGTGATGAAAAATGGAACTAAAAGACTTTGCATTTAATATTGGTTCGATTCAAGTGAAATCTTTTCTTACATTCTTTCCGGTCTCCCATGTACTAAATAAACTTCAGCATCATTTTTTCAGCCTTTGGAACCCACCATTTATGAATACTAATCTCCAGGTGTTTGAATTATTTTCTTGGGTTCTATGGTACCGATTTAAACTGGAATTGGTTCATTCAATTTAACATGAACTAATTAAGATATAGTTAACTAAGTAAGATATAGATTTCGTGTCCCCTGGCAGTGGACATTGAAACTAAAAGATTAAAGGAAATTTTTTTTCACTGAAATTTAAGAGCAGCAAAGGAATTTCATTTCAGACAAGTTACCTTGAACATATATAACCTATTCCTATTTGATACTTATGAAATGTCCTTCTAGAAATGATTACTTTAGATAACTGAATGTTTCGAAAATTGGGATTAACCCCTTGTCTACGGCAACGTACACTGAGTGTGTAGTTAAGTTTCCAGATTTTGTATGGTCTTTAAATTAGAACACCATTATAGTATTAGAATAAGAATAGAAATAATAGATAATTTGATAATAGAAATTCTGTGATGACACGAAGATTATCATACCAAAATACTGGTATTAAGAGAAAACTGAACAAATCCTGTTACATGGGTTCAAACCCTGATGTAGTCGAGGTGTTAATTATGTGGCTACATTGAATTTTCGCAAACTTTTCTTTGGTATCAGGTAAGTGTTAGCAATATTTAACAGTATAGTACACAACTACAGTTTTTTGTATTTTTTGAGTAAACGGTGACAGTGTTTGAAGTTATTCATGCAGGATATTAATGTTGAGAATTTCTTTAATATACATTTCATCGTTTTATTTCCAAATATCGCCAACAAATGATGTCACGCTGTTTCAAACTGTTGCAACACTCGAAGTAACGTGCAAAGGTGGATCAAAACTCATTTTGTACCCTTCATTCTGTTTAGTTGTTAAAAGGTTAAAAAAAAAAGTTGTTTGAAAGGTTATTTTGTGCAAGCCACAGAGGCCTCTTAAGACAACGGCAATCTTATCGGTCAGTTCACATTATTATGATCCCCGTGTGAGAGGAATTCTCACATTATTTAGTTTGCCGTTCTTTTAATGTTTTGTTTATCGGCATTTTTGTACGTGCATATTACGGTGCTTCGCTATTTATCTTTATTTTAGCCCTCGTGCTTTTTTAAATACTGCTTCATTCATTCTTTTTAGCGATACTTTGTCCCCATCGGCTGTTTGTTTACATTTCATCGGAACCTCGTTCGCGGCGCACGCGCATTGTTAGTTTTTTCGCAGCCGTTATTTCTCTCCTCCATCGGCGGCAGTCGCGCATGCGCAATATGCATGGCTCTGACCTTGATTTGTTGGAGCGGCTTTTTAAATCTCAGCGTACGTAGGATTTTCAAAACATCGACGCGTATCGGTGTCAGCGAATAGGGGATAATTTGACTTTTGGTTTCGTTTTGAGAGCGGCGATTCGTTTGTTTATTACCGTTGACTTTAAATTTTAATCAATTAAATTGATAGGCCTGTGATTTCACTTTGGATTTTCCCGTATGCATCATATATATAATTTTTCCGTTACTTTTTGAAGCAGTTTGTCTGATGGGAGTCGCCGGAATTGGACGTGTTACTTCTTTTTTTGTTTTGTGCCATTTTATTTTTCAAGTTAAAAATTTTAATGGATGATGCCCTGCAGAACGACGAAGTCTTCGTGTAAAATAAAATAAAACCAGGATGGGTTTTACCGTTCTCTTGGTGGCCAAGTGGAAGGAATATCTTTCTTCTCCTTTAAAAGAAATGAATAAAGAACTTTCGTTATGATTCAAGTCTTCTTCATGTCTCCATATTTTCAACATACGACTGTTTTGGGTGAGATCCTTTTTATTTATAAATTTTCTCAATGACCTTAAAGAATTCTTTTAAAAATCTAAAAGAAAGGGTTATTGCAAATAACCTAACTGCAATTGTACTAATTAATCACGATCATAAAATAATATATTTCAACCATCTCCTCAAAATAATATCACAATTTGGTGCTTTAAGAGAGAATTTATGGAAATAATTATTCTTGCACTTTAAAAAAAAGTAATGAGAATCCTAGAATTTTTTTTTTAAGACATGAAGATTGTTTCATCTTAATTTATTAGAAGAATTATTATTTTGTTAATTTATTTCAAAGTTATTATGTTATAGAAAATTTTAGATATTGTTTGAAGAAAGATTATTTATAATATATTTCATAAAGTATGAGATTTTTTTGTTGTTCTTGGAATACATTGTTGTTATTATCTCTTTATATTTGAAGAACATACATTTTTTTTTTCAATTTTATGATTTATAACAAGTATATTTATGGCATATGGCAAATGAGGCACATTTTATAAATTTATTTGCATGTTATATACTATTATTTATTTGAAGCAGATATATTTATTTATTTATTTAATTTGAATTGTTGCTTGAGGTATATTTTTTGCTGATATCATGTCTCAAAAAAAGAAGCCCCTGAGAGTAGTTGTAACACCTTTTTCAGGAGACCCTGAACTTTTAGATTTTTTCATAGAGCAAAGTAATGCTGTAATTTCTTATTCCAACTGGGATAATGATCAAGCCCTTATATTTCTAAAGTCTAAACTTGTAGACCAGGCATTAAAATTCTATATTTCTTCTACTGCTTGCAAAAACTCTTCCACTCCTGAAGAATTATTTAATATCTTCAAAAAACATTTCAAAACAGAGTCAACTAACACAATAGCTATTAAATACAATAGCATTAAACTTCAACCCTCAGAATCTATTCATGCATTTGCAACCAGACTAGACAACATTGTACGCAAGCAGTTCCCAACCTTACCTGATTCCTCCATTGAACCTATTCTCATGTCTAAATTTACAGATTTATTACCCAGCCATATAAAACTCCATATTCTTACACAACATCTGGATACTTTTGACAAAATGGTTGAAGCTGCTTCTGTATATCAAGAAATTATAGATTCAGTGCAGGTTCCTATAAATTCCAGTATTGTTCCCACATCCTATAATGTATTAAATACCTTACATGATAACATTCCTGAGATCAGATCTCAAGTTCATCATTCTGCAACGTCTTCAGAGGAATGTAACAGACCCTCGTCTGCTTTTAATGATGGCTCTTCTCGTGATATACACACCAGGCACACTCCTTTTTCAAAAAGACAGTCTGTTCACAATTTCAAATCATCTTATAAAAGAGTAATTTGCCAATGGTGCTCTCGTCCTGGACATTCAGCAAACAAATGTTTCAAACTCCGATCAAATCGAGCTTCAAATAATAATTGGAACACTTTTGGAAAATGGCGACAACATCCATCTAATGGCAATACACGTTCATTTGCTCCCAGACATTTTTCTAATTCGGCCTCCCATCAGACCAACTCGCATAAAAATCCCAAAAAGGGTTGACACATTTTGGGGCGGAGTAGGTGTGGAGCTGCTTCACCCCGGTGTCATTTTTCTCCACAGTCAGATTCTGCAACCACTTCTTTCCATAACATAAACCAATATGCCAATATGAACTCTTCTACTCCTCCAATAGTATATAATACAAGAACTTTTTTCAATTCTGATATAGTTAATGAACATCTACCTACTGATATAAATATTTCATCTTCCACTAATAATTTTGCTCCTTTTGAAGTTAACAATGAAGTTATTGTACCAAGATCCCCATTAACTAAGTCCCAGTATCCAATTTCATCACAGAGACTTGTAAAATCTGTTGCTATTCAAACAACTAAAGAAATTCCTGTTGTTTCGAATTCCTCCATGCAAACTACTGCTTCTGACAATAACACAGTCTTTGTTGAATCAATAGAATTTCTTCTTCATGCTGAAGTTGATCAACCCACTCTTCCAATCATACAATTGTCTATCAATAAAAATCCTGCCAATTTTCTTCTCGATTCTGGTGCGAGTATTTCATTATTATCAAAATATTACTTCCATAAGATAAAACAATTTGTTCATTATAACAGAATCGCCTCTAATGTTAAAATTACTACTGTAAATTCTGCTGTTATTTGTTCAGGCTGCATAAATTTATCATTCAAAATAGGAAAACATTTTTATAAGCATTCCTTCTTTCTTATTGATATTCCTGAAAACTCCAAATTCATTGCTATTCTCGGATTTGATTTCTTGAAATCTAATAGAGTTATTATTGACCTACACAATAGTCAAATAAAAATAAATAACAATGTACTAGATATCTTGGACTCTGTCTCTGCACAAGAAGTTAATGAAATACAGAATTCAGAAATAGATAGCTTACCCCAACATACTCCTTCACTTAACTCCTCCAAGCAAATCAACTCAGCATTTGTAAATTCCAATACTCCAGTATGTCATTCCCAGTCTTCAAATAGTTCTTGTTATTCTCGAAAGAAAGTGGTCATTCCACCTAACAGTACTGTATACGTACCAATGGCGGATCTAAGGGGCGATCGCCCCCTTGAGACGAAAAAGAGTCGATAAACCGACATTAGAGGCCTCCATTGGAAAAGGCTTCCGGCGGTCCCAGCCCGACCCGCGGGTCGGGCCGGGACCGGGCCTTCTTTTTCTGGAGTCTCGGGCCTGGAGCGGGCCTCGCGTTTTCTGGAGACTGGTGCCGACCAGACTTCGGGTCGTTTTTTGGGTCGTGCCTGGATTAGATTTCATTCTTTCTAAGAGGTCTGCACGGGCCAAAATTTTCAGGCCTGAGCCAGGCATAAAAGCAGAAAATTCGGTCCGGTTGCCAGCAATGGCGTATCGCACCCCCACCCCCCTTGCTTTAATAAAAGGTCTGCAAACCGACATCAGAGGTCTGTGCGGGAAATGGTCTGGCCCAAAGAAAAATCTCGAGCCAGTTTTCATTCACGAAACTCGGACCTTGCCTGTTCTCCACTCTTTTCTGGCCGGGTATTCCTTTTCTGTAGACTCGAGCCGGGCCGGTATAGACCTCTTTTTTTCCAGGACGAGTTTGGCAAGGAATTCATTCTTTCTAGAGATCTGCACGAGCCGAAATTTCCTGACTCGGGCCCGACCCGGTATAAAAGCTAACAATTCGGCCCGTGTCTGACTCAACCCGTATGAAAACCATTATTTGCTCGTACATACCTCTAAATTCTTGCCTCCGAGCCTATGTTCGGGTGGCATTTTAGGTAGATTTCCAGATCTACGCCGATCATGACTCCCAGAACCCAAAACCACACCCAGTTCAAAACTTTATCTATCTATATCACTTTTTTATGGACACGATAACTTCAATAATTCTGCACAAATCTCATCCAAACTGATATATAAAATCAAGGGCATAAAATCTCAATTTGGTCAAGTTCGTTAATGGGCAAAATTGAACCAAGGTTGGGGAAATGGGGGGAGGGGGGGGGCTTTTTGTGAAAACATAAAAAAACACATAACTTCTTAAATATGATACATATCGAATCCGTTTAAAGTTATTATTACTTCTAGGAAAAGGGCCGAAAATTTATGTTGGACAGATTTTTGATATCATTAAAAATGGCCTCAAGGGGGGGGGGAGGAATAGGTGTGTTTAAGAAGAAAAAAATTCATAACTTTGTCAATTCACAAGATATCAAATACTCTTAAATTTGTTATAAATCCTCTTAATATTATCTACAACTTTTATATTGACAAGTTTTTTATAGGACCAACCCTTACAGCAAAACAAAATTAAAACAAAAAAATCCTAGCCGGCTCCGCCTACAGACACAGGTGATTTCGAAGTAGTCGGTCCCAACTGCCGCAATATGGCAAAAAGGTCATTTCCGGAATTCCCAAAATACAGGCGCCCCACGATCTGAGTCTTCGAAATCTGCCTGTACCTATAGGCCGAGCCGTCAGGGATTTTTTTTTTCGAACAAAGTATTTCTTCCCTGGTGAGGCATTAACGTTCAACGGTCCGGCTCCTCCGGACCGAGTGGCCTCACTCAGGCTTTCAAGAACAAAGTATTGGATTGGTAAAAATTTTCGACGTATTTCTACATTTTAGGAGGTCCTGAACAGAATTGACTGTTCTTAGAAAATGTCTGTCTGTCTGTCTATAGACACTGCTTGACAATTGCTAAGGAACAGAAACATTTTTTGAAATAAATAATCACAGGCAATGATTGAAGAAATGAAACTAAGAACATATGTAATAGAGGTAGAGTGTTATATTTATCATGCAAAATGGTACAGATCGCACCACATGGGAAAGCGGGATAACAAAAATAAAATAAAGAAATGTCTCTGAAAATTTTCGGACTTGACAAAAAAGGGTCTTTTTATATGAAAAAATAAGATATATCAATCTCTCAAGGAATATGGCCTTCTCGGACACTAGTTACATTTTCATCTGTTATTCATGCTGTCTATTAAACTATTGAAGAGTCCTTGGGGGATATTTTCCCACTCCTCTCTCAAGGCGTTTTTCAGTGCTTGTAGACATTTTGCACTTCATTAATACCGTACCACACGGAATTTCACAGAAATTAATTCAACAACTTAAGGCGCTATTTTCTTCAAACACCTAACTGCATAAATTTTCGAATGAATAACGATCTCCCATGGACTACATTTTAGGCACATAACAGGTCCGTCCTTAGTACGCCATCTATAATTAATTTTACTATGTTGGTTGGCTGTTGGGAACGCTACGTTGAAAAAACGAGTTGTTCCTTAGCAATTGTCAAGCAGTGTTACAATCAAGCAAGTAATACAAATTTTGTGGGCACTCTATCTCAAGAACTAATGCGCGGAATTTAATGAAAATTCGTATTTAGTTAGACCTTGACATAAATTGGTGCAGATGATGTTTTGGTTTAAATTACTCAACAGGTGATACTGCTATGCTGTATTTTTCGCAATATCTATATCTTAAGAATTTACACACGGTATTTCATTAAACTTTAGATTATGTTTGACCTTGGCATATATAGATCTTTATTAGAATTGGGTGTATACCGCCCAACAGATGTAGCCACTATGATCTGTTTTTCACGATTTCCGCGTTTGCTGTATCTCAAGAACGAATAGATTGTCATTTAATTTTTATTGCAGACAATTTGATTTATGTAGAAGAAAGTTTTGTGATAGCCACAACATACTAGTATTAATTTGTTTTCGTAAAAATTGTAGTGATGTTGTACATTTTTTTTAGCATAATTTTTAGAAATTTAGTTTGGTTTAATAAATCAAAGAGAGAAACTTTTAAGTAATCGGGTGTGCCAATCCCAAAGATTTCTTCTATCTCATCCATGTTAATACTTCAAAATTCACTTTCACAGAATTCCATTTTACATCAGCTGCTTGCGAAGCGCCGTGTTACCTTCCCTGCATGAACAGCCGATGTTAAACTACGAAATATTGCACATAAATCGCTCAGCGGCCCCTTCCGGTGGAATATGCCCAAATTTAAGTACGACCTGCTAGCCATAGTCAAAAACCTATCAATGAAATTTGGTTTAATTCTATGCACAATTTCATACACTTTCGATGATACAAAGGGGACATACACAAGGACAGACAGACATTTTGTAAAAACATGTTTTTCATCTCTTTCGGTGTACATCCCAGAGATCTGCATGGGCCGGAATTTCCAGGCCCGGGCCCGTCCCGATTCGTACAAAAAATTATTGGCCCGGTATAAAAGTTAAAATTTTTGCCCGAGTTTGGCCCGGTATAAAAGTTAAAATTTTGCCCGAGTTCGGCTCGGTGTAAAAGTTAAAAGTTCGGCCCGAGCCTAGCCCGGACCGTGTAAAACAAGTGATTGGCCCGACCCGGCACGGTATAAAATCTGAAAATTCGGCCCGAGCCCGGCCCAGCCCGTGAAAACAGATTATTAGCCCAGCATGGTATAAAAGTTAAAAGTATGGTCAAGTCCGGCCCGGCACGGTATAAAAGTTAAAAGTATGGTCCAAGTCCGGCCCGGCACGGTATAAAAGTTAAAAGTATAGTCCAAGTCCGGCCCGGAAAAAAATGCTGGCCAGGTCCGGCCCGTAAAAAACAAAATACTGGCCCAGATCGATATACGAGTACAGCTAAAATCTCGGACCGAGCCCTGATTGGTATAAAAAGAAAAAAGTATAAAAGCTAAGATTATAAAAGCCCGGTAATTAAAGCTAAACCCCGAGCCCATCCCGAGACTGTCCATTAGGAAATTTTTACTGCATATAGATTTTATCAGAAAAAATATTTTAGACATTCCTTTAAAAAACAGGGTCAACCCGAACACGTTACGCAAGAGTGAAAAAACACGACCCGCAGGAAAAATGTAGAAGTAAACCCGGCCTGCAGAAAAAAAAGTAAAAATTAACCCAATCCAAACCCATCTCGTATCAAAAGACAAGTTAACCCAACCCAAACCCGACCCGCAGTAAACGTAGAAGTCAACCCGCCCCAAACCCGACCCGTAGCCAAAAGTAGAAGTAAATCTGACCCGCAATTAAAAAAAATTAGACCCGGCCCGACCAAGACTGTGGGTCAGATATTAACCTCCAAATTTCTGATATCGCCCCCCCCTTGAAGACTCTCTAGATCCGCCCTTGATACGTACCTGTGGTGTCTTCCTTTTCTTATTGTAACCAAGAATATTTGTTTGAACCTAACAACCATGACTTCCCTACATGTGCATATCAATCCATAATTTCTGCTGAAATTCATTCAAAAACAAAAGGTGATAACAATCCAAGCACTTATTTTTCTGTACCTATCACTAATAATACTGAAGAAGTTTTTCACATCAATAAAAATTCTCTTTTGGGTACAATTTATGAAATAGATGATATTCAAGAAGATATTGATCCTGAAACAATTATTTCTCCTCAAGAAATTAATGTAATTCAGGCTTCAGCTGATGTTTTAAAATTAAGAAAATCAGAATTTAAACTTAGTAACTTCAGCCTAAATCATTTAACCCCATATCAAAAAGCAGATCTACAAAATTTACTGTTAAAATATGATACAGTCTTTTCTTCTTCTATGAAATCCTTGGGCCATACTGATAGAGTCATACCTCATATTCAATTTATCTCAGATGTTCCAGTTAAAACCCTGCCCTTCCCTGTTCCTCAATCAATACAAGATGAGGCGAAGCAACAATTGGATATGTTGGTTGAGGCTGGAATTATTGAGCGAAGTATTTCTGAATGGGCATGTCCGATGCTAATGGTTAAGAAGAAAGCATCATCTCCAAATGAAAAACCTACATTTCGAATGGCACTTGATTTACGATTAATTAATTCTATGATTCGAAGCTCTTCATATCCATTACCTAGAATTGATACTATAATTAACAATATTTCTAAATATAAATATTTCACAACATTAGATTTTCCTTCTGCATATCATCAAATAAACCTCCCTAAAGAATTCCGTAAGAGACTTTCGTTTACTACTGAATGGGGTACTTACAGTTTTTCTCGTTTAATGTTTGGACTCAGATCCGCAGCATCATCTTTTCAAATGCTAATTGATGCCATAATAGAAGAAAGTAAATTACAAGGTGTATATGCTTATCAAGATGACATCATTGTTGCCAGTAATTCCTTTCAAGAAATGATTGAAAAACTACAGATTTTATTTTCAATTCTGCAAAAACATAATCTTACCTTATCTCCTGCTAAATGTCAATTTCATCAAACTGCCATAGACTATCTTGGTTTTCACTTACAGGATCATACTATTCAGCCAATATCTTCTAACATAACTAAAATTACTTCATTTCCAGCTCCTAGGACTAAAAAACACTTGAAAAGATTTATTGGTCTGTGTGGTTTTTATCGTAGACTTATTCCTAAATACTCAAAACTAATAGATCCGTTAATTAAACTTACTTCACCTAAAGTTCCTTTCAAATGGTCCGAAGATCATGATAAAATCTTCAAAGAAATTCAAAATATATTTTTCACAAAGCCTTTTCTCTCCTTACCTGATTGGTCTAAATCATTTTATCTAAACACTGACGCAAGTGGTACTGCTATCTCTGGTGTGCTCTTAGAAGAAAGAAATGGTCAACTACTTCCTGTCAGCTATTTTAGCAAAACCTTATCTCCCTCTGAAAAGCAATATTCTGCTCTAAAATTAGAGCTCATGGCAATAGTAAAAGCAATTAATGCATTTAAATATTTTCTATACAATAGACATTTCACTATCCTTAGTGACAGTAAACCAATTGAACATTACAAGCGTACTAGTTCACCAGTTGATCTTACTACCAGATGGTTGGTTGATCTCTATAATTATGATTTTACGTTTGAATATCTTAAAGGTGAGAGTAATGTGTTAGCAGATTATTTCTCTCGTGAAGATTTTACAAACCACTCTCAAGACCTTAATACTAACCCTGAATTAATAAATGATGAAAATATTCTTCCAATAACCACAAAGTCACCAACAATCGAATTGCATCATATTGATAATAATAGTCAACAAAACCAACAGTCTCATGACCAGAGTATGGAAATTTCGGAATCTACTTTTCTTTGTGAATAGCGAAATGATCCGAAAATAATCGATTCCATTACATCTGATAAACCTGATCCTAAATTCAAAAATTATTTCATTCACCCGGATACAGGTCTACTTATGATTAAACGTAAATTTTTGCAACCAGAAAATTCATGCCATATTAAAATTATTGTGCCTCATATCTTAAAACCTAAAATTTTACGCATTTGCCATATGCCTCATTTTGGAATTTGTAATACTTACAAAAGATTACTTAAGAAGTTCTATTGGTCAGGAATTTATAAGGATACGAAAAATTTTGTTCTATCCTGTGATTTATGCATTAAATATAAGCTTAGAAGAATACCACCAGCACCATTACAAGAAATGTTTATACCATCAAAACCTAGGGAGCTTGTTTCAATGGATTTTCTTGGTCCATTTTCTAATAAATATCATGTGCTGACATTTCTTGATCATTTTTCTAAACATTTAGAGCTGTATCCCATTAAAAATGCTACTGCACAGGCTGTTGTCAAGTCTTTGACCAATTACATCACTACCTTCGGTCGTCCAGCATCTTTAATGTCTGATCTTGGACCTCAGTTTTATGCTCAGATATTTGATAACTTTACAGAGAGCCTCAAAATTAGCATTGTTCATTCATCTTCTGGACACCCTCAGACACAGGGATCATCTGAGAGGATCAATACCAGTATTAAAGCCTCTATTGCAACACTAGCTCAAGAAGGCTACAATTTCGAACAGGCTTTAATGATTCACAAAAGCCTATACAACAATACAGTCTATTCGTCTACGGGATATTCACCAGCATATCTTCATTTTGGTAGATCCTTATCCAACATCTTTGATTTGTTTGAGTATCCTGATCTCGAAGCATTGTCATATCCTTATGACTACTACCAATATATGTCCTCAATGAAAGATGTCTACCAGAAAGTTTACAAAAATATGAAGGGTGCTCAACATTTACGTAATCAGCGTCAACATCAGAGTGCTAAACTACGAAAATTCCAGTGTGGTGACATTGTTTACATTAGAACTAATGATACCTTTAAACCTAGGAACATTGGTCCTTATGAAGTCGTTAAAGTCATATCTGATGTGCTACTCTCAGTTAAAGTGTTAGAAGACGAACTTGATCAGTCCTTCACCATAAATGTAAACAGAGTATTACTTGCACAGAAACGTCACCAACACTTAATGTTGCAGCAACCTCCCGGTCCACAAATTCCTCCATCACATAGATATAACTTAAGATGCAGAATATAAACACAATATGTAATTTTTTTTATAATAAACTAATAATTATTTTTCTATTTTACAGGTATATAGCCAATAACCTGTGGCCAGGGTTATGCTGCTGTACCTGCCTTAAAAGTCTGCATTAAGTTAAATTATTTAGTAATGTTCTTTACTCATGTAAATTAAGTTCACAATATTTAAAAAAAAAAAAAAAAGTTATTTAATGTATTTCTGGTACAGTTTTTCATTTTTATGTTCCACGACTTAGTCAATTCCCTTTTTTTTTTTTTTTTGGAGATCTCCAATCCCATTCATTTTTCCCCTTATTATTATTTTTTTTTTTTTTTCTCTCTCCCTTATTTTCATGAAATTTATTATTGATGTTTGACATTTTTATGACAAATTTATTGAAGTTAGTGACATTAGAAAGTTTATTTATGTTGAAAGAAAAGTTACATTGATGATATCTCTGTACAATTTTATGACATATTTATTGAAGTTGATATAGTTGAAAGTTTTTATTTACTTATGTTTACATTTTTAGAAAAAAGTTGGTGATGTTGATTTTTGTTTTTCAGAGTTTGATATGCTGTCTATTAGTATTAATATTATTTATTTATTGATATTGGATAACAGCATTGTAATAAAGATTACATGAATTATTGATACATCTGAATTTGTATGATTTAAAGATTATGATTATTACTAAGAAAGTTGCAACTATTAGTATATTTTTGGAATAAAGAAAATTTATTTTGTTTTCATGATCTCTATTAACCATTTGCTTAATTCAAAAGCAAGAACTTTTATTGTAATGGTTCTTTGATTCGAGATCTTTTATGGTATGTTATATTTGTTAATATTATGTATATAGATGTGCACATTTTTTTTTGTTTGGCTAGCCATATTTTAAAGTAATGAAATATGAAGATATATATATGTTAAATATTTATAACTCTATATCTTGTATATATATATATATGGAATTGATGTAAAAATTATGTATTCCTTTTTCTCTCTCTTTCCTAGTTGGCCACTGCATTTAAATTTTTTTGGAATTTTTAATGGTTTGTTATTTGGCTTACAAAATTTTGCTTTCCCATCCTGCTGTAAAAGGTTCTACCTTTTACATCTGTCTGGAGCATCAAAATTTTTTTTCGTCGTTCGGGGGTATTGTGAGATGAATTCTCACATTATTTAATTTACCGTTCTTTTAATGTTTTGTTTATCGGCATTTTTGTGCGTGCGTATTACGATGCTTCGCTATTTATCTTTATTTTAGCCCTCGTGCTTTTTTTAAATACTGCTTCATTCATTCTTTTTAGCGATACTTTGTCCCCATCGGCGGTTTGTTTACATTGCATCGGAACCTCGTTCGCGGCGCACGCGCATTGTTAGTTTTTTTTCCGCAGCCGTTATCGCTCTCTCCTCCATCGGCGGCAGTCGCGCATGCGCAGTATGCATGGCTCTGACCTTGATTCACCGTTGGAGCGGCTCTTTTTAAATCTCGCCGTACGTAGGATTTTCAAAAGCTCTGACGCGTTGCTGCGTTGGCGTATAGGGGATCATTTTACTTTTGGTTTTGTTTTGAGAGCGGCGATTCGTTTGTTTATTACCGTTGACTTTAAATTTTAATCAATTAAATTGAAAGGCCCGTGATTTCACTTTGGATTTTCCCGCATGCATCATATATATAATTTTTCCGTTATTTTTTGAAGCAGTTTGTCTGATGGGAGTCGTCGGAATTGGACGTGTTATTTCTTTTTTTATTTTGTGCCATTTTATTTTTTTCAAGTTAAAAATCTTAATGGATGATGCCCTGCAGAATGACGAAGTCTTCGTGTAAAATAAAATAAAAACCAGGATGGGTTTTACCGTTCTCATGGTGGCCAAGTGGAAGGAATATATTTCTTCTTCTTTGAAAGAAATTAATAAAGAACTTTATTTATGATTCAAGTCTTCTTCATATCTCCATCTTTTCAACATACGACTGTTTTGGGTGAGATCCTTTTTAGTTATAGATTTTCTCAGTGACCTTAAAGAATTCTTTTAAATATCTAAAAGAAAGGGTTATTGCAAATAACCTAACTGCAATTGTACTAATTAAACACGATCATAAAATAATATATTTCAACCATCTTCTCAAGAATAATACCACACATGGGGGACAAAATACGAGTTGTGTAGAAACCAGGACCATCTTTTACAACAATAACAACTTTTCCTTGCTTCAACCCAACACTGACGGCAGATGCAGCGGTATCAGGAGATGTTTTGTCAGTCGTTATGATTTCTAGAAGCATCATTTTGTCTACAGGCGAAAAATAATGCATCCCAATAACCTGCAAAAAAAGAAATTAGATTAATTAACTAACACTGATGAAACAAAAAACATTTAAAGAAATTCTACAGTAACGAAAAAAAAAATTGTAGGTCTCTAAGCTATTTAATGTAGCAATCAAGTTCACAGCTACAAAATTAATGCAAACGAACTATGAGAGGGCCAAGAATTTCTTAAGACATTTAAAAAATTCCTAATTAAAGAAGCAATTTATGCAGCAATAAGAGACACTTGCATTAATGTTTTGCAACTTAATGAAAATAATCCTTTTGATCTTTTCTCTCTTTTACGGCTGATGGCACAGCGACAATGCAAGGAGTAAGAAAAGGTGCAATCCAGAGATTGTCAGAAAATCAACCAAATTTAATAAAAATGCACTGCATGGCACTCAGATTAGAACTGGTCTTCAAAGACACATTAAACCATTTTCCAGCATTTGAAAGTATTCAAGCATTTCTTTTACAACTCTTCAAATTTTACCATAATAGCCCCACAAATCGGACACAGCTGAAAGAAACGTCAATTGCCTTAAAGTTGAAAGAATTAGTTCCAACTCGAGTTGGTGGTACTCATTGGTTACTGTGAGATGATTTCTCACATTATTTCTTTTGCCGTTCTTTTAATGTTTTTTATCGGCAATTTTGTACGTATGTGTTACGGTGCTTTGATTTTTATCTTTATTCTAGCCCTCTTGCTTTTATTAAATACTGCTTCATTCATTCTTTATTAGCAATACTTTGTTCGCATTGAGTGTTTGTTTACATCTCATCGGCACCACGTTCGCGGCACGCGCATCGTTCCTACTCTGCAGCCGTTATCATTTTCTCTTCTGCTTCGACAGCAGTCGCACATGCTCAGTATGCATGGCTCTGACTTTGATTCATCGTTGGAGCGGCATTTTAAATCTATCTTACGTAGGATTTTCAAAACATTGACGCGTAGCTATGTCAACGAATAGGGGATAATTTTACTTTTGGTTTTGTTTTAAGTATGCAGATTTGTTTATTAATTATCGTTGCCTTTAAATTATAATCAATTAAATTGAAATGCCCGTGATTTCACTTTGGCTTTTCCCGTATTTGTCATATATATAATTTTTCCATTACTTTTTGATTCAGTTTTTCTGATGGGAGTTGTCGATATTGGATGTGTCACTTTTTTTATTTTGCCATTTTGTTTTAAGTTAAATTTTAATGGATGAAGTCTCGCAGAACGACGATATCTTCATATAAAAGTCTAATTAGGATGGATTTAGTAATTGATGTGGTGGCCAAGAGGAATATTTCTTTTCTTTACTTTTAATTGAATAAATAAAAAGAACTTTATGATTCAAACAACGTATACTTCATGTTTCCTCATCATCAACATGCAACAATTTGGGTGAGATCCATTTTTTTATATTTTCTCAGTGACCTATAAAGAATTTCTTAAATATTTTAAGAAGAGGTTATTGGATCTCTAATCCAGAAATCTTGAGTATGATTCTACACAACAGCAATGGTACCTTCTGCTCACGATCTTAAAAAATAATATAATTTCAACCATCTCTCAAAAAATTAATATCACAGTAACCACATCTCCACAGAGCATTCAAAAAACTTCTTTCTGCTGTACAATTCTATTTTACTGCAGCTCGAAAACTGTAGTATCTCCTCTAAAACTGAATCAGAATCTATTTCTAAAGGACTTCTGAAATCAATGAAGTCAGATACATTTATGCAGACGGCTATAGAACTTTAGGAAGTTGTTTCATATCTTGAGAAAGTTTCGCTAACTTTGCAGAACAGAGACATTACACTATTTCATGCCTATAATACAGTATGCACAGCAATAGATTTATTAGAGGATTTAAAACAAAATGATGAAATCATTAAACGAAAATTGGAAAAACTAAACCTAAAACCAGTAAGCAGTAGGAAATGCATTTCCAAAGATGAAAGTAAATTGACAAAGTAGTTGATAGATGATATTATTGAACAATTGAAAAAGAGATTTCCCGACATTGACAAAGGTTTAAGAAGCATCACTAAAATATTATCCTTTGCCGAATGGCCCAGCACATGCTCTTATAATTTTGGGAAGGAGGAACTTGAAGCTGTTGTTACAGAATATGGGATAGTATTAAAAAATTTTAATATTGAAACAGAGAACTTGACATTTGAATGGGCATCTTTAGTGAAAGCTGTTTATACTAGTACAAAGGAACCCAAGAAACAGACATGAGAAACTATAAATTCTGAATTCCATAACTCTGAAGGACTTCGTTAAAAGAAAAATAAGGACTTTCTAAAGTTTATAAAAAACTGTATATATGCTTACTTACATTAAAATTTAATCACAAGGTTGAAATTTTACATAAAACATAATTACCATTTCTAATTAATTTTTTAATGAGCAACAAAATGAAATACAAAAAATATATAAAACAAACATTTTATTAGATGGCTATCAATTGTTTTTTAGCATCAATTTCTTTGGAGAAGGAGGAAATTTCCTCATTTTTTTTCTTTAGCAGATTTTCTACAATTGTTTGATTTGATAAATAATTTAATGTCTTTAGTTGTTTCAGCTTTATCGGCTAATTCATCGGCTATACTTTCCAACTGCAATATCTCCTTTTCAAGACACCATATTTTTTGCTTTATAAAACTTATAACATCTGTGATAAACATCCTTTTATTTTTTGCAGAGGAAGACTTTTGCTGTTGTTTCTGATCACGGAGATATTGCTGGTACTTCATCCTAGAAGATGCCTCGCCAGACGCGATTTTACAAACCATCACACGTAGAACGATTGGAGACGATGTGGAATGGTGATTGGTCGACTGCCCGAGACAATGTAGGAGGAGCTTAATACGCTTGAAGAGGATATTTTTCATTTCGTTGAAGAATCATAAGAAAGTCTGATCTTGCATATTCATGTTTGCTTTATTTTTAATGATGCTTAGGACTTTTTAAACGTGTCTAACAAAAAATTATTAACTTAATCCAATTAAAAGAAAACAATCCATATGTACAAGTATAATTTGAAACAGCAAATCAAATACTTCTAGCTCTTGTATTTTCAGAGCTCATTATCTAATTCAACTCTTGTTTTTTTTTTGTTTTTTTAAGAAAAATAAAACTGATATTTTAATTGTAAAGGTTGATGAAAACTAATTTAAATTCGTAGTAGCTTGTGTACATATTTTAAGGGAAAAAACTATACGTCCAGCATAATTTATTGATATATAAACAAACCTTACATAAAGTTAAACATATTTAATTTATAAATTATTATATTCTTTAATATATATAATCTACAACTTTCAATTTAAAAAAAAAAGATTACATGTTTACATTTATTGTAATTTTTATTATAGTTAAATTTTTTACTGAACTTAAAGGTTTATTAAACAAACTATTTCCTTCATATCTTTAAGTCGAGACAGCGTAAAATACAAAATTTTCATACAAATTCATTTAATTTTGGAATTATTTTTTTTCTTTTTACACTTAAAAACTTGCAAACATTGCATGTATCCACTGCAAAATTTAAGTGAAAAAAAAATCTCATTCAGTATTTAAATAATTTAAAAAGCTATACAAATTACACTTGAACGCCTAAAATCCATGCAACTTCTAAGCCGTTAAAAATACACATACATATATTTATTTTTTTATTTAAATAATTTAAATGGTTTATTACGAAACACACATAAACCCTCCAATATCCTTATTATTAATGTCCGTGTACGTCTGTGTGTCTGTCTGTGTGTGTGTGTATCTGTACCCGGATAAACTCTGCGAACGTAGCGAGTAGCGAAGCGCTTTGTGTGTCAAAAAATTCAGAAAAATCCGGTCCTCCAGGAATTGCAGTTTCGAAAAAATCGGTCCATAATTAAGGGAGTTATTAACGAACAAAACTGTTTTAATTACTAAAAAGAAACCTACGTGGAAATTATTCCGCGCATGCCCAGAAGAGCTCAATCCTCATCTTCCGCAAAAAGAAGAAGGAAAGATCGCTTCTGCCAGTTTCGTTGTACGACTGTCTAAACTCGCCGACGGCGAACCGACAGAAATACGAAAAAACCGTCCACATATTCTCAAAGAACGTACTTTTACGTCTCTAACGATTCGATCGGTTCGAAAAAATTTTGATATTAACCCTTTCAAAAAAAATAATCAAAAAGGGTCGAATTCGTGTTTTTTATATTCTCCCTTCTTCCGAACCTCGCATCCGCCGGACTAAGAAAGATTCGGATAAACGGACAGGGGCGCCATTTCAGAACTTTCTTGGGGGGGGGCAAAGTTTTTTTAAGGTAGTGGCATACCCCTCCCCCTCCCCCGCAACCTCTCCGAACGAGAAGCGTTTACTGAATCATATATACAGAGACAGCAATACTTTTAATACGGAATATCAAGTGACCTTTGAAAAATTCCGTTTAAGACAGGTTTTCGTCTTAGCAAGTAATATTTTAAAATATTATGAAAGTTAAAATATTATGCGTTTTCAGTTATAGACAATTACCGTTTTTTTCAGGTATTCTTTAAGACTGTTAAAACCTTCTTTCTATAAAGCACTTCTGAAGAGCATAGGTGTATTACAGTGAAACGTGTCTATAACATAATTCTTTCTCAAACAGACAAAAAAAATCAAGTTTCGACGAAAAAAACGCAATACAATTATACTTGCTAAGATGGAGATCTGTCTAAAATGGAGATTTTTTTACAGTCCTTTTCAACTCTATTTTTGCAGGTTTTACTACAGGGGCACCTTTTCATGAGTTTCTTGGGAAGGGAGGGGGGGGGACAAAGTTTTTTTTAGAGACAGGGTTTGAAATATCGTGCAGGATTGTCCAAATCGTGCACAAAATAGAAATAGGCCCCACAATAAAAAAATGCAGTGTGAGATTTTGCCTGCTTATCTTAACTTCTTTCACAAACATTTGATACTTCTGCGAATATATTTTTAATTTCAGTGGTAGTCCGCGAATTTTTCTTCTTTTTTTTTACGCAAATGCAATTCGTCAACCGATCGCGGTAAGCATCGCGAATTTTACGCATTGGAATTAGAAAAAATAGTTAATTTGGCAAAATTGGTCGCTGAAAAAATCGTTAATTTTTTAAAACGACCGTGGAAAAATATTGAGAATTTCGCCAAAGATCACTGAAACAAATAGAGATGTTTGTGAATCGAACGCAGAAAAAATCGCGAATTTAGTATAACTAATGCGGAAAAATATCGCGAAATTCGTCAAAAGATTGAACAAAACAGTCGCGCAAAAAAGGGGAATTTCGTCAAAGATCGTGCAAAAAATCTACTTTTGTCACTCGGCTGCGGAAAATGACTTCCGAATTTCAACAAACGATCGTAGAAAAGAGTCGCGAATTGCGTCAAAAGATCGCAAAAACAAATAGCGAATTTCGTCGATCAATTGCCAAAAAAAAAAAAAAATCATAAATTTCGACAAATGGTGGAAAAAAATTAGTCAACGATCGGAATTTCGTCAAAGATTGTGCAAAAAAATAGCAATTTTTGTCAGTTAGTTGCGGAAAAAGACTCCCGAATGTTAACAAACGATCGTAGAAAAGAGTAGCGAATTACGTCAAAAGATCGCAAAAACAAATAGCAAATTTCGTCGATCAGTTGTCAAAACAAAAAAAAAAAATCATAAATTTCGACAAATGGTGGAAAAAAATTTGTCAACGATCGGAATTTCGTCAAAGATTGTGCAAAATAATAGCAATTTTTGTCAGTTGGTTGCGGAAAAAGACTCCCGAATGTCAACAAACAATCGTAGAAAAGAGTCTCGAATTTCGCCAAAAGATGGCGAAAACAAGCAGCGAATTTCGTCGATCGGTTGAAAAAAAATGTCGCGAATTTAAACAAAGGATTGAAAAATCAATTCCGTCAGTGATTCACAGAAAATATCGAAATTTAGAAAATTATCACCAAAAAAACAATCACGAAAAAAGTCGTGAAATTCAATCGGTCACGAGATAATCACCACACGAACACCATCAAGAAGTTACGAAATTTGCAAATGTTGTAATCCATAGGTATAAGAAAATTTCCATTAATGGTTTTCTGTCAGTAAAAATTGAAATAATGGCAGAAAATGATGTCCGCAAATGATGTCAGCAGTCATTTTCTGCCTTCCTCTTCAGACTATGATCTAAATTCCATACAATTCAGAAATCTGCAAAACCCTTGGTCTCAGGTCCCTTGCTCCTGCATTGGGTGGGGCTAGGGCTCCTTTAATACATAGGTATATATAAATACACTGCTCAAAACAATTAAAGGATATTGCAGTTTTAGGTGGATTTTGTATCTGGGAAACTTTTTAGCTGATTGATACATGGTCGACAGACATAGTAGGTTATATGAGAATAAATTACACATGTTTGGCAGAAAAAAATGCATTTTATTGCGCATTTGTGTACAAAAGGAAAAAAACACAATTTGTGCATATGAGAAAAAAAGAATAAGAAAAGGTGTTTTCTTCAAAGAAAATTATTTTCAGTAGGGGGTATGGTTTCCACGGGCGGCCAGCAACGTTGAACACCTTTGAGGCATGGACTCAATGAGGCTATTAATGACGAGTTGGGGTATTCTGCCCCACTCTTCCAGAAGAGCTCTTTCCAGTTCTTGGAGAGTTTGTGGGGGTTGTTGGCGGCCAGAAACTCGTCTTCCTAGAGCGTCCCAAACGTGCTCGATTGGATTCATGTCTGGAGAACACGCTGGCCATTCCATTCGAACGATTCCTTCCTCGAAAAGGAAATCCTCCACCAGGTTTGCACGATGTGCCCTGCAGTTATCGTCCATTAAAATGAAGTTTTCTCCGATTGCTGCAGCGTAAGGGACTACAATAGGTCTGAGGATCTCATCCCTATATCGGCGACCACTCAGAGCTCTCGAATGATGTAGAGGTCAGTGCGCCCGTCAATGGAGATGCCACCATACACCAACACTCCTTCACCGCCAAATCTGACACTTTCGTGCACGAACGCAGGATTATTCCTACTGCCACGGTCCCTCCAGATGAAAATACGCCTATTATCCGGATGCACAGAAAAACGGGACTCGTCAGAAAACAGAATATTGCTCCATTCATTTCTCCTCCAGTTGACATGCTCGGTTGCCCACTCCCTGCGGTCGCGACGATGCCTTGATGTTAATCTAATACATACCATCGGTCGGCGAGCATACAGACCTACAGCATGGAGCCGTTTTCGGACAGTCTGAGTTGAAATCGTGGTGCCTGTAGCCGAGCGAAGGTGTTGTTGGAGAAGAGTAGCGTTCATGTTTCGGTGTCTCCGAGCTGTTAACGCTAAATACCGATTTTCATTGGGCGTTGTTGCCCGTCTACGACCTTGCCCTGGTCTTCGGCCTGCACATCCACTCTCCAAAAAACGGTTCCAGATCCTGGAAATGACACTTTGTGACACTCCAATGGCTTGCGCTACTTCGGCTTGAGTTTGGCCCCCTTCTAACCTACCAACAATTCTCCAAGCTTCTGAATCTGTCAAATGACTTCGCTGAGATATCGTACTCATCGAAACAAAGCAATCACTGAATGCCAATCATCCTTGTCTTCATTCTCTTTTATCCAGTTGAAAGTCAAATTTCATTCGCTGCCGCTGAAGCGACGTTTTTGACGTCGAACTAAAAATTTGCATACTCCACAGTTTGAAAACCAGAAAAATTTGCATTTGTGATTCTCTTCTTCTATTTTCGGCAAAAAAAATTTCGTTTATACCTTTATTTTATATAAAACTTCAAATATCCTTTAATTGTTTTGAGCAGTGTATATAGGAGCCTTAGGTGGGGCAACACGATCCAATCAGCAGTACGGATCGAGCCGGGTTGACGCGGCTTATTTTCGCTGCGGGTCAGGTTGATTTGGAACATTTGACTACGGTTGGGCATAGATGTCCCAGTGGATTATTTTTTATTCTATTAGTACAACTTTTTCAAAACTGTCATACACTTATATTAGGATATTTTCAAGAGAAATCTGTCACAAGGATTTTTTTTGGAAATTGTAGAACGATTAATGCAAAATTAGTAGTCAATCCTCACCCGTTAACAAAGGGTTAATTGTTTCGGATTCAAGTTGGGTTTTCACTATTTTGAGTTGGGTTCGTGTTGCCCGAGTTTTCAAAGAAATACTAAATATTTTCAAATGAAAAAAAAATAATTTTTCTACATAAAAGATAAAATTGTTATTAAAGATATAATTGTAAGTCTACACTTTTCCAAATCATATTGAAATATGGATTAATTTTCTTTCATTTCGGGCGGGGTTGCGGTCAATAAAATTTTTTTGGACGTTTCCGGGTTTACTATGGAAATTAGTTCTGCATCGGCTACCCGAAATGCATTTCGTTTTGGGTTTGGTTGATTCATTTTTTTTTTTTTTTTTTTTTTTTTTTTGCGGGTCGAGTAAACTTTATACGCTTCGGGTTATGCTTTGACTCTTTCGAATCGGGTTCGAGATGAACCGATTAAACAAAAGGAGGTTCTGAATAATTTTCCAATGAAAAAACTATAGTATATTTGAATATTAATGGGTGTATATATGTGTTATTTTTTGCACATAAGCGGTAAACTTGTAGATTACTTTTCCACAAATGTATTAAAATATACATTCATTTTCTTTCACTTCGGTATGAATATTTCGGATTCGGCTTGAAGTCTATCGGATTAAAGTCAGGATTCGGGTCTGTTACAACCAAATCTGGACAGGACTCTAGTGTCAGGCTGTGAAGATTTTTAAGAGCATACTGTATATATAATATCATTTAATAAAGCAAATGATTTAATAGCATTATAACGATTGGAGTAAATATAATGTGACACTAATAAAACAAAATTAACAAATCATATAATTAGGAAATTGAATATACACCCCCCCCCCCTGCCCCGAAAATAAAATAAAAAATTTCCCCTTAAATTTTTGGCTAAAGAGAAAATTTATCACTAAAATTCTAGCCTTGGGGATAACGAGTTTTCTTTTAATACTGCTGTACACAGCTCAGAAGCAATTCATATATATATTTTTTCTCGCATATATTTCTAAAACTAGCCAAAATACTCATTAATAATAAATGTCCCACTTATAGAATGTCGCAATAGCAAGGCTTTAGAAAACATTTCAATGTTTAAGGCGGAGGGTGGGGGGATCTAAATCTACAATTAGATTTTAAAAAAAACATCAATTTCGGAAAGGTAGTTTTAGCCCCCTATGGGTTCCTTCCTTCCCAGTCAACATATTCAGTTTTGTGAGGAAGGATATATCAACAGTTTACATTTGTATTTATAAAAGATATATAGTTAAGATTATTTTCAAAGAGTGAAAATACTCTTTGACCTTATTTGAAGGAGTAAATTTTGCTTTAAAGATTGCCAGTGCCGAAAAAAAAAATTGTGTTTTCAAAAAAGAAGGTGGGAAGGAGGAGAAACATATTCTAAATTGTACTTCTTAACATATTCAGTCATAAAATGTGGATATCAAGTAGGGGTGCACAACATTAAGAGGTAGACCAGTCACAAAAATGACTGGATTGTCGAGAGCCAAAATCCGTAGTGTGGACAAAATTTTGTTTTGGGGAAGGAGCAGGATCGGCCTAAAAGTTCATAAAAATGCTAATTTTAAAAAGAGGGTTAGCCCCCTACTCAACCACCTCCTTAGTAAACATAACCCAATTCAGTTGGCAAGGATGGAAAAAATTTACAATATTCGCAGTTTTTCCCTAGTCATTGACGAAATTCATGATTTTTATGCGCCCGTTCGGCAAAATTTACGATTTTTTCGCACCCAATCAGCGAAATTTGTGATTTTTTCGCACACGATCGGTGAAATTTATGATTTTTTTCGCACCCGATCGGTGAAATTTACGATTTATATGCACCATACCGGCAAAATTCGCGATTTATACGCACCCGATCGGCAAAATTCGCGATTTTTACGTGCTCGATCGGCAAAATTTACGATTTTTACGCGTCCGATCGGCAAAATTTATAATTTATACGCACCTGATCAGTAAAATTCATGTTTTTTACTCGCCCGATTGGCGATATTAGAGATTTTTACACACACGATCGGCGAAATTTACGATTTATACGCACCTGATCGGCAAAATTCACGATTTATACGCATCCGATCGGCAAAATTCGTGATTTATACGCACCCAATCGGCAAAATTCGCGATTTATACGCACCCAATCGGCAAAATTCGCGATTTTTACGGACCCGATTGGCAAAATTTTCGACTTTTACGGGCCCGATCGGCAAAATTCGCGATTTTTACGCGTCCAATCGGCGAAATTTGACAAAATTCGCGATTTTTACGCACCCGATCGGCAAAATTCGCGTCCGATCGGCTAAATTGATTCCCGAGCCACCAGTAAACTCATCGCGGGCCACAGGTTTTGCATCCCTAGTCTAGCCTGTGAAAACTGATAAATTTTCTGAAATTTCAGATTTTTTGGGGGGGGCGGTTGCCCCCCCCCCAGCCCCCCCGAAATGGCGCCCCTGTAAACGGATTTCACCAAATAAAAGATCGGTCTTTGTCCTCTCCAATTCCCTCTTCCATTAAAAAAAATACGTCAGTTAACCCTTCGAAAATGTATATTTTCCGTACACAGTTTCGCGATTTCGGCAATTGCGACGATTTTCAAAAATTCGCAGAGGCCGTTCCAAACAAGTTAGAGAAAACTAAAAATACCAGACGAGATCTACATTCTTTATCCTTTCGAAATATGCGATCGTTTTTGAAAAATACAAATATTAACCCTTCGAAAAAAATTCGCCCGCAGACTCACTTTTGCAAATTTCGATACCCTGCGATTTTTAAAATCGCGCATCGGCTCTCTGAAAGAACAAAAAAACAAACAAACACACTCATGTACATTTCCCTCCTTTCGATATCACTATAAAACCTTTAGTTTTAAAAAATATATCAGTTAACCCTTTCGAAAACGTTTTCTTCCATAACTCTCTTTCGCTTTTTCAGCGATTTCTGCAATTTTTAAAAATTCAATTCTGGGCTTCTAAACAAGATACGAAAAAATAAAAATACCAAGGCTAATCTACGTTCTTTTTCCTTTTAAAATCAGGTATCAGTTTCGAAAAATTCGTTTTTTAACCCTTCTAAAAAAATGGTTTCCGAAACTCACTCGCGTGAATTTTCGTTTTTCGACCCATGTTTAAAAATCCGCATCGACTCGGAAAATGTGAATAGAGACAAATGAAACGCACCAGATCATAGCCACGTTCTTATTCTTATAAACATATATTTCAGTTTTAAATAATATGTACATTAACCCTTTAGAAACCGGTCGTTCCCGTACCTCACTTTCACGATTTCCTCTAATTTGCTAATGTATACCCCCCCCCCCTTACCCCCCCCCCCCCCCCCCCGCCGCAGGACTTTTTTATCGAATTACACAAATTCCGAGAGAAGAGGCTAACAGCCGTATTCCGGCAGCGTCCGAATACGAAAACTTGGCGGAACGCCCCCGTCGTGACGTCACTTTGATGTCATCGTGGCATGCGAAAGGGAAAACTGTATTCTGGGGCACTTCTTTTCGTATTTGGCGAAAAGTTAGATGCGAAAATATGATTCGGATGTTTACATATTTTCGGCTGCTGTTTTCGCCATCTCAAAGTAGGTGAAAAGCCCACGAAATCGGCTTTTCGGACGCAACTTTTATATTTGACAGGCCATAATAAGTAAGTTTCTAGTATTTTTCAATGTTAGGACTCTTTTATGACATTATATGAATGTATAGAATATCCCTCTATCTCGATACTGAAACCGAAACTATCGCTAATATGCTTTCCAAAGAAAAAAATAAGTAGAAATGTTTATTGTTTTAAAACGAATGGACTTATTTGTGGATAGATGTAATTTTGTAGAAAAAAAATCTAATATTTAGATAAACCCAAAGATTATTATGAAAATTTAAAAATCAAGCATATTTTTTAAATAGCAGAAATATCTTCTTATATCCATACTCTTGAATGAATAGACAGCAGTCAACATACTATTCGTGCTCATACAGCTTTTTTATGTTTAACATTTTGTAAAAGTAAAATGAGAAATAGATTGACTCTTTTATATATACTTATTATGTAGGGGAGACCGGTACACACTGGACCTATGGACACAGTGGACCACCTCCTAATATTTTATTTATTTAATTTTTTTTTTAAGCTTCTCTTCTATCCTAATAGACAACAGCACTGAAATGATTATTTATAGCCTTCAGAAAATATGTTTAGCTCAGATTGAACTATTTTATCCTGCTTTGTTGTTTTGAACTTCTAAAAGTAAAATTTTTCATCATCATATTTTTATTTTTTTAGTAATTAAAGGTTGTAGATAAATAAAATGAAACAGCTTTTTTGCAAAGCTAAGATACTTGTTTTTATTTTACTTTAAAGTTAATATGTTTAAAAGAAGGCTATAAACAATATTAATATGTTTATTTCTTGAACTTCAACATGGGGTACAGTGGACCACCCACTACTGGGGCACAGTGGTCCACAATCCACTCTGCTCCTGTAATGCAGAATGTTCAAAATATTTAATAATTGCTTATTTTGTATAAAGAAAGATTGTTTTGAAGTAGATTTAACTGTAAAATAAAGTAAACAAATAAAAATAACAATTTATTTAACATAGTAAGAAATATTTTGTTTTGTATTTACTGCCTTTGATAAATATAACTGTAGTCTAATTGTTGATGATTCTATTCAAGTAAGATTCATGAGACGCAAATTGAATGGAAATCAGTTTATTTCTCCCGACACTGTAGATGAATCTGCTGTTGATGTCAATGATTTCATAATGTTGCTCTCAGACCCAAAATTATTTCTTGAAAATTCCAGGCTCAATCTTACTCATAAGTACTTTGGAATTTCATTTGCAAATTTTAATGTGAGCTGATTTTTTTGTACTTAAGTAATAACTTCAACTAAATTGCAATTGTTCCTGTATTAATCTGTTATTATTTTCAAAATATAATTAATTTTTTGTTTTTGTTTCAAAATTTATATTACTATGTTATTTTGCGGGTGAAGGGGCAACAAAAAAGAATTAGATTAATGAAAAATAGATTTATATTGTATTTTAGATAATACCTAACAGTGGTCCACTGTACCCCGGTGGGTGGACCAGTGTGTATATATATATATATATTTTTTTAAATGTATTGAAAACTATGTTGTGAGAAAATTATGATGGATGTAAGAAGGTTTAAGGAATATTCAAAAATATTTTCATACAGATCGGTCAGTCTGTTAAAGAGAAAAAAAATGTTAACTGAAAAAGTGGTCCACTGTGTACCGGTCTCCCCTACTTATTCTTTTATATATAAATACTTTTGTAATTTTTTTTCTTTTTTATAGTAGAGTTATGTATTATCTGAATTCTTATAGAAAGATATCAAACAATATCAATTTATTGAGGTTAAAAAAATTCCATATCCCATAAAAACTTCAGAAGAATTTTAAGAATTAAAGCTTTTTTTTTTTTTTTTTTTTTTTTTTAAACAAATGTTTTTCTTTCATGTATTTAGAAGCATTTCAAAATCTTTATTAGTTTTTCAAGCTGGTTTAAAAATATGAAAAGAATGTTTAATTAAAAAAGAAACAAACTTTTTAAAGTCACATTTCAATTTGCTTATTTCAGTCATCTTTTGATTAATATAATTGACTTATTGTTGAATTTTAGTACAAATTTTTTATTAATTTTATTTCACCATTACAGACTTATAAATGCTGACCTATTTTATTATGTGACAGAGGCTAGATGTTTGTGATAGAACTTGCATGTGCCCCTATATTTATCATATTTTTATTTTATTTATTGAAAGAAATTTTTTTTTTATAGTAATAGGTATAATGGCTGCTGCTTATGTAACATTACTAATAGAAGAAATTGAAGAGCGGGTGGCTGCTATCCCGAAACCAATCAGAGACAGGAGCAACCCCTTTGAGGAAATGACGCAACAAAAATTTATAACAGAATTCAGAGTTAATAAAGAAATAGCTCTGTACCTAATTGACAATTTAAAAGGTTAACTGAAAGATGAAAGGATTCCACCATTCATAAGGGTAATTATTTGATTTTTATCAGGAGTATAAATTAATCTCAAAGCTTGATCTGTATTCTTTTGAGTATTGGAAGGAGGGGGGGGGGGGGGATTGTATTACTTTAATACATTGTCGCAAAATGTCCATATGATACTTTATGTCCTATTATAAGATTCTGGTGAGATACCCATTTAAAAAAATTTTATTATGTTGCATTCTTTCCTTCATTATAAATAAATATTTTAAAAAGGTTTTATGTTTACTGTAATCACTTTTGGCAGATATATTTTTATTTTGATGATAATAAGTGATTTTCTTATATAAATCGAAGTTTTTGCTTAAAATTTTCTGTTTTATTTGAAATAAACACATATAAAATTTGTTTTCAAATGATGATTAATTCTTACTTCAGGATAATCTTCATTGTGTGAAAGTTTTGCAGGACATCCGCATGTTCTTGAATGTACTATATATATATATATATATTACCTTTTAAATTTTTACTGTGTTACACTGTTAAAAATCTTCAGCTTTTGCTGCAGACACACTCCATCGCTTTTAGAGAAAACAGTTACTTTACTATATTATGAAGTATTTTCATTGGTCAAAATAGAGATATTCTATAAAAGCAGTGGGAGTGACTATGCAGCAAAAGCTGAAGATTTTTTACAGCATACTTTATTAAATTTTTATTGTAGGTTTCCAACTTTATTTTTTTTTATAGCTTTTCAAATGTTTATTATTTTAAAATAAAGTAGTACATTTCTTATTATACATATCTGTACTATGTCATGCTGAATAGAAATGTACTATAAGTTTATGATACACATATTCAAGGCCAGATTTAGACATGGGCCTGTCTCCCACAGTGGCAAAATCTGAGGAGCAGCAACTAAAATTTTGAAATTATTTGTTTTATATATATATTTTAAATGCAGAATCAGTAAGAATGATAGTACATATCACGATGGAGTTATGTTCTTTTGGAAGTACTAATTTAAAATAAGCAATTGATGTCTCAAGTTTAAATGGCAATGCAATGTTTAGCTATTGAAATATTAGAAACTATGTTTTTGCTTAGAACTTATAAATTAAAGAAAACATATCTTATCAATGCCCTTTAGAAAGTAAAATATTCAAAATATTTTTTCATAATTTTAGATTTTATCACTGATATTACACAGCAGTGATCAATAGTTTTTTTATACTTATGATTATGATACATGTATCTGAAGAAACAGATGCCCGAATTCTGTAATAATGTACAGACACCCGTTCTTTTGGGTCTTTTTTTTTTATTTCAAACAACAAAGGTATGGCAAATTATTATGGATCCTTGAAACAAAAATCTAGTCCAATTCTTATCGATAACATTTTGCCAACTATCATAAGTATTTCTCTTTTGTCTGTAATTTACATTTAATACTTCTGTAATTTGCTTCAAAAATGTAATATGTATATAATTTTTTGTTGTATGTTTTGTCATAGATTTTGTTAGCTCTTAATTTTTATGGGAATGGCAGCTACCAAAGAAGTGTTGCAAAGGTGCTTCAAGTTAGTCAGCCAACAGTCAGCAGGTCTGTTGAAGAAGTGACAAAGGCTATTAATAAAATCCTGCTGCAACACATTATCACATTTCCTACATTAGATGAGCAGCAGCACATAAAGCAACGCTATTATGATCGATATGGCATTCCTGGGACAATTGGTACAATTGACTGTACCCATGTTGAAATCATACAGCCCAGAAATGTGCGTCATGCAAATTCAAACAGGAATAGAAGCATGTGCTATATGAACAGAAGGGGATATTATACCCTTAATGTGCAGATGGTAATATTTTAATTCAGTACTTTTTGTATTATTCAGACCAGAAAGATAAATTAACAAAAAATAGTTGCCAATCACCAATCATGTTTATCGCTGTCAATCTCCAAACGAGTTCAAAACAGTAATTTAATATATTCATAACATCATTAAAAATAATAAATATTATAAAAACAAAATAGCATTTATTTAGTTAATATTTATTAAATACATAATATCAGGTTGACAGCTTTTAAGGTAATTAAATTATTTAAATTTTCTATATGGTGTTATGCCATCAGATAGAATATTACAATATATTTGTCTTCAATAAAATGATAAAACATCTATTTATTGAAAAACAGAATAATAATAGTTTTTAATTTTATTGTTTTAAAAGTTCTATATCATCTGTGATTACCAACATACATTTATTTTTTTACATACCTACTTACTACTTTATATATGTACTTCTCCTTTTTATAGAAAAACAAACATATATATAGACCGGGAGGCGGCAGCACAAACAATCACCTCATCGAGTTCACGGCTGAAATTCCAGAATTAGTTAAAACTTGATCTGCATATTAAAATGCAATCGGTCTGCCAAGTCTTGGCAGACCAATTGCATTTTAATATGCGAATCAAGTTTTAACTAATTTTGGAATTTCAGCCGTGAACTCGATGAGGTGATTGTCTGTTCTGCCACCTTCCGGTCTATATGCAATTCATTGATTTCTGTAATTACTCTATTTACTAGATAGCAGATGATAATCTAAAGATACGTTCCATTACGGCAAGATATCCTGGCAGCGTACACGATGCATTCATTTGGAGACATAGTGGAGTGAGGTCATACCTCCTAAACAACTTTAACCAGAACAGCAGTACATGGTTGTTAGGTTTGTATATAAATTAATAAAACCTAAAAATCTATGATATAGCTTCAAAATATATTTCATAGCAGTAAAAAATTATAAGTACTCAATTCTTTTCTCAAAGATAAGCTTGAAATAAACCGTTTGCATTTGAAGCAATCTTTTTTTAAAATTCTGTGTGTAATAATTTATAATTTTTATTATACTATGCTCATAAATGATATAATTTAGATAAGAACTTTCTAGTTCTTAGCATTTATTATGTTATATAAGGTTATATTTTTCTTTTTCCTCTGTAGGAGACAGTGGTTACCCTCTAGAACCATGGCTCCTAACGCCATTTCCAGATCCAGATGCAGGAACTGTACAAGAAAGGTTTAACAGAAGACATGCATCTGCACGTAATGGTGTCGAGCGCTGTTTTGGGGTCCTAAAATCTCGATTTAGATGCTTATCAAAGCACAGGGTATTACATTATGCTCCAACAAAAGCATCGTTAATAGTAAATGCCTGTGCTGTCATCCATAACTTATGTCGTCATTATGGGCTCGAGTTAGACAATGATGAACCGCTTCACCCTGATGACTTAATATCTATTGTTACCAATTGTGAAATTAGAGACAACAACCTATTACCAATTGCACGCAGGGTGAGACACCGCGTTGCAGTTACGATGTAAAAATTAATTATTTCAAGTTGTCATTTCAGAATATCACATATTTTTTAAAAATGGTATTTTTTTATATTTTTCATAAGGAATTAGAATAAATTGCTGCTACTTTTTCATGCTATTACAAGGGCTATTCGGAAAATAAGTTATGTTTATGAATAAAAAACAATGAAAGGAAACATTTTTTATTATTTACCAAACGACCATGAATGTCATCCAAAAAAGGAAATGTTTACTATGGTGCTTAGAGACATTTACAATTTTATGCCTGGTATTTAAAGTGAATTTTATTTTATTAGTTTATTCTATAATATATATCTGTTCTGTTATTTTAAATATATATATATATATATATATTTGTAATAATTTGTGAAAGCCTGTAATTTTCAAAAATTATATTTCTTTAATGTTAAATTTTTGTACCAATGTTTTTTTTTTTTTCTCAATGTGTTATTTTGTGTGAATTCATAAAATTTGTGCAATGATAGTAAAAGTCTATAATATGCACCTCTAGTCAAGTGTGCTTTATAAAGGTCTACTGTATTTCACTAATTTTGTCATGCACTATTTTATAAATAGTTAAATTTTTCTTTCCGTGTTATGGTATACTTGTACTATTCAAGAAAAATATTCTATAATGTGAATATGTATCCATTGATTTGGTGTTCGTTTTTCCTTATTTTTATTTTAAAAGAATTGCATTTTTCTTTTTTAAATATTTTTTCTCTTAGAAAATCATTTGTTTTTAAACAAAAAATAGTTTATTCTTTTTAATGGCTTTTGTTAATTTATGTGTGAGCAATTAGTAAAATAGTCAATAATAAAATTTCAAATCTGGTTATATATAAGTTTTGGTTGTCATTATTTTATGTAATTTCTATTTATTCTGAAATATAAAAATTAGAATCCTGCACCAAAGTTTAAAAAATTTCACAGACTTTTTATTCCAAATGCATTCACATGTAACAATGTCACGTTTTCTGAAACAAATTACATTGTTTAATTTGTGACATTTTATGAATGAGAGTGATATATTAAGTGTTGCCAATTTAGTAATATATATATATTATTATTATTCATAAATATAAATATAGATCATATTTTTGAAAATGTATTCTATTAAACACAGATTGATTAAAGCAAATATTTACTAATATACTATTCAGAAATATTTGAAGATATTCGAATAAAAAATTGTGCTAAATTTGCAACACTGGTTATTTATTTAAAATTATTATTATTTGTATTGCTAATGAATATCACCTTCTAATTTGTAATATTGACACAAATAAAATTCTGAAATTTGAAACTGAGTAAAACACTACAAACTGAATTTTTCCAAATGAATGAAAAAATGTTCAAGTTGGACCCCCTTAAATTTTTGGCTAAAGAGAAAATTTATCACTAAAATTCTAGCCTTGGGGATAACGAGTTTTCTTTTAATACTGCTGTACACAGCTCAGAAGCAATTCATATATATATTTTTTCTCGCATATATTTCTAAAACTAGCCAAAATACTCATTAATAATAAATGTCCCACTTATAGAATGTCGCAATAGCAAGGCTTTAGAAAACATTTCAATGTTTAAGGCGGAGGGTGGGGGGATCTAAATCTACAATTAGATTTAAAAAAAAACATCAATTTCGGAAAGGTAGTTTTAGCCCCCTATGGGTTCCTTCCTTCCCAGTCAACATATTCAGTTTTGTGAGGAAGGATATATCAACAGTTTACATTTGTATTTATAAAAGATATATAGTTAAGATTATTTTCAAAGAGTGAAAATACTCTTTGACCTTATTTGAAGGAGTAAATTTTGCTTTAAAGATTGCCAGTGCCGAAAAAAAAAAATTGTGTTTTCAAAAAAGAAGGTGGGAAGGAGGAGAAACATATTCTAAATTGTACTTCTTAACATATTCAGTCATAAAATGTGGATATCAAGTAGGGGTGCACAACATTAAGAGGTAGACCAGTCACAAAAATGACTGGATTGTCGAGAGCCAAAATCCGTAGTGTGGACAAAATTTTGTTTTGGGGAAGGAGCAGGATCGGCCTAAAAGTTCATAAAAATGCTAATTTTAAAAAGAGGGTTAGCCCCCTACTCAACCACCTCCTTAGTAAACATAACCCAATTCAGTTGGCAAGGATGGAAAAAATTTACAATATTCGCAGTTTTTCCCTAGTCATTGACGAAATTCATGATTTTTATGCGCCCGTTCGGCAAAATTTACGATTTTTTCGCACCCAATCAGCGAAATTTGTGATTTTTTCGCACACGATCGGTGAAATTTATGATTTTTTTCGCACCCGATCGGTGAAATTTACGATTTATATGCACCATACCGGCAAAATTCGCGATTTATACGCACCCGATCGGCAAAATTCGCGATTTTTACGTGCTCGATCGGCAAAATTTACGATTTTTACGCGTCCGATCGGCAAAATTTATAATTTATACGCACCTGATCAGTAAAATTCATGTTTTTTACTCGCCCGATTGGCGATATTAGAGATTTTTACACACACGATCGGCGAAATTTACGATTTATACGCACCTAATCGGCAAAATTCACGATTTATACGCATCCGATCGGCAAAATTCGTGATTTATACGCACCCAATCGGCAAAATTCGCGATTTATACGCACCCAATCGGCAAAATTCGCGATTTTTACGGACCCGATTGGCAAAATTTGCGACTTTTACAGGCCCGATCGGCAAAATTCGCGATTTTTACGCGTCCAATCGGCGAAATTTGACAAAATTCGCGATTTTTACGCACCCGATCGGCAAAATTCGCGTCCGATCGGCTAAATTGATTCCCGAGCCACCAGTAAACTCATCGCGGGCCACAGGTTTTGCATCCCTAGTCTAGCCTGTGAAAACTGATAAATTTTCTGAAATTTCAGATTTTTTGGGGGGGGGCGGTTGCCCCCCCCCCAGCCCCCCCGAAATGGCGCCCCTGTAAACGGATTTCACCAAATAAAAGATCGGTCTTTGTCCTCTCCAATTCCCTCTTCCATTAAAAAAAATACGTCAGTTAACCCTTCGAAAATGTATATTTTCCGTACACAGTTTCGCGATTTCGGCAATTGCGACGATTTTCAAAAATTCGCAGAGGCCGTTCCAAACAAGTTAGAGAAAACTAAAAATACCAGACGAGATCTACATTCTTTATCCTTTCGAAATATGCGATCGTTTTTGAAAAATACAAATATTAACCCTTCGAAAAAAATTCGCCCGCAGACTCACTTTTGCAAATTTCGATACCCTGCGATTTTTAAAATCGCGCATCGTCTCTCTGAAAGAACAAAAAAACAAACAAACACACTCATGTACATTTCCCTCCTTTCGATATCACTATAAAACCTTTAGTTTTAAAAAATATATCAGTTAACCCTTTCGAAAACGTTTTCTTCCATAACTCTCTTTCGCTTTTTCAGCGATTTCTGCAATTTTTAAAAATTCAATTCTGGGCTTCTAAACAAGATACGAAAAAATAAAAATACCAAGGCTAATCTACGTTCTTTTTCCTTTTAAAATCAGGTATCAGTTTCGAAAAATTCGTTTTTTAACCCTTCTAAAAAAATGGTTTCCGAAACTCACTCGCGTGAATTTTCGTTTTTCGACCCATGTTTAAAAATCCGCATCGACTCGGAAAATGTGAATAGAGACAAATGAAACGCACCAGATCATAGCCACGTTCTTATTCTTATAAACATATATTTCAGTTTTAAATAATATGTACATTAACCCTTTAGAAACCGGTCGTTCCCGTACCTCACTTTCACGATTTCCTCTAATTTGCCAATGTATACCCCCCCCCCCCCCGCCGCCGCAGGACTTTTTTATCGAATTACACAAATTCCGAGAGAAGAGGCTAAAAGTGCGTACATTCAGCTATAGAAAGATGCCTTCGACTTTAAAAAATTCGATTATTATCAATTAAAAATAAAATTCTTTTGTGAAACCCGTTTCTAGAAATGAGTGTTTTTCGGCGCAAGCACAGTTTAATCAAAGTGTAATAAGTGACTTTGCTTTCGCCGTAATTATCTTATTTATTAACGATCTTAAATCAAAAATCGTTGTTCATTTTGCGTACAGAATTGAATGGGCTTTCCGAAAATATGATTTATTTTGAGAAATAATTATATTTTCATGGTTAAAATTCTATTCTACTAGGATATTTGTGTTTTGAAGCAGCCGATTGCACTGCAAATATACTTGCTGTGTGTACTTTTTTCGGAAGCTCCAAAAGATATCAAATTATTATTTTTTTCTTTTTTATATATATCGGATTCTATATAGTTTGTTGAACTCCCGGTTTATGATTCAAGGCAGGAACATTTATTTTAAAAGTTTTAGAATTTTTTAAATAATGGTCATTTTTGTATAGAAAAAAAAGAAAAAGCTAAGGAATTTGCTATTTCTTTTCAAAATATCTCCCTTCGTATGAGTCCTATCGCGACCTGGTTTGGCTCATTCGACTCGACATAAATAGAGCTTACCGAATTTAGTTCAGAGTTTCACCACCAGGGTGCGCTTTCCTGTCTCTGTTTCTATGGGACGGATCACGACGGGGTATAGCTCATTCGACTCGACACCGATAGAGCTTACTAGAGATTATCGATTTTAGTTCCGCATTTCACCGCTAGGGAGCGCTTTCCGAACTCGGTTTCTATGGGCCGGATCACGACGGGGTACGGCTCATTCGACTCGACATCGATAGCTTTAACGGTTTCAATGCCCGAGGTTCGTATAGAACAGATTGCGCCACCTGGTTGTGGAAGGTTGAAATAACGTATATTGCAGCGCGTGCGCAGCACGACTGCTATACGTTGCCGCAGGCAGCGGGGACAGTTATAGGTTCAGTATTCGTTTAGTTATAGGTTTATACTATTCGATGTGCAAATTAGGGGATTATCCGGTCCGTGCGTAGCACGACCGGAGGTGGTGAAACCTCTTTTCTCCTGGTTTTCTCTTCGGTGGTGAAAGGTGTAATTAAAGCCTTTTTCAGCCAACTCGGGTTCTATGGGTCACATCACGACGCTGTTTGGCTCAATCGACTCGACATCGATAGAGGATACTAGACCTTATCGGTTTTAGTTCGCTTTTCACCACCAGGGGCGTTTTCTTATCTATGTTTCTATGGCCCGGATAACGACGGGCTATGGCTCACCGCTCTAAATTAGGGGCCCGCTGGCGGGCGAAGCCAGCTAGTCCTTATTATTAATGTTCGTAAACGTCTGTGTGTCTGTCTGTGTATCTGTACCCGGATAAACTCTGCGAGCGTAGCGAGTAGCGAAGCGCTTTTTGTGTCAAAAAATTCAGAAACATCCGGTCCTCCAGGAATTGCAGTTTCGAAAAAATCGGCCCATAATTAAGGGAGTTATTAACGAACAAAACTGTTTTAATTACTCAAAACTAAACATTTTTTCTGCGACAAAGAAATAAATTCATTCCTGACTAGATTCAGACCTCGAGGCGAGGCTAGCGAATAGAGCGACGACCAATCGGCTTCAGTCTTTTTCGGGGCCTTTTGGCGAGGCTAGCAGGAAATCCAGTAAATATCACGTGATTTTTATAGACTACGGGTATTCAGGGGGCCGCCCCATCTCAGAATCTGATGGGCGCAGATCTTCCGTGCTCGCGCATTTCGACGTAAAAATATATCAGCTTTCAGAGAATCTAAAAATTATTCTGATATCTTCATTACGAGCTTAGATATTAATTATTACGAGCTGAGACATTATTTAATTATTGATAGTTCAACTATGCCCAGACAAAAATAATAAATTAGAAGCAGACGATTCTCTGGTAAGATGTTCAAGCTGAGTGTGGGCGAGATATTATGATTTTAATTTAACATTTTTTTTTTATTCGTCCCTAGCGTTTGATTGTGTTTATGTATAGAAATTACCAGTATTTTCGAATAGTAAATTCACAGTTTTTTTTTTTTTTTTTTTTTTTTTTTTTTTCAGTTCTAAGTTTTTCAAGTCGTCTTTGAACAAGTACTCCGGTAGTCTAATAGTCTAATTCAGTTGTTTGAGGAAAAGTAGTGTTATCTTTTTCTTTTAGAGTGGCAAATAGATATTATGACAGAGAAAAGCGGGCTTCGCCCGTTATCGAATTTTTTTTTTCAGTTTGAAGTTTTTCTACAGGTCCCTGTCTTTGAACTAGAACTCAGGTAGTCTAAATCAGTCGTTTGAGGAAAAGCAGTGTCATCGCTCCCTCCCCCCCCCCTTCAGGTTTTTTGTTCTCTTAAGTATGGTCCGTTTCTATAGCTAAGAAACTATGTTACGGATTTCCACCAAACTGATTCCAAACATCATAATTAAAGTAATAAGGACCCTCTATAACATTTTTAAAAGTTTCTGAGTTTATACCACTCTTTTCGAATAATAATATCAGATTTTATATTTTGATTTCACAATATCTCGAGTTCTACGAGTCAAATCGGAACGCGGTTTGGCTTATTCGACTCGATATCAATAGAGGATACTAGAGCTTATCGGTTTTAGTTCGTTTTTCACCACCAGGGGGCGTTTTATTATCTCTGTTTCTATGGCCCGGATTACGACGGGGTATGGCTCATTTGACTCGACATCGAAAGCCTTGACGATTTCAGTTATGATCGTATAAACAGCTTGCGTCACCTGGTGGTGGAAGGTGGAACTAACGTATACTGCAGCGCGTGCGCAGCACGACTGCTATACGGTGCCGCAGGCAGCGGGGACCCGAACCGGAGGTTCGTTCAGTTTGAGATTTATACTACTCGATGTGCAATTTAAGGGATTATCCGGTGCGTGCGTAGCACGACCGGTATACGATGCCGAAGGCAGCGGGATCCAGGGTCGGAGGTTCGTTCGGTTAGAGATTTCTACTATTCAATGTGCAAATTAAGGGATTATCCGGTGCCGAAGGCAGCGGGGATCCGGATCGGAGGTTCGTTCGCCTCGAGGGGGATGCGAGCCGGTGAATACAAAAGTTTTGAGGCACCGATGTAAATTAGGGGCCCGCTGGCGGGCGAAGCCAGCTAGTTGTTATTATTAATGTTCGTAAACGTCTGTCTGTGTGTCTGTGTGTGTATCTGTACCCGGATAAACGTTGCGAGCGCAGCAAGCAGCAAGGCGATTTTGGTATAAAAAATTTTGAAAAAATCCGGGCCTCCAGGAATTACAGTTTCGAATAAGTCGGCCCCTAATTAAGAATGTTATTAATTAAAAACCTCATCAAAATTAGCAAAACAAGAAACAGTTTTATCGAAACCCGAAAAGAAAATTTCCGTTTTGATAATCGCAGACATCCAAATTGTCGCTTTTTAACGCATCATCGAATTTTAAAAAATCTACCAGAGGTATCGATCCGAAAATCGGGGTACACACGCGGCCGATTTTTGTTGTTCCAAAAAGTCAAATTTTTTGAAATTTGGACCATAACTTTTCTTTATTTTGGACAAAAACTGACCAGACATCCAACATTGACCCCAGACGGGAAAAAGGTTGTTGTAAAGAATGCCTGGTTAACACATCCGAGATCAAATCGCTCCATTCCTTTTTTAAACAAGTGGAAATAATGACTCTACATTCACGAAAATTTGCACACATGTGTAAAAAAAAAATCGCAAACTCAACAAAAAAAAAAATCATAAAAATCGACCAATAACTTTTAAAGATATCAATTAAAACTCATTAATGAAAATGAAAAATGAATTTATTTCTATTTCAACTGGGTAGAAGTAAAATATTTGCAGGTGTTGTCATCAGACATTCGGACGCCTTTCTGGCAAAAGAGATAAATTGATAAAAAGATGTATTTTAAAATTATTCCAGTTTTTATGGGCAATATATATATTTTTTAAATATTGGATTTTCGAATCTGAAAAATATGAATCCTTGCTCTGAGTGATCTGACATTTCAGGGATTCAAAAAATTTTCGAATTCCGACCATAATTTTTTATTTTAGCAAAATCCCGATTTTTGTATAGGGAAAAAAAAAAGAACAAGTGAGTAAGTGTGATTGAAGATCGCTCAAAGGGTTTCGTTTAATATTCCTTTCAAAACACTTTATCCTTTCTTTAATAAATTCAAACAAATTTCATTTAGCAACAACAACAAAAAAAAAAGTCGTTTTTTATAAAGTAAAAATTTACCGGTCTATTTTTTCCTTTTTTCGAATATCTAAACCAGCCGGATAGCGGTCCAAGCCCGCTATTATTATTCTGTCATAATAATATCCGTCATACAGACTAAATGCAATATTTCAAAAAATAATTTCAAAATTAAACAAATTGTACACCTTCAAAATGTTAAAATATGCAAATATTTCCATAATCGGATTTTTATCACGATTCAATATGTTTCTCAAACTCATATTTACTATTCTCTATTATTTATATTGATACTCGCTTTGTATTATTATCAAACATTTGAAAAATTAGTTAAACTTCCTATATGACGTCAGATTTTCTTTTTAATTCTCTAATGACGTGATATTAATCTGCTTTGTCCACTTACACATACTCATACTCCTTGTATTATTGAGAAATCTTAGACATTTTCTGTTTTATTACGACTACGACGTCAATCAATTTTATTTCATATTTATCTTTTTTTCAATTGGTGAAACTTTTTATTTCATTTTCATTTTTCACGTGAAAATCGTCTGATAGAAAATTAATTATTGTAGAAAGAATTTCATTGTGGATTTTAAATCTTTGGCATCTGCTATAGCGAAAAATGTTTCAATTTAATAGGAAAAGGCTGTTAGAATTTTGGTTTTTTATCTCTATTTATTAAAATAATACGAATTTTTCAAATTTTAATATTTTGAGCTCTTCACAGCTGCTATTCAGATTTATACACTAAGTTTCAACTCTGTAAGTTACATACTTTTTGAGAAGGGCTCTGTGACGGACAGACAACGGAGCAGAGGTAATAGGGTTTCGTGAGATGAATGAAACCCTAAAAAAGAACCTAAGGAATTAGCTATTTCTTTTCAAAATATCTCCCGTCGTATGGGTCCCATCGCGAAGCGGTATGGCTCATTCGACACGACATCAATAGCGCTTACATATTTTAGTTTCCAGTTCCACCACCAGGGACACTTCTGTAAATCTGGTTCTATGGGCCCGATTACGACGGGGTTTGGCTCTTTCAACTGGATTTCAATAACTTTACAGATTTGGGTTATGTTCGCATAGAACAGTTTGCGCCTCCTGGTGGTGGTAGGTGTAATTAAAGAATTTTACCGCTAACTCAGGTTCAATGGGTCACATCACAATGCGGTTTGGCTCATTCGACTTGGCATCGATATAGCTTATCGATTTCAGTTCATTTTTTCACCACCAGGGGCGCTTTCCTATCTCCGGTTCTATGGGCACGAAGACGACGGGGTATGGCTCATTCGACTCGACATTGAAAGCCTTAACGATTTCAGTTATGATTGTATAAACAGATTGCGCCACCTGGTAGTGGAAGGTGGGACTAACGTATACTGCAGAGCGTGCGCAGCACGACTGTTATACGGTGCCGCAGGCAGCGGGGACCCGAGCCGGAGGTTCGTTCAGTTAGAGGTTTATACTATTCGATGTGCAATTTAAGGGATTATCCGGTGCCTAAGGCAGCGGGGACCAGGGTCGGAGGTTCGTTCGGTTCGAGGTGGATGCAAACCAGAGGGTCGTTCGCTTTGATGTTTCATAAAAAAAGGAGTTTTCAAAATATTCAAGGCACCGATGTAAATTCGGGGCCCGCTGGCAGGCGAAGCCAGCTAGTGTAATAATAATGCTCACAAAATGTGTAGTGGCGCCATCTGTTCATAAAATAAACAATTAATCATTCAACATTTTTTTCCCGCAAAATTAAAATAATGATAACTATATTTATTATTACTAGTGTTAGATAGATTTATCTCCTTTACTTTCACTATTATTATTTGTAATACAGTTGTGAAATGATGCCATTGTATGCTTTATTTAATCTATTTAAAATAATTTAGTTTGGTTGTTATTGTTTTTAGCCTAAATGTACCAAAATTAACATGTAAAATCTTGAAATTAATATGATTTTCTGCTAGTCCAATTTTCACAAAATTCTTGAGATCACAATGACATTAAAATATATATTACTGATGTAGACTACATATACAAAATAAATAAATAAATAGATTACTGATGTAGACGACATATACAAAATAAATAAATAAATAAAAAGAAGAAACAGAAACAGAAAGAAAAACAAAAAGTCCTAGCTTCCGGATTTTAATAGTGACCAAAAAAGTTTTGTTTCTATTACACATTATTAATAACAAATAACATTAACCTACATGTAATGTTTGGGCTTGTACAAAGTATATCAACCAAAACATAAGATCATATTTCAAGCTATGTCTAAAAAAACCAAGTTTCTCTTTAACATAGATTGGTTTATTTTTCTCATAGTTTATATCTTGCTAATTAATGACAAGAGAATGTATAACAAACCTTTATGCAAAAATATTAATTATATATTTTAATAATAATATTAATTGTATATTTAAATAATACTTATTTATATTAATTATATGTTTAAATAATAATACTTATTAATATTAATTGTATATATTTAAATAAAATATTAATTAATATTAATTATATTTATTTAAATATAAATATAAATTAAAAATTTAAATAATAAAATAATAGAAAATAAATATGGTAATCTTCCACAACTTTATCACTACAGATCAACCAGTAATTGGTAAAAAGAATTTTAGTAAATTAATAGAGATTTTTAAGAATAATGCTTAATTTTAAAAGATGAAAACTTTAATTAATTCTGCTAATTTGATAATCATCTGTTACTAAAGTTCTAATATAAAAATATTTTTAATGAAAGTTTAGGAGTTATTCCATTTTAATAAATGTTCGTATAGTTATTAAAAAATAGCTTACATGAATTAATATTTAATTTAATTCTTGAAATTATCTGATATTAAATTTTATTGTATGTATTAAAAATATTTATTTTTATTTACCTTAATTATAATTGTAATTTAACATTGTTTAACTTAATTCTAATTAAAATTTAATTATCTAGTTGACAATAAAATATTGCAGAGCAATTGATAAAGATCAACTGATCTTTATATCTGATGGTGAGAAATACCACCATCTAGATCTAAACTAGCACACACTATAAAAAAAAAAGTATTTGGTTTTTTTTCTGCATATTAGCAGAGTATTTGGTATCATTTTAATCAGTGAACAGTGAACAATACAAATTAAAGATCCATTTTAGGATCAGCGCATACAGGTAGATAATTGTGGAACAAAGTGAACCACGGATCAAGAAAATATTTGTTTTTCCGTTCCCACGAATGATTTAACTACACCTAATAAAAATGTCATGGAGAAAATTGTCAGAACAATAATATGACACATTTATTTATGAGAGCTTAAATAGGCACGAAGACCTCCCAAGTCAGAGCATCTTTACCTCCCAGACACAGCACGGCGTCAAGAGGAATCGCTATTGTACCGACTGGCCTATGAAACACTCAAGGGGAGTACCAAATTTCTCCCGCCTGCCAATGGTCATCTCTCTAAAATTAGAGGTATGGCCGAAACATGCAAATTTTCAAGAAGTTAAAATGTATAAGGCCTTAATTTTATGTGAAAAGGGAAAAATGATTCCATCCCTTTTTTTTTCTCCACGAAAAGAATGTGATTTTTTTTTAGAGTTCAGATTTAAAAAAAAGATGGAAAAGTAGAAGGTTGACTGCTCTCTAACTAAAAACAGATTTTGAGTGTGTGTGTGCCAATAGATGGAAATGTATGCGCTAAGAAAAAGCGAAAACGCGTCAGCCATCACCTCCTGCTGTCAACGTTATCTAGTAATATAAGGTAACAAACAATCTTCCTTCACCATTGTTCCATTTTATTTAATTAAGCTATATTTTTTTAATAATACGAACTTACGTGTATATGAAGAACCTACCACGATCTAAACATAAAAAGGCTAATCAAAAAAATACTTCTAGGGTATGGAACTCTGCCTTTCAAAATCGAATTTGTTAATTAAGTAAGATAAACTGTAATTCTCAGAAAATAAATGTTGAGAATACAGTTCTCAACTAGGATTGAATATGTTTTTTTTTTTTTAAAACATTTATGTTTGTTTTCTAATTAAATGCTTATAATTATCTTGTAAATAAACTCAATATTATATTCAATTAATTTTAGTCAGTTTTCCTTTTGTTTACTTAATTTATTGAATTAATACTAATTCTTTTTTTTTAGGAAATGTTTTCTTTAATATTACAATCTAGGTTTTAAAATAAGCCATTATTTATTTAATGTTACATAACTCTCTGCAGGTAACCTTTGATGATTGTAATTGGCTCAAGGAGGATCGGAACTTCAAAAATAATTCACAACGCAACTTTTTCTTTTCTATAATTAATTGATAATTTGTCTAATAAAATTTTCTACGTATAAATTATCATGTCAGATCCTTAGAGTCATAGGTGCAAAATAAATACTATACGTCTCGGATAATTTAAAATACTCATATTAATCAATAAACAGCAATATAGTGGTAAATCCTATGCAGTCAGACTTAAATTCAAATAATTTAATTGATCACTCTGTAGCATTCCATCAATATCAATATAAGATCAACTGATACAAAGATATAAAGATCAACTGATCTTTATATCAATGCTTAAGAAGCACTGTTAATAAATATTCTTTATTAACTAATTCAATACAGATCAAAGCAAAACTCTAAAAATGCCAAAAATTGGGAAAGAACACAACTTGATACATCAAAATTACGAGTTTGGTGCTTTAACTACTATACCAGGGCTGTCCAACGCGGCGCCCGCGGGCGCCATGACGGCCTTTGAAGATTTTCTTTGCACCCCTTCAAATGTTTAATTTTTTTAGATTTCTTTAAACAAAATTCCATCTCCAAAGTTAATTAGCCTTAAAATAATGAATATTTGCATACTTTTTTTTATTACAGGTGTTATTAAGGTTTTTGCCTCCTTTACATTTAAGTCCTTAAGATTCCTCCCCAAACCTCAGAAAAATGTAACGTTAAATTTAGTATGATATGTTTTTGTTCAATTTTTTAGATGAGCCATCTCCAACTTAGGACACCAATTATTAACCACTGTACATACCATTTTAATAACGCATACCACTTTGTCTGTGTATCCTGTAGTCATGTGGGTATCGCTATCACTGCTAAAGGGAAATGATATTCTTGCATTTTTCGAATCATATGAATAATGGCGCCCTTGATTGTGTGCCACAAGCTAAGGCGTGCCCTGGCTTACTGAAAGGTTGGACAGGCCTGCACTATACCATACAGATCTGACACAACGCTTTAACTCCTCCCCTCAACAACTACGTAACTATATTTTAGCAATCATTATTCGACACTGCCTACAATCGCTTTACGCGTGATGGTTTGTAAAATCGCGCCACAGACCTTCTCATTTCTTCAGTAATTGTCACATCCTATATGTGCTCAAAATTTTTTAAATAATCATGTACTAATCCCTGAGACGTATCATGTATCTGTCTCAATTTGTTTGTTTATTGAGAATCCTCTCTCGATTGTAGCTTGACCATGCGACAGCGCAAGCACGAATTTTAACTAAGAAGGCATACATGAGCTCCATTACAAAGAAAGGGAAGTTATTTTAGATGGTGGATACTGATTGAGATTGGTGTTTGCAGATATGAGGTTTCCATGCTTCAATGGGGAAACGAAACAGGCAGTTCCAATGTCCAATCAGAAATTAAAGAATTATAACTAAGAAACCTGATTTTTTTTTTTTTTTTTTTTTTTTTGAGCTGCCATAGTTGGCAGAGATTATGAATGTTTGGCGATTTTAAAAAAAAATATTTTACGGACTCTCATTAAATATTCAGCTCACGTTAAAAAATAAAGACTTTGAGGATCCTTATTAAGGACTGTCGAAATGTAAGGAGTTTTTAAGGACTTTTAAGGTCCGTATGAACCCCTGTTGAAGCAGAAAGAGGGTTTCGGATCTTAGGGGAAATTAAGAATGACTGGAGAAACCAGTTAAACAATGAAACTGTTTCAGATTTAATGAGAGTTTGTCTGGACACACCAGAGATTGAAAAATTTGATCCAATTCCACCAATAACACTCTGGCTTCAATCTGGAGAAAAATCGAAAAAAATTTGCATTAAACCTTACAGTCAGTTGAAATAATCGAAAATAAAATATCTAATTAATAATTTTATAGTTTTTGTTTATGTATTGTTTTTTAATTAAATTTTAGCAAATTATAATTTTACATTTTGGCATGCTGGAAATTTTGGATAACTGCAAAGTAAGTTTGGTTTATATTCTAGGAGGGATGCCTAGGAAAAACATATCCAGTTCATAATATCCAACAATAAGTAATACAACAATGTACCAAATGCGCAGCAAGGAATGAGGCATCATTCAAAAGGGTTTTGAACAAGCTTTAACAGATATTATGCTCATATTTGGTTAAAACACATTTCATAAAAAAGTGCAATTAATTAAAATTGAATGAAAAAACCTAGCAGCAAATCTCATATTGCTGTGCAAAAGCCTCACATAGGTCTACTGGTATAAAGTACTTTTTTTTTTGTAAATACTCATGTTTTTGACAATGAATTATTTTTATGGTGCTTCCAGTGGAATTAAAATCATTTATTTATAAACAATTTATTATTTTATTCACATGTCAAAAACAGACTCAGTGCTATTAAAGAAATAAGTGAATGATATTTTGTGTTTACCTTATCAGGTCTTTTACTTGCTTCAGCGATTTTGTGAATGGGTAAAGCAGAAGTATTAGATGCTATAATACAGTGTTCAGGTACATGCTCTTCAACTTCTTTTATGACCTTATGCTTAATTTTCAGATCTTCGAAGACAGCTTCAATAACTATGTCAACATTCTTGAAATTTTCATAGCTTGTTGTGGAATCCAATTTGGACATAAAGAGGCTCCTTTCATGCCTTAAACACAAGATAACATAAAAATAAATTGCAATAGAAAAATAAAATAACCAACAAAAGCATCAGAAATGTCAAATTTTTTATAAAATTATGTTTTGATATGTTAGTGTATATATATATATATAACCATAAATGAAACATTACCATAACACCAACTTAAACTATGAAATAATGATTAAGTATGTAATAATTAGTTGACAATGAAAGTATTCCCCAACACACTGAATATGGATACCAAAAACTTATTTAAAAGAAGAAATTAAATTAAAAATTGAATAAATGAAATTTGTGGAATTTAGACGGAACTTTCCAGTCCACAAATAAAATGAGTGGTTTCATCATCATATTAGCCATAACATTGCTAAAGAATATGATTTTGGGACTACCTACTCATAAACATTGAATCAAACCTGTGAAAAAATAAATAAATACAATATTAAAAAGGAAAGAAACCATACCAATAATATACAGATAAAACATGAAATAGAGTCAAAGTACAAAATCCAATTGGATTAAAAAAGATACCTGTGCACCACATGAACCACACATGAACTCAACCAAACAGAGGGAATGAATTGCAAAAAATCATTACATGTTGCCAAATTTAGATTTAGAAAATGGTTTACTATGTTGCCAGAGTAGATTTTAGAATAATATGAATATTATTGTAAAGGAACAGAAACATTGGTGCTGCCATCTATAAGTGTAAAAAGTGAATATACTCTGAATAAAAATAGTATTGGATGATAATTAATATTAAAAAAATAATCCAAATACTATCTAAAGATGATAGCAATTAGTTAAATAATAAATAAATGAAATTAATTAATAAATAATAAATAGAATATCCAATTACATTAAAGTCATGGATGTATTAATGAATAATTCTATGTTAAAAATAAGATGGAAGATGGAAAAATTAATAATTAAAGCAACATAAAAATATATGTACCATGAAATGACATAGCAACTATTAAATAGCTGTGCCAAAAATGCAACATCACATAAATTAAATTAATTTAAAATACTAAATATTTGAATTAAGATACAAAGGATTTAAAATTAATATTAATTAAATATTGAAATTAATTAGTAACATAATGTTTCTTCATACAAAGTTAAAAATAAAATACACTTGATATAAGTGGTAAGGGTAGAATGGTTAATAAAATTTAAAACATGTATTATATTAACACTTTAGAAAAGTATACATTACATTAGAAGTTAATATGATATTGTCCACCGTAGGCATTAATCCAAATGCATTAGATCAAAAACATTCTTAATATTAATGAATATAAATTCATTTAAATTAATTAAATAATGAATATGTAAATATAACTAAATTAATATACATATAAAAATATCACATCACAGTCCATTATAACATGTGTAATATCAAACGTGTGTGTAAATCAAAATGCCACTCTTTTTTTAAAAAATATATATATAAATTAACCATGCATTTTTTCCATACAACTCCTCCACACACCTCCTCAATCCAACATCTACCCACCCAACCGACCTATTATAATTTTTTTTATACTATTTTCTAAGATTATATGTTTTTTTAATACTTTTTTAATGCATGTGTTAATTTGGTTGCAAAGATCATTTAAGTACTAATTATATATTAAAGAATCTATGAATTTTTTTGGAAAACCATGTTGTAATGCATCATAGATAAGTTTTTTAATATTGTTGTTAATAAGTTGAGAAGAACATAAACTTTTTATTCTATAAATATGATTAAGGAGTATATTACGATATACAGAATTATGAAGACATGATTTAAAATTAGTAAATCAATTAACTTTAAATTCTTTACGTTTATCAAATAGATCAATTATTGTTTTGTTATCTTTAAGTGTAATTTTAAGATCTAAAAAGTTAATAGTATTGTTAGAAAGGAGGTTTTCCGATAATTCTAAATTAGTATGATAATCAACTGGAAATATAGAAATATTAGTGTGATCAGTGGCAATTAAAATTATGTCATCAATATAACGATATAAATGTATATTACTGTTAATAAAAGTACGTTCATAGTGATACAAGTATAAGTCTGAAAGTATACTAGATGTACATCCCCTTGTGGTATACAGACTTTGTGTAAATATAACCTGTTATCATGCATTATATAATTATTATATATAATGAAATTCGTTAAAGTTTTAAAATAAGCTGTATCTATATTTAGTGAATGATGATACTTATTAAATAATGCATTTATAATATTATGTAGATCTAATAAATCTATATTATTAAACAGATCTTTGAAATCATATGTCATTATATTGTTAACACATTTAAGATTTTTCAAAATATTGACATATTGACGAGTTGATAGCTATTTTTTATACAATGTGTATTATCAGTGTATTATATATATATATATATATATATATATATATATATATATATATATATATATATATATATATATATATATATATATATATATATATATATATATACAGTAAATTCTTAATAAGTCTAATTTGAAAGGAAATAAGAGTTGTGGTAAGTTTGACTCATCAAAAATCATTTAATATATACAGAAAACATGGGGAAAATCATTCAATCATATATAGATAGAAATTGCAATTATACTGTAGTTACTGAGTCTGGCATAATGAGAACTAAAGAAAAATATAATTAATAATTCAAGAAACTCAAATTTTCTGAAAAAAAAAAAAAAAAAAAAAAAAAAAAAAAACGTTAAGAATGACTGTTTGAAAGAACTTCATCTTTCATAGACTAGAAAATTGCTCACTGTTTATAAACAAAGGAAAAGAGTTCACACTGTCTCTACTTTCAAGATATTGTTGTAGTGTCACCATTGCTGCATGTGCTTCTTGATTAATTGGAGGTGAAAATGCAATTTACTCCCTTCATCTTCATATTCAGAATCATTCTCCACCTTTCTTATTGCTTCAACTATCTGTTTCAGTAAGTTTTCTACAAATTGCAATGCTTACATCAATATTCTAAAACTCAGTATCGTCATCTTCAGATATAACTTGGTCTTGTAGATTTTCACTCACAACACATGAGTCAGCATTGCTTGCAAAGAAGCCACATCTGTTGAAGTAATTTTTTATAGCAGTTTGTTTCAGATCATTGTTCTCGCCCAGCCATACTCAACCTTTTTTCTCACGGGCCGCAAACATATGCTTTCAATGTTAGCCGAGCAACACCGCACTTATAAAAAGGTGAAACAGAGTGCAATTAAAATAGAAAGATTACAAAAATAATATAACAAAGTTAATATTATCAGTAGGTTTGAATGTTTGTCGTGGAAGAAATGTTAAAAAAAAATTTAACACCACTATTTCCAAACAATAATCTTCTTGGAAGATTTAAGTTGCAAATGTTGTAGAAATCAGCACGAAGTTTCATTGTTTGGAAATAGAGGTGTAAAAAGTTTTTTGAAATATTTCTTCGCGAAAAACTTTCAACCCTAAAAAGCAGTATTAGCTATGTAATAAGTATAAAATGTAAATAATATACCAATAAAGAAATTCAAAGTTAAAAAATAAACAAATCAGGTGATTTTCTCTAATAAATCAACTTTTTGCTCAGGTCAAAAATGGCTTATTTTTTTTTATTGTAGAAATATATAGTGCTAATTTAATTAATTTGGTATGATTGGTGTTGAATATGAAGAAATGTATACAGCACTGTAGAACAAATAGGACTACGTGTAAAAAGAACTTTTGACAAAGAAAACAGAATTGAAGGTATTTAAACATAATTATAAATAAAAGGACAGATTTTGTCTTCCCATGAAAATATGTACAACAGTGAAAGTCTTAAATACATTTTATGTTTATCTCAATTAATTTGAATTATTGGTTATGTGTATCTCAGGCCGCACATAAAAGGTCACTGGGCGGCCTGCGGGTTGAGTATGGCTGTTCTAGCCACTCTGAATCAGTCCAATTGCTTCTAACACAGCACACTTTTGATTTATTCCCATTTTAGTCATCATCGATTTGGTTTCCGCACCAGACCTTTTCAGTAGGAATGTTTAAACATTTAATTATTCCCTGGTCTGTTGGCTGTAATTTACAATTTGTGTTAGAAGGAAGAAATTCTAACCTGATAGATTTCAAGTTCAAACGTTCACTGTGAGCTGTAAACTGATATCAACTAAGATCAACACTTTATGCTTTTTTGCCTGAAACATTACATCCAAATTTCTGATGTACTTTCTCAAACAATCTCAGAGTCATCCAAGAATTTTTTATATTTTTCTTGAAACAGCGAGGATTTTTGTATACTTACAGATAACCAGTAAAAGTAATTTCTCTATTCCAGAAGCATTTGTTCAGACAAGCACAGTGGGAGAAATGGACGTTCTGTACTTAGTTTTCCCTCCGGAACACTATTCCTCCTTAAGCATCATTATCTTGTTAGGAAAACATTTGTATAAAAGTCCCATTTCATCCATATTGAGAACATTGTCCACATTATTTATAGCCTGCAAAGACATGTCTTTTCAAAATGCTTCCTTTATAGTTTAGTTTAGTAGATAGTGTGTTGGGAGGGATACCATATTTCCAGACTAGATCTTTTTCCTTTAAATTAGGATTATTTTCAATCTTTTATGATATTTACTTTTTGTTTTAAATTAAAAATTTGTAATTTCCACTTTGAGATTTTAAAGACTCAACTGAAAACATATGATAATGTGAAAAGCAATAAACATTAAAATCAGAGTTTCCCCTCAGACAGTTTCAGAAGGGTGCTGAACCCTGCCTGCCCTTTGGTTTACAAAATAGCACCCTTCTTGCCACTCATAAAAAGAATTAACACCCTTCTTGCCCCTCAGTAAAAAAGTGCCCTTTCTCCTTTTTGCGTTAAACAATTTACTTTCATAGTAAAAACTGACTCAATATTGTCTTAAAAAGAGTGCCCTGACATTTAAATATCAAAAGTGGCTTTAAAAACCAAAAGAATACCTTTAATAATTAAAAAAAGTGCCAATAAGAATCTGAAAAGTGCCCTTTTCTCACCAGCAGCACCCTGCCCTTTTTTAAACCTGGGGGAAACTCTTAAAATGAATACACAAGAGCAAAGAATCTTAATGAGAGCTCATCAGAATTAAACGATAAAAAAAAATCACCACATAAAAGGGTGGGAAAATTGACTAATCCGTTTAGAATACACTTAGCCTCCTGCTTCAGCAGAGTCTATTTTGAAAGGATGGCACAAAAGAGAAGTAAATGGGGAAGGGGGAACATTTGCCATTGTAATCACAGATGGTTGACAGTGACAAAGATGGGAAGTAAAATAAGCCTGCAAGGGAGAGCAGTAAAGTTTTATCTAACAAAAAAAAGCAGTATTTTTGAAAGGTGACCGAAAAATTAAGAAATTAGTCCAATTACTGTTATTTCTCAGTCGTAAAAAATAGACTTAAAAGATGTAGACTTTGACAGAATGAGAAAGTTAATATTGAATTGTAATAAAAGGGCTCGGGGACTTTGTGAAAACATATTTAAACGACTATTCGACTTATCAAGAATTCACTGTGTGTGTGTGTATATATGTATATTTATTCACATTTAAATAAAAATCTTCAATCACACATTTAATTACTTGTTTATAAATATATCTGAAATGAGAAGGAAAGGGAAACACTTTTCCAATCAACAGACAACTTAAAATTGATGTTGAAACATTATATATTAAACAAGAACGAAAAATCATGCGTCAAGCATAGATTATGTAACACTTTCCAACGCTTCCAAAATAATTTTACGAATCATACTCTTTTATAAGCTAAAAGATAACATCTAAGTAATCCGAATACTTTATTCAGCCCTGTATAGGATCTATAGATTTGTATATATACTACATAGGATGCTAAATTTTAGTTCAGTTAGGAAACACGTAGCACAGTTTAAAATTCTCCGTCTGGAGTTAAATAATACGGAAATGTGTTCCCGAACTTTTGTACTTCCCTGTATAGGATCTACAGAATTTATACACACCACGTAATATACAAAAAGCGATTTAAAATTAAAATCGCATTCAGTAACTTAAAACGCACTTCCAGGAATTATTGTTAACATACAGTAGAGAATTCTTTTGTGTGTCCCTGTAAATGAACGATGACTGCTATACACACAATATTCTGTAGTAAGTCTCTTGTAATGAACCTTATATAAATTTCAATGCGTTTAAAATAGTGAAACATTATTTAAATAAACCGCAGACGATTTTTCTCCATAGACGTAATGTAACGGAATTCTTTTGACTGTCCCTGTAAAGTAAGTATAAGTGCTATGCACACCCTATTCCATATTAAGCTTCTTCTAATGCACCTTAGTGATATATATAAATTTCAATGCGTTTAAAGTATTGAAACATTATTTAAATAAACCGCAAATGATTTTTCCCCATAGACCGCAATGTAACGGAATTCTTTTGAGTGTCCCTGTAAAAAAACTATAAGTGCTACACACTTCCGTTGAAATAGGGAACATGCTATAGATAACGATTATAACATATAAAATTTGCAGGGCAATCCGAGCATATTTACGGGAGTTAGAGCACGGACAGACGGCAGACGGCAGACGGCAGACGGCCAGACGGCCAGACGGCAGACGGCCAGACGGCCAGACGGCAGACGGCCAGACGGCCAGACGGCAGACGGCCAGACGGCCAGACAAACCGAAGTCATAAACACTTTTCAACTAGGTTGGAAAGTGTTAAAAACATTAAAATTGTGCTCTAAAACTTACATATTCAATTTTTGAATATTTATTAAAGTATTTACAAGTATATTCACCTTAATGATTCTCTCTAAATGAGATATGAAAAAAATACTTCACTATCATTGTGAAACAAAATATTTTAAAATTGAAAACTGCTTAATTGCTATTTACATGATAAACTTGATACAAAAGAAGCTAAAAGCTTTTTTTTTTTTTTGATAAAAAGCTAGTTTCTTACTTATATAATGTTGTGTTTGGCAAATATTTGAATATGATTAATCTCTCCAAAATAAAATATTGGATGATCCAACAGTCACAGAAGAAATAAAAATTCAATAATTTGATGTATAAGAAGTGCTACTAAAAAACCTGGTTAAAAAAAAAAAAAAAAAAAAAAAAAGATTTTTTTATAAAAATCTGGGTTTTTGTCTATCTGGGTCAGTGAGAACAGTTGTCATATATGGCAACATAATCTGCAGAGCATTGAAAAGGATTTCTATTGCAATTGTCACATGATGGCTTAAACAGCAACAAGCAGAAAGTTTGGGACCACTACAGTGCTATCTGTATGTGATAAATGGACCCCCCCCCCATTAGGCTACAATCTAGACTTTTCAAATTATTGATTTTTTTCCCCCCTTGTGACTTCAGGATTACACTGTATTAACCTTTTGCACACCACTGACATGACATCTATACAGTGACATACTAAGTTTAATTCCTAAATGCCACAATGGCACTGGAATTTTGAAACAAAATTTTCGGTTTGTTATTTACCCGAACAAATGCATTTACTTGCAATTTGATTGAAAATTCCAGTGCCAATGTAACATTTGGGAATTAAACTTAGTATGTCACCATATAGATGTCAGTGGAATGCGAAAGGTTAACTTTATAATATAATTCTGTAAAAGAGAAAACTTATATTAAATTTTTTAATCACATGTTTTTCCCTTCTTGGCAAGATACTGAAAGTATTTTTGGCAACATTAGTGACATACAATTTTTCTATTAACATGGTTAAAAAAATAAATAAAATGGAATGAGAGAAAACAAACTTACTGAGTAATTTTCTTCTTCTTAACTGCTGAATCCAAACCTTTTTGTATTTGACTTTGGCCCTTTGCTAAATTCTCAAGAGTGATATCTTTCAGTATAACATCGTAATATTTATCTACACTCACTTGAGCTGTTCCAGAACCCATCAATCCTGCTCCAAGAACAGCAACAGTCCTGCAAAAATGAATAAACAAACATCCTTCATAATTTAAAAGTAATACTTAATAACTGATAGTGGTCCAATCAAATATAAAACATAGCCTACTGCAGTTAACTTGCATTCTAGAAGATTTTTAGAATTTTCAATTCAGGTACATATTAAAATTCATTCTATGATTTTCAACTATCATAAAAACATTATCAATTTTCTGGAATTATTTTTACATGATTTGATTATAGAGAAAGATACTTAACCAGTTAATGCCCAGTGTCCTCATTTGTGAGGACAGATATAAAATCTTACTTCCAGCACAGTTTTTAGGTAGATTTCGTAAGAAATACTACCTATTACATTCTCACCTAAGTTGGAAATTTTGAAAAATTTTTGCAGATCTACGCCGATCATGACTCCCAGAACCCAAAACCACCCCCAGTTCAAAACTTTATATATCTATCTATCTATCTATCTATGTATCTATGTCACTTTTTTCTGACCACGATAACTGGAAAAATTCTGCATTAATCTTTTACAAACTGATACATAAAATCAAGGGGCATAAAATCTCGGTCAAGTTCGTTAATGGGCAAAATCGAACCAAGGGGGGGAGGGTGGGAGGGCTTTTTGTGAAAACAGAAAAAACCCCTTAATTTCTTAATTATTATACGTATCGAATCCATTTAAAGTTATTAATACTTCTAGGAGAAGGGCCGAAAATTTATGTATGACAGATTTTTGATATAATTAAAAATGGCTCCAAGGGGGGGAAAAAGGGGGGGGTTTAGAAGAAAAAAAATAATAGCTTCGTCAATTCACAAGATATCAAATCCGCGTAAATTTATTATTAATCCTCTTATTATTATCTAAAACTTTCATATTGTCAAGTTTTTTATAGGACCAACCGTTATAGCAAAAAAAAATTAAAAACAAAAAAAAATCCCTGCCGGCTCCGCCTGCAAACAAGTTACTTTTCGAAGTAGGCAGTTCCAACTCCCGCATCTTTTCGAAACTGATACATAAAATCAAGGGGCATAAAATCTCGGTCAAGTTCGTTAATGGGCAAAATCGAACCAAGGGGGGGATGGGGGGGGGGGTCTTTTTGTGAAAACAGAAAAAAAACAATTTCTTAATTATGATACGTATCGAATCCGTTTGACGTTATTATTACTTCTAGGAGAAGGGCCGAAAATTTATGTATGACAGATTTTTGATATAATTAAAAATTGCCTTAACCGGGGGAAGGGGGGGGGGTTAGAAGAAAAAAATTCATAACTTCGTCAATTCCCAAGATTTCAAATCCGCTTAAATTTATTATAAATCCTCTTAATATTATCTAAAACTTTTATATTGACAAGTTTTTTATAGGACCAACCGTTATACCAAAAAAAAAAAAAAAAAAAAAAATCCCTGCCGGATCAGCCTGCAAACAAGTTAGGTTTCGAAGTAGGCGGTTCAAACTGCCGCATCATCGTAAAAAAGGTCATTTCTTCCGCAATTCCCGACAAACAGGCGCCCCACGGTCTGCGTCTTCGAAATCTACCTGTGCCTGTAGGCCGAGCCGTCAGGGATTTTTTCTTTAGAATCAACTAATTCTGGTTGGACTGCAAATTTAAAACTAAAGGATGGATTTCTTAAATTTCTCGCTTAACTTACTCAGAATCATTTATATACCAAAATATATGACAAGTAATAATGTAGTTTTCTACTATTAATTTGGGCGCTAATGGGTTAATTAAAATATTCTTGAAATAAATATTGAAACATATCTGAAATACCATAATATTTTTAATTACATATTATAAAAGTTATCACTTATTAAAGTTAATGTGATGGCTGCTTATTTGAAAAGTCTAAAAAAAATTATGTAGATTTTTCTCTATTAAAAGAGCTTGAAAATACATGGCAAACAGTATGGGAGCAAGAAACAGGATCCATTTTGCTTTGTTCAATTTTATTTATTCATCTAAGAATATAGTACCAAAACTGTATTCTAAAAATAATTAATTATCATAGAAAATAACAATCTACACCTATCAATAAAATAAACTTTTTTTTTAAATTTGTAGTGGGCTTTTGTTTTTCTTTGAGAGTCCACAGCATATGGAAAAGTAATTAAAAATGTCAACTATCAAACAGATGAGTTCTTATATGGATGACATTTATCTTGTCAGAAACAGACAAAAATTTAAAGGTACTTGGTTACTAATATTTGTAATAAATTTTATTACTTGTTTATCATTTTATACCGGCGTCCCTTTCTTATTATTGATTAATAGCTACTTCTTAAACCATTAAATTTAGAGGTATAGTTCCAATTGCAAAAAAATTTCAAATGTTATTCATCACATAAAAAAATTGCTCCAAATGCTTTTTAAAGTTACAAATTTTTAACTTTTATACAGTCTCTGCAACATATAAGCTATATTTAGAAGAACTTTCTCCATACCCAATAAAAATTATATTTTTGTATATCAAAACCTACCAAGTTATGATACTTTGAACTTTATGAATTTTCAGCATACTCTAACACTAAAAATGGAAAAATGTGTTTTTAGAGTTAGAAAATTCATAAAATTCAAGATACTTTGGTAATCTGCTGAAAATCCATAAAATCCAAAATAACTATTCTGATATAAATGGATTTCCCTATGCTGAAAGAGAACATTCGAAACATTTTTGCAATTGGAACTATACTTCTAAAACTAAACTGTTTTGGTCAATGATAAGAAGAAACCTTGTACATCAAATATATCGTTGCATACAGGCCAGCCTTTTTTAACATGAAAATTATGTATATAAGGTTACAAATAACACTTCTTACTTGGGCTCTTTGGATGGACAGGGCTTGAAATTAAATTTTTCCTAAGAGGGGAGTCTCCCTCCCAACATTTATAAATGGAGGGGAGTTGAACTGTTTCAGAGGGAGAAAAAAAAAATCATGAATTTTTTCAGTCGGACACAAGGAAAAAAATTGTGAATTTCATCATTATCTAGCAAGAAACTGTGAAATTATAAAAATAGGTCACAGAAAAAATCGTGAAATTTGTCAATTGGTTGTGAAAAAAATCGTAAAATTCGTCAGAAGGTCGCAGAGAAAAATCGCAAAATTATTCAGTCAGATGCAGGGTAAAATTGTGAATTTCCACAATCTGTTGCAAGAAGAAACCAGGAAATTCACAAATCATTCGCGGGAAATATCACAAAATTTTTCAATTGGTCATGGGAAAAAAAAATTTCAAAATTTGTCAATCTGATGCAAGAAAAAAACCAGCAAAATTCAGCAATTGCTTGCAAGAAAGTATCGCAATATTCATCAGTTGGTTGTGAGACTTGATCGTCATTTCAAAAAGCTGAATTTTTTTTAAGCGTGAGACACTCACTCACAATATTATTTTTAGCGGGATTTCAAAATTTTGAGCACGAATCCCGCCATCCTGCCCTGAAACAAAGAACATGTTATTTCAGAAATAATGTATTTTTTAACTGTACCTTTAAGGAATTCAGGCATTAATTTATGCGATTTAATATACATACAACAATGTTGTTTCTATTTTTAAAAAAAGAAGTAAAATACTAAACAAAAATTAAAGTATGCAAATAAATTTAGAAAGATTCTTGCCTCAAAGTGGAAAAAAAAATACAAAATGATTAAAAAGTTTCTTGAATGTTAAAATGCCGCTACAACTATATATGTGCTGACACAAAAAGTAAATTTTATTTACATTACTTTACTTACATTTAAATAAAAGATGCAGAAAAATCTGAAAAATGAGCTACTTTTTTTGTGTGTGTGCATGTGTAAAACTGAAAAAATTGTTTTTGGAAGCGAGATATATTTTCTGTTTTATTAAGCTAATTTTTGCAGTAAATATCTTCTTTCAGAATATTGTTGCAGTCTACTTTCAAATGATCTATGTGTTATCAAACCATTTCCACCAACACAAAAAATAATCATGTTCAGAATTTGTCTTGATTATAACAGCTTTATGTAAAATGATAGCATTAAAAAAAAAAGTACATATAAATTTAGCAAAATGTTAACAGGATTTTGGCTTAACTTTCATTTTCTTCTATTTCATGTTCGGGGCTCATTGAAGAACTCGTCTAACAGTTCGAGAGCTTACATTTAGCTTTTACAGTTTGGCTAGTAAAGAGTGGCTTGAGTGCTGGCATATAAATGTCATGAAATGGCTAGCCCGCAGCCCTGATCTAAACCCCATTGAAAATTATTGGGGTGCAATGGTTCGAACAGTCTATCATGATGGACATCAATATCAAAACACAATTGATTTAAAAATGGCTGTACTGTCAGTATGGAACCAGTTGTCAACGGAGCAGTTGGAAAACATGTTTAATCTATGCCGAACCGCATATTCGAAGTAATTCAGAAAAAGAGCGGTCCAACTCATTTTTGAATTGTTTTATGACACATTTACAAAATCATTGCTACTTATACACATAGAAGAATAGAAGATCAGTAGCATAGGCTGTGTTTTAAGCGCCAGTACCAATTCAAAAATTTGCTCTCGCTCCCTAGAGACTACTGTAGTTTCTTATACCGTAATTTTTAATACAGCAAGGTTTTGGAATTCCAAAAAAATTTAGCGCACTCGGCAATTTTTAAGATACTACAAAAATCCCATTTAAAATAACTTCACCTTTTGATCATACAACTTAAAATTCCACCTAGAGACTTGAGCGGATCGCGTTGTCCCAAACCGAACCCGAAAAATCCATTGTAACCAAAACTGAACCCCGAAAAAAATCTTCGTCCTGCCGAAACTGAAATGAAAGAAAATAGTGGCGCAGCCAAGGGGGGGGGGGGGGTTGGGGGTTAAAACACCCCCCAGAGCTAAAAAAAATTACTATAATTGCCGCTTATATGAATCAAAACTACTAAAGTTAAAATTAAGTTTTTTGGCCTTTCCGTCTTTACAGAATCCACCGCTTTCTTAACCCTTTCCGGCGCGGAGTAAGTCTGCAAAATGATGAAATAATGGACTGACACCGGAATTTACAAACGAATTTATTTGAAAATAGAAACTTGCTTATTTTCCGGTACTGAATAAAAGAAAAATTTTAATTAAATATTCTTGGTGCCGTTTGTCAGTTTTAGAATTAAAATTAGGTGTCCTTTTTTGTGACCACCGCCCGTTAAAAGGTTAAATCAAATTCTATTCAACAATGCGATTCAATTAAACGGCGAAAATTCTACTTAAAACTGTGAAAGCGCATATTACACGCATAGGTTATGTCAAAACTTGATTTTTGGACTGCGTCACTTTGTCGAGACGTCTTATAGTAAAAGATGGGTCATATACTCTCACACAGACGCTTTGAGTTATATAGTATACAGTGGTCTGTTTCTTAATTGCATTCTGTCTTTGTTCCACGTTCGAAACAATAACAGATCATCGAATTCCAGAGGAAAAAAAATATACACTTTGTAAGTCTCTCTCAGTTTCAAGCTTTTTTGCTCTCAGTTATATCTAATACCAAGCTATGTGCGTACCCAGGAAAAAAAATCTTTGCAAAAATTAGAATTTAAAAAAAGTACTTAAAGTTATAAAAAGCTGTTTTTCGATTATGAGCAGATTTTTGCAATCGGTGTTTCTTTTGAATCATTTGTTTCGTAGGGGGTCTGTACACAAATTTAAAGACTATATTTCATTTGTTGGTAAATGTAGCAACGACGTCTTGCTTATGATGGAGATTCGTATATTTATCGTTAAAATTTTATAAATTAGTTGTGGTTCCTCTTTTAGCTATTTTTAATTCTATCGCGCTTCTGTGAAAAGAAAATCTATTTCCTTTCTATTTAAAATTCCATAATTCTTAAACTCTTTTATCGCAGCTTGAAGTGATCCTTTTTCAATTAATGTACATGTCTAAATTCTTTCTTTCGTATGTGTTTGCGGTTTTCATATGAGAAATGAAATCATTTTCAGTTTGGCATCTGCGTGCCTTCCTAATGCATACATTTTGGATCACAGAATAAATAAAGAAAGATAAAATGCAACGTCTATTTCTCGATACATCTGCATGCTAAAATTCCTGCAGATGTTAAGTTCGGACAGTTAGTTTTCTGTTGTTATAAAGATGCTGATATGGTAATCTGGTTTGGCGGTTTGCGTTCAAAAAAATTAGAATGTGTGTCTCCCTAACGAATTTTCTTCTGTACCCTATGGGTCGACGCGGATAAATTTGTGGCATCTCAAAAAAAGGCATTCGATTTTGAGTTTTCACGATGTGAAGATATAGACGTTCTGAGTGCTGGGGGACCGCCTCATTTTTTCAATTATCTTTCTTCAAATAAAATATTTTTTTCCATGGAAGCCTCAAGTCTCCGGTATGTTTCTTCACAGGATGAGACCCTTCGGGTTCTTGCTTATAGCGTATATGTATGAGCTCCGGTACTCTTTTTTCCTAGAATTTAAGCCCTGCCTGTGAGTATGGATTTTGAAAAAAAAAAGGCGTTAAATGTGCGTTAAATGCATTTTTTTTTTAGAAAAATACTATCTATAATTACACACAATTTTACGCTAACCATGCATTAATTTAAATTGATCAGCAATATATTAGTTATGCATTGATTTACACTTATTACATTTTAACGAATGCTATCTGCATGTCATTAAAATTATACTAGCTGACCCGTCCGGCGGTGCCTGGGCTCATGATAATTACCTCAAATTTGTATGATTATATATCTTATATCAATTTTATATTTTTAAATGAAATTTTCACTAAAAAATATTGATTATTTGACAGAAAAGCATTTTTAAAAGACACCTTCTTGTTTGGTTGGTTTTTTTTTGTTTGTTTGTTTGTTTGTTTGTTTGTTTCTTTTCCTCGTAAGGGTCTCTCGTTTCATAGTTTAAAAAAAAATAACCCCAGTTGTCTGAATTCTATAAATTTTTCATCAGTTATAAACAAGTCTTGACAAATGCAGTCGCCAGGTCGCCACTGGTGACCTAGTTTTTCTATCTAGCCACCAAGTTATTTAACCCGATTTTTTTTTTTATTATTATAATTTTTTGTACAAAAATTGTCCTGAGAAATGACCATAAATGGCATTTTTCTCATTTTCGGCATTTTTAATTAGGTAAAAATAAGTTTAACAAATGCAAATTTTAAATTAATAAAAAATAATTATTTAACTGACTTCGACACGAAAATAGGCAGAAATTGTTTTCCTGCTTTACTGTTTCATCCATGCCCCCCTCATCAGATATAGATTTTGCAGCACTCACTTATCCTGACATTTGAAACCTTTGGCAATCAGCATTTCCTGAACATACCGGTTAATGCAGCCTTTACATTTTTTTTCATAGATAGATAATTTTGATAAATTTCATTAGAAAACTTTGTTTATACCATCTTTTTAAATGATGTAGCTGTTCTAAACTATGTAACTAATAATCCTACAATAGGCTTATTATTTTGCTCAATTAATTGATAAAAAACTTTTGTGCTTTTGAAAATTAGTGACTTCGGAGGGGAGCAGGTTATATTTTTTTACTTGTAACTAGAATTTTTTACTGGCTACCAGAATTTATCAAATTTGTAAAGCCATGGTTATAAATATAATGGTTTTACAGACCGTGGAAAAATATTGATATCTAGCAGTAAAAGAAATGCTTTCTTCTCGCGACTTTTTTTTTTTTTTTTTGCGACGTGTCCTTTAAAATAACAACACAAAAAAGTTACTGTCCGAACTCTCTGAAATTTTATTCAATTGTAAATATAACTGTATCCAACCCCTCTTTAAAATTCCGTGAAAAAAGTCTCAGTCTTTGACTAAAGTCGAAGAGAAAACAGTCACGTCAAAAAAGACTAAGTCACATTTAATACTGAAAACATGAACCGACGCCGAGCATACCCACGCCAAAATACCCAACTTTCTTTTTGCATTGTCATCGAAAAATTCTCCGATTTTTTAAAATCAGATCTTTTCTTCATCAGAGCGTTTCCGAATTTTTGTAGGCGCTGTAATTTTGATCTTCCAAGACGCTTTTAATGGATTAGTTACTTTTAGCATAGAAAAAAGATCGTCTTCGAAAGGCCCGATATGACGTGAGGTCTAAATAAATCGTAATTTAGAATACTTTCAGCTGTTTCACACCTTTAAATTTCCGATTTATAATAAATTCTTTATGCCAAGCATTTCCATCTTAAAAGTAATATCTATACTAAATTTCAAGTTTCTAACAGTAACAGTTTCAGCTAAATCATAATTTAGAACACTTTTAGAAAGTTTTCAGCTCATTTCATTCTTTTAAATTTTTAAATGTTTTTAAAAATGTTATAAGGAAGCATTTACTACATAAAAGTAATCATCATGCCAAATTTCAAGTTTTCATACCAATTGTGTCACATAAATCGCAATTTTAGAATGCTTCTTACTCTTGCATTCTTTTAAATTTCGAATTGAAAAAATAAATTCTGGGGAGCATTTACGTCTTTTAAGTAACATCCATATAAAATTTCAAGACTCTAGCGTCTAGCCCTAAAAGTTTTAAATGACTTGTTACATTTGGCAAAAAGCAAGGTAAGTAAGTCTATTGAAAATTTTGTTAAAATTGCTTCATTATTATTAACGTTAGGAATAAGAATTCGTGATTCTCTTGTAATGAAACCTTGTGTATTTTTGATTGAACAAATGGATTCCAACTCTATTATTTTCTATGTAAAAATTATTTGCTGTACTGTGCTCTTCCATCTTTAAGTTTTCCCCTCATCATTTTTAAACACTTTATAAATAAATCTACCTAGTTTTGTGTTATTTCATTGGTGCATTTTATAGTTTGTAACTCTAATATTGTAAACGCTGTTTAAATGAATCATAACCAACGTAATTGCGGCGAAAAGCATTATGATTTCATTCATTTAAAAGACTGATTCCATTAACCGATGATTCATATAACCGGCGACCATCTTTATTATAAACTCAACCCCCCCCCCCCCCCCCTAGAACCGAATTCTGGCTGCGCCACTGGGATTAGATGAAGTAGGAAGATAAATTATTTTTTAAACGTACAACCCCACACAGCACACTTGGTTCCAGTGATGTCTCAAGTACATCGCAAAGTCTCATTATCATCACGTCTCTGTGTGATGTACATGAAACATCTCTGAGATAACAAAACAGGCTGCCACTGAGATGTAACTTTGCGATAGCCTGGAGACGCAAGCTACCGTTTTCGCCCATGCGCAAATACGCGATGGTCATTCACGCATGAGCGAGCTAAATGGCGAATTCATAGTGAAGGATGTGTATGCATGCCATGTTGTTTGCTGTGTGTTGGATTTCTGTCTTTTTTTTTTCTATTTGAGTGACGTTTCTTCAGTTTTTAGGAAAAAATCAAAAACTATGGTTATTCTTGAAGACTAAGCGTACATATAAATGATTATGTTAATATAATCAGGCTTGATGACTGCACTTCCTTTCGCAATTTTAAAGTAGATTGCTGTTTGCATTATTTTTCATATCCAGAGGAACTCTCAAAAATATTAATCTTCAAATATAATAATAAAAACTTGTCATAATAGAAAAGTTTGTCATAGCAAAACATATTAAAAACGCTTTGCGATGTTATAGTTATTTTATTTACATGTGATATTTTCAGCTTTTAGGTATCTAAATAAAATTTCTTTTTTATGTTTACCTTTTGTACTTTATTTAGATTTTTTTATGTTAAAAAATATAATTAAACAATTGTTCATTGCAATTCATTGCAAACGTCATAAAACATTTATATTAATATATATAAATCTACAATATCGCGAGTAATGGTCTATTCTAATAAAAAATAATAGTATTATTTGCAAAAGTTGAGAGATCTTGAAAGGTAAGTGTTATAATTTATTAAACTTTATTATCGTGTTATGTATTTATACATTTTACATTTTCTTAAATATATTTAAATGTCTTATGAAGCTTATTCTGCAGTTTTATTTAATGTATATTAAAGAAAAATGTGATGCGAGTTTTAAGTAAAAAATATAATTAAAGCTGTAGAAAATTAACATTTTACATTATCCACCATCCATGCAATACTAAACATTTTTTTTTTTTTTTTGTATGATAATTGTGTAAACAACAATGCAATGAGTCAGTATTCAAGTTGCATGCACTTTTGAACTTTTTTTCGGTATAAAAAATAATAATTTTAGTTTCTTATTTAATGTAAAAATGAACCATTCATTCAAAAATAGTTATATAAAGCTTAGAATTTGTTTTGTTCCTTTTTAAAAGGACTATTTAATTTTATTTTCTTAAAAGAGTATTGCTTTTTACAAATATGTACAGTTCAGATCTGTGAGGATTAAGTCTTAAGGATTAAGATGTATTACATCAGTGAAATTACTATGTATTCTTAAAAACTGAGAGTGCATCATAAGTTGAAATTTCTTTCATCTATTTGTGCTGGGAGTGGGGGGGGGGGGGTCCTGTTTTTACAATGAAACTCATGCAGTATTTTCTTAAAATTAAACACAGAATATATTTGTTAAATTGTGAAGATTTAGGTAGTAATATCTTTAAGGTCAGATAACAAAATAATAGTAATAAAGATAACTTCAGTTTCTCGATGGATTTTACATTATATGCTCATATGCTGCAGGATTATTTTGCATTAATTGTGTTTGTTTAAATTATTATTCTAAAGTTATGTACTGCCAAAATTCAAGATAATTTTAAATATGCATTAAAAATAGGACATTTCAATGTGAAAAAAAAAAAAAAAAAGAGCACATTTGTATCAATATATATTTGTGCTATACAATAGGGACATCAAAGTTTTCTCATTTCTGTAAATCTCGCTAAATATGATTTGATAAAAAAACATAGCAATATTTTAATTTAAACCTGGTTAGTATAATAAGGTTGGTTTATTTATATTTTAATATTATTCATGAATTTATTTTTGAGCAATGAAAAAATAAATTTAAACATTTCATTATGCATTTTAAAACTATTTAAAGTTAAAAAATATTTAACACTGGCATGAGGAAATATTTTTAGAAACATGTTGTTTTATCGAGATGATAAAGTTCTTTAATTCTAATGCAGCATATGTTGATTTCTAGTCAATGAAGAAAATTGTTAAAATTTGCAAATTTGGTATACATCAGAAAATTTTCTCAGCATTTAGCACAGATTGCTTTTAAATAATTGAAATTAAAACAAATATAATAATCAAATTCTATCTGTATTAAAGCATGTAAAATTTGTTTGTATGAAAAAATGATTGATTCATCAATAGCATTTTATCGATTCAAAGAAGCAATTTTTTAATATTAAACTGAATTATTTTAATCTGTAGGTATGTGGAATTTTATGATTAATAAAGTAATTATTAATTTCTGATACCATAGTTAGTACAACAAACTGCAAAGTTTAACCCTTTTCACTCCAAATACTCTGCTGGAAAGGGGGGGGGGGTGATATTCAATAGATTGCTTTTAGTAAGAGATTTATATATAATTTTCTATTACTGTTAATCATGATAAACAGTTGATCTTCATGAAATGCAAAATGTTTGCATTAAAAAATATGATTTTTTAAACAGTTGAGTTTGAACCAGTAAAATTCATAAATTGAAATAGTGACACATATGACGTAATGTAAGCAGCCACAGGAGTGTTAAAAATAAAAAGTTGTTTTAGTTTCGGTTTAAAATGGATGAGAAAAATTGGAAATAAACATTGAATAAATGTATTGTATAGGTTTTGATTTTTAAGAAAAATTCACCAACTATGAACTAGAATGGAGTTTAGTCTCATCAAGTAAATTTCAATACATACACACATTAAAAGAAGTATTATTGATTATAAATTTTACTATGCAAACACAATTCCAATAATTTAGGTACCCAGAATACAAATGATACAAGTCTATGAAAGCTAATTTTTTAGAAATGTAAACAAAAATTTAGAGTAGAATGGTAATGTCCTGGAATGAATTGGGATAATAAAGCAGCACTGTTCATACTTAGAAAGAACATAGTCATTAAGCACTTTTTCAGCAAATTTTCATCTTTGAATCAGATGTATTCTGGATGCCTCAATAATCATACTGGAAGTTGTCGAGTTGTCACACAAACTTACAGAAAAATAAAAACTAAAAATCCTGCTTCATATATAGATTATGAAACACTTTCCAACATTTCCAGAATACTTTACCAATTAATAAAGTGGAAGTTGAAGTGTAAATAAACAATTTTGGAAACACATAACAATTTTGAAAACCCAATTTCAGCAGTTATTATCAATTGTGGAAAAAATATTTGCATTATTTTGTGCAGTCTTGTATATGATCTGTAGATTTGTATATATACTACTTAGTATGTTAAAATGTAGTTCAGTTAGGAAACGCATAGCACAGTTGAAAATCCCCCTTCAGCAATTTCCATCACCCGAATTCTTTGCCCTCCCCCTCCCCCCAATCACTGAAATTTTTAAAAGTTGGCTCTCTGACACAAAAACAAATGAATATAAACAGATCTTATCAGGGAGTTTGATCTATTTCTACAGAACTTCTTTGAATATGTAAACTACTATTATAAATATAAAGATAATAAAACTGTATTAGTCATTGATATTTTTGCACAATAAGTACTCATGAAAGTATTGTGATTATACATGTGATAGACGTCATTTATCATTTAAACAGTCTCATTACAAAATCAGCAGGAATATTTTATTTTAAACCTGATTAGTTTAATGATGTTTGAGTTTTTTTATTGATATTATTCATAATTTTTTTTTTCATCAATGAAAAATAAATTACAAATAAATAAATTTAAACTTTTCATTAGGCATTAAAACTATTGAAAGTTACAAAATGTTTAACATCTACATGAGAAATAATTAATGAATTATTATTTACTAGAAACATATTGTTTTATCCACATGATAATTGTGAAATTATCAAAAGATTTCCTCAGTAATTACCACAAATTACTATTGAATAATTTAAATAAAAATAATTATTGTAAATAATGAAATTACATCTGTATTAGAGGATGCAAAATTCTTGTACATCCAAAAAGATTAATAACATTTTTATAATATTCAGAGAAGCATATTTTGAAACTTGTTTAGCTGAATTATTTTAATCAGCAGATATGTGGAATTTTATGATTAATCAAGTAATTATTGATTTACATTATTATATTATAGTACAGAGCACTACAAAATTAACCTTTTAACCCCAAAGACTCTGCTGGAAGGGGGGGGGGGATTAATATATTCCTTAATAAGTTTTCTTAATAATACTAAAGAAATTAATACGTAACTTTTGATTTAAAAAAAATAAATTAAGCATGCAAACATTGTAACGTGTAAGAGTTAACATTTTATGACAATCTTTTCTTAATCATAATTAACATATGATTTTCATCAGAAGTAAAATGCTTGCATTCAGTAATATGAGTTTATTTTTTTTAAATAATTAAGTTTGAACCAGTAAAATTCATCGATTGAATTAGTGAAACATATATGATGTAAAACAAGGAATATTTAATAAAAGGGGTTGAATATAATTTCTGTTTAAAATAGCTGAGAAAAATTAAAAAAAACATCGAATAAACACAAATAGGGCAGTTGCAATTGACGTCACCTTGGAGGTAAACAGTACAAATAGGCAGTTCTGATTGGTGGATTACCCTTACCTCCAAGTGAATACAATGGTTGATCAGCTGATTGCAACTGCCCTATACAATTCTTTGTCTTATACTATTATATAATATTATTACTCATCATAAATCATGTATTGCATGAGTTTTCATTAAAAAAGTGTGTAATGAGAAATTCTTGAATTATGTATTAACATGGTTTTATCTCTACAGTAAATTCTAATATCACACATGCATTTTTAAAAAAGTGATTACCAATTATAAATTTTACAATGCAGATACAATTCTAATAATTTAGGTACCCAGAATACAAATGATACAAGTCCAAAAAACTTATTTTGAGAAATTTAAACAAAGATTTAGTTTAAAATGGTAATGTCTTGGAATGAATTACGATAATAAAGCAACTTAGACTGTTTATACTTAGAAAGAATACACACTCTTTCACCAAATTTTTAACTCTGTATCAAATTTGCTGAAAGTGTGTTTTCAAAAAGTATTCATTAAAAGTGTATTCTGGATGCCTCACTTCTCAGATATAGACATATCCTAAGAAAGTTGTCACACAAACTCACAATACAATAACAGAGTTGTATTTCTATGTCATTAAAGGATGGAAGATTTTATTAAATGCAAGATGATATAGGAACAAAGAAGAACTTTTTGACATTTACTTGGGCTTGCTTAAGTTAATTGGGACCCTGCAGTATGAATTATTTACTAACAAAGTATTTTACTTATGCAATGTCTTTTTAGGTAGATTTCGTAAGAAATACTACCTATTACATTCTTCCCTAAGTTGGAATTCCTGAAACATTTTTGCAGATCTATGCCGATCATGACTCCCAGAACCCAAAAACAACCCTAGTTCAAAACTTTATCTATCTATATACCAATGTCACTTTTTTTTGGACACAATAACTGCAATAATTCTGCACAAATCGCTTCCAAACTGATACATAAAATTAAGGGGCATAAAATCTCTGTCAAGTTCGTTCATGGGCAAAATCGAACCAGGGGGGGGGGGGGGGGCTTTTTGTGAAAACAAAAAAACCCCTATAATTTCTTAATTATGATACGTATCGAATCCATTTAAAGTTATTAGTACTTCGAGAAGGGCCGAAAATGTATGTAGGACAGATTTTTGATATAATTATAAATGCCACCAAGGGGGGGGGGGAGGGGGTGTTTTAGAAGAAAAAAAATCATAACTTCGTCAATTTACAGGATATCAAATCCGCTTAAATTTATTATAAATCCTCTTAATATTATCTAAAACTTTTATATTGTCAAGTTTTTTATAGAACCAAAAAAAAAAAAAAAAAAAAAAAAAATCCCTGCTGGCTCCGCCTGCAAACAAGTTAGGTTTTGAAGTAGGTGGTTCCAACTGCCGCATCATGGCAAAAAGGTCATTTCTTCCGCAATTCCCAACAAATAGGCACCCCACGGTCTGCGTCTTCGGAATCTACCTATGCCTGTAGGCCGAGCCGTCAGGGATTTTTTTTAAAGTGTATTGATTACAAATTTAGTATGTAAACACAAGTAGAATAATTTATATACCCAGAATAAAGCCATACAAGTCCATCAAAACTAATTTTTTGACATTTAGAATAGGGTAGTACAGTCACTCAAACTGTTAAATATACTTAGGAAAAATAGATTATTGAGAAAGAAGAAGAGTACTGTTTTCAGATTACTTGTATTCAATGTGTTTTCTCATGTTATAGATAATTTTTAGGAAAGTTCTTAAAACATGAATTTCCAATTCATTACTAGAATGCATCTCAGTTTTATTAGAGGATGCAAAACGTTGCAGGACAGTTTTATTAGAGGATGCAAAACGTTGCAGGATTCAGAGAAGGGAATTTTTGATATTACTATGACTATCTTGAATTGAAAAATAACAGCAATATGAAATTGAGTTATTTTGCAATACCTTTGAATAACAGTCACACCTTGGGTAATTAATTTGATTTACAAGTAAGTGAGGTCCTTAAAAAGTAATTTTTTTTAAATTAGAGAAAAATACATCAACAAAAAAGTCAGGGTAAATTTAAATATCAGCAGGCCAATTGTCATCACTATTTCCGACTAGTAATTTAAATTTTATTTAGGATATAAATTTGTTATTAAATAAGATTAAGATTGGTAATCAGAAGTAGTGGTAACAATTTGAGACCTGTAGACTGTAGATGTTACAATGTGACGTCGCATAGGTGTTGCACTGCGATATTGCTGAAAAAGGACATTTGCACATTTCCAGAACATTTCTGAGACCATCTGTGCGATGTACTGTAGATGATAAAATGCAATATCGCACAGATATCGCAATGCGATGGCTCATAGATGTTGCAATGCGACGTCGCTGAAAAAGGACATTTGCGCATTGCCAGAACATTTCTGAGACCATCTGTGCGATGTACTGTAGATGATAAAATGCAATATCGCACAGATATCGCAATGCGATGGCTCATAGATGTTGCAATGCGACGTCGCTGAAAAAGGACATTTGCGCATTGCCAGAACATCTCTGAGACATTCCGCGGGACATCACAACGTCGCAGTGCGATGTATATGCGACGTTCTAGAGATGAAAGTGTGCTGTATGTGACTCTTGGTCGCCATTCAATATTTTAACACAGGAAAAAAAAATCATAAAAATGCAATCTTATTTTAATTTAAAAAAATAGATTATTTTGATTAATAATAATAAAAAAAAATCATGATTTTTTTTTACACTGTAAGTGGGTATTTAAATAAGTTTAATTTTAGCCATTTATACTGTCCATAAAGATGGGAAGGAGATAAATATTTTTAGTGGACCACAATGGAGAAATATGACGACGAACTGTGCAGAGTTTAGGTTTGAAAAACACTTATTTAAACTAAAAGAATAGGGTGGGATTGCGGGATTCGCGCCACAAATTTTGAAATCCCGCCCAAAAAATTTCACCATTTTTCGGAGAAATTTGCGTTATTTAATTTACCTGCAACCGGACGATAAATTTCGTGATTTTTTCCCTGCAACTGATCGAACTTTACGCTTTTTATGCGACTGATCGACGAACTTTGCATTTTTTTTTGGTGACTGATCGACGAACTTTGTGGTTTTTTTCGCCGACCTTTGCGTTTATTCCGCGATCGATCGACGAACTTTGCGTTTTTTCCGCGACAGTTCGATGAACTTTGCCGTTTTTTTCGCGACAGATCGACGAACTTTGTGGTTTTTCCACGACAGATCGACGAACTTTGCGGTTTTTCCGCGACAGATCGATGAACTTTGTGTTTATTCCACGATCGATCGACGAACTTTACATTTTTCCGCGATCGATCGACGAACTTTACATTTTTCCGTGATCGATCGACGAACTTTACATTTTTTCTGCAATCGATCGGCGAAATTTGCATTTTTTCCGCGATCGATCGACAAAATGTGCGTTTTTTCCGCGGTTGATCGACGAAATTTGCGTAAATTCTCGTTTTAGTGATTTTTTTCCCCTATGAACATGGACATCTCTAAGGACTTCTAATAAAATTGCCTTTCGGAGAAGAAAAATGTCTCAAATACAATGTCTGTGTAGGACAGTTGTATTAGTTCGCTTACTTCTTCTTGTTTGTAAGTAGCGTCACCTTAGCATAGTTGTACACTGGCTGCCATGTAGTTCCAAAGTCACAAATCGATATTAACACTATTTTGTTAGAAGTCCTTATCTATTTCTGTTCATGCGTATGACAAATTTCATTATTTTATTCCCTCAACCAATTGTCTAAATTCACAATTTTTTCCAACGACCAATAGACGTATTTAAAGATATTTTTTTTGCCTGCGACTGAAAAGAAGGAAAAGAACAAAAAAGAACACCCTGTCAAATTGTCCTAGAGTCAGCACTAAACAAAAATGAGATTAGAAGAGCTGCAAAGATCTTATTACTTTTACTCCTTGAAGTAAAGGAGTAAAAGTGTACCTTGTGAAAGAGGCTTCAGCATCCTAAATCAAATAAAATATAAATTCAGAAATTTATTTAACAACCTATTTGTTAAGAGTCCCTAACAGTTGGTGGAACTTGAAAAATACACTGCATATATAAAATTTAACTTTCTTCCTTTTTTTATCATAAAAATAAACATTTTACATAATCATTCTGAGTTGACTTAATTTTTTCAATGGTATTTTGTCATGTCTGCATTAATGTAATTCTTTAAATAGCACGTAAAATAATAGTGGGGTTTAAAGATTTTTTTCTCCCTCCGAAACATTACAACTCCCCTCCATGTAAAAATGTTGGGAGGAAGACTCCCCCCCCTTGGAAAAATTGAATTTCAAGCCCTGAAGAAGAACCTAACACATTAAATTCGAATTAAACAATTTGAATACTAATAACTTGTTTTATTAAATTGGAGAAAATTTTAATACAGATTCACCGTCTGTAGACAGTTCACTGAAATAGCTTTCCCAAAACATGTTTAAAAATTGACTACCATTTAGTATTGCTAAGATATTAAAATACTATCACACCCCAATTTTTACCAGTTGAAATTAAATTATTATAACAAGTTGCATTCAATAAAAATTGAGAATAGAAAAAAAAAAATAACCCATGAAATATAGATACAGCAAAATATACTTCCATGGCTTGAAATTCCATTTTTCCAAGGAGGGAAATCTCCCTCCCAACATTTTTAAATGCAGGGGAAAAAAAAATCTTTAAACCTCACTATTATTTTATTTTATTAAAAAATTTAAGTCAACTCAGAATAATTATGAAAAATGCTTATTTTTATTATAAAAAAAGGAAGAAAGTTAAACTTTATAATATATGCAATGTCTATTTTTCAACTTCCACCAAATATTATAGGCCCTTAACAATTAGGTTGTTAAATGAATTTCTGAATTTAGATTTTATTTGATTTAGGATGCTGAAGCCTCTTTCACAAGGTACACTTTTACTCCTTCACAAGGATTAAAAAGGTTTACTCCTTTACCTCAAGGAATAAAAGTAATAAGATCTTTGCAGTTCTTCTAATCTAATTTTTGTTTAGTGCTGACTCTAGGCCAATTTTACAGGGTCCAGCGACTGGTGTCGCATCAATTCGTTGCAACGAAAATGTTTTTGAATGCTATGATGATAAAATAAAGATAATTTAGTAAAATTATTTAATGATAATTTGTTTTTAGATACAATCACATGTACATTGTTAGTTATAATTCTCTATATTTAAAAAACTAATTACCATTAAACATTTTTACTAAATTGTCTTTATTTTATCATCATAGCCTTCAAAAACCTTTTCTTTGTGACGAATAGACGTCGCGGCGAATTGACGCTGCGATGAGTTGTCGTTGCGATGAATTGTGTGCGACGAATTGATGCGTAACTGCAGCGACCAGTGGCTCTTACTGCCCTTTTTTGTTCTTTTCCCTCATTTGGTCTCACGGAAAAAAATCTTTAAATACATCTATTGGTCGTAGGAAAAACTTGTGAATTTCGTCAATTGGTTGAGGGAATAAAATAATGAAATTCGTCTTACACACGAACATAGAAATAAATCTAGGAGATAGGACTTCTAATGGAATAGTGTTAATATCGATTTGTGGCTTTGGAACTACATAACACCCAGTATACAACTGACACCACCTACAAACAACAATACGGATACTTACCACAGAATAAATCTACTGTATCTACCAAATGATGGCTGTCAATCAGACAATTTGAAGAAGTAGGCAAACTAATACAACTGTCCTACACAGACATTTTATTTGAAACATTTTTTGAGAAACGATTTTCTTCCTCGAATGGCAATGTATGTCTATGTTCATAGAAAAAACCCCACTAAAGTTGTCGATCAGTTGAGGGAAAAAATGGCGAAGTTTACTTATCTGTCACAAGAAAATAACGCGAAATTCGTCAGTCAGTTGCGGAAAAAAAATAGTGAATTTCATCAATCTGTCGCCAGACAAAAATGAATAATTCGCTAATCAGTTATGAAAAAATAAGGAAAAAAAAAAAACGAAGTTCGTCGATGGCTCACCAGAAAATATTGCGAAATTCATGGACTGCTTGCCAGGAAATGTCACGAAATTCGTCAGTCAGTTGCGGGAAAATATTGTGAAATTCATCAGTTGGTCGCGGGGAAAAATCATGACATTCATCAGTCGAACGCAGAAAAAAAAAATTTAATTTGTCAGTCGGACACAGGGAAAAAAAATCACAAACTTTGTCAATCTGTCGAAAGAAAAAAAATTAAGGAAAAAAAAAAAAAAAACGAAGTTCGTCGATGGCTCACCAGAAAATATTGCGAAATTCATGGACTGCTTGCCAGGAAATGTCACGAAATTCGTCAGTCAGTCGCGGGAAAATATTGTGAAATTCATCAGTTGGTCGCGGGGAAAAATCATGACATTCATCAGTCGAACGCAGAAAAAAAAAATTTAATTTGTCAGTCGGACACAGGGGAAAAAAATCACAAACTTTGTCAATCTGTCGAAAGAAAAAAAACGCAAAATTACGCGAATTTCGTCGACTGATCACAGAAAAAGTGCAAAGTTCGCCGATCGGTCACGGAAAAAATGCAAAGTTCGCCGATCTGTCACAGAAAAACACAAAGTTCGTCGATCTGTCACAGAAAAAACAGAAATTTCGTCGATCGGTTGTGGGAAAAAATTCACGAAATTTATCGTTCGGTTGCAGGTAAATTAAATATCGCAACTTTCTCTGGAAAAGGGTGAAATTTTTTGGGAGGGAGCCTCCTGCCCATATTTTTTTGGGCAGGATTTCAAAATTTTTTACGTTTATCCCGCCCTCAAATTCAAACCCTGACTTCATGTATTTTTCACTCTTTCTTCTGTTTTAAAAAAAAGGTGGGAAAAATATGCAAGTTTTTAATGGTATTAATTTTTAGTTCCATTGCACACAGTTGAAAATGAAGGGGGACATATTCAGCAGTTTTAATGCTACTTTTTTTTAATATTATTTAACATTTATAAAGCATATTATATGTTTTTATGGGTATTACAGCATCACCTGTTGGCGATCATCATTTGAATTTTCTGTAGTTCAAATTTTATCTCATTTGGACCAATAGAACGCATTCTAGACCCCCTCAAAAGTGGGAAACTTATTTCTTGCTAGCCCTGATTATGTGACACTCATAACAAAGTTTTTTATTTATACTACACTGACTTGTATTTAAATTTCATTATGAAAATAGCAGTGCATCTTGAGTCGAGCAAACTTTGAACTTTAGATATAAATATAAGATTAGCCCCCCCCCCCCCCAGTGCACCCGTACATCAAAAATAAATACAAGTTGGTATATACATATAAATATGCCTAAAACCAAGTTCGATACATTTTAAACAAAAATTATAGATTTTATAGCATTTACAGTTTTGTGACGCGGTAACGACCGAGGCATAGAATCTAAGAATAAACAACAACAATTCAGAAAAATTAGCTCCTAGCTCTTCGGAAGGTGGGAGGAGCAAAAAAGTATAAAATATTTGTAGCCTATCAGGTTTCGCAAGGCACAGCTAGCTTGCATACTCAAAAAATGCAACAATTGGGACTTAAAACGGCCTATAGAGGCGCTGATCGCAGCCGTCGGTACAGGAAAATTGTCCCTTTAACTAATGCTAAAGTGCCATTGAAACCATTATTTATTGTAAACGCGTTTGAAAGTGTTAGATATTCAAATATGGATAAATCTTTAATTTGTAATATAAACACAGAAGACAAATATCACATGAAATCTGAAATTGTGCAAAAAAATAATCATTAAGAACAAATTAAAAATGCATGTAATGCAATGGGCTTGAAAGGGATTTTCCTGAAGCGAGCAGTTATATCTTTTTTCCACCAGATGGCGTATTCGAGCGCTTGAATTCCCAATAAGCAAATAATTTTTTTATCTGAATTATATTTAAATATGTAAAACGTATACACAAAAAATAATTTCACAGTTAAAATAGATAACTAATGTTGTAACAAGAACTGAAACAAATTTTATTGAAAAATATAGCTGTAATCGTAATGAAAAAAAAAATATATAAATGAAAATGCAAGCTACCATGTCCCCACCTTGACCTGAAAAGACTTGTTAAAGGATACATATGGTAATAGCTCGACTAGACTCAACATAACCTCCATGGAGATAGAAATAAGAAGGAGAACAGTGAAGATAGGCTTTCAAGATCACAACATGGACCGGGAATTAGTACCCAGTTTGTGGCGCTGGTGCTCCCAAAGGCCGGTCATGTGACCTGTCAAACATGACAAATTGTCGTCTGCTCTTCCTGCATTTTAGTTTCGAGCATAGTAAAGAGATAGAGGGCGCTACACTTCCTAAAGGCCCAAAAGACCAGAAACGCCGCCATACTAGGTACCGCTTTTAGTTCCATAAGTAGAAACATTATCTTTGTTCTCCTTCTCTCTATCTCCCTGATAACCTCCATCAACAGCTGGAATACATCAGCCTGAATCTGTTTCATATGTCAGTTTCAAAATTCTTGAATTGGCAGTCCAATATCCATTTGCATCATATTCATTCCGATATACAGCAATTCTGTCATTGATGGACTTCCAAAAAACATGCTTTCCCATACAGGACTTTAGCAGCGATTTTTCATGTATATCAAGACTTCATATATATATCTGGTTCTGGTGTCCATCATGGTGTTTGACTTTGACTTGTCTCTTGTTGCGATTCCAAAGAACTTATATAAAGTTTACATAATGAAATAATATGTATAAAAGTTGTTACAAAATAAATTAGCTGTAAATTTAAATATCTGTTTCTTAAAAAAAAATCTCTATTGGGAATTCAAGCGCTCGAATACGCCATCTGGTGGAAAAAAGATATAACTTCTCCCTTCAGGAAAATCCCTTGCAATCCCATTGCGTTACATGCATTTTAAATTTGTTCATAATGATTATTTTTATGCACAATTTCAGATTTCATGTGCTATTTGTGTTCTGTGTTTATATGTCAAAGTAAAAATTATCCGAATTTGAATATCTAACAATTTTAAAGGCGTTTACAATAAATAATGGTTTCAATGGCACTTTAGCATTAGTTAAAGGGCCAATTTTCCTGTACCGACGGCTGCAATCAGCGCCTCTATAGGCCGTTTTAAGTCCCAATAGAAATTTAATTTAATAAAAACTATTTATCTGTTCGTCTAGTAGATCTGTCGACAGACGACAGGCAAAAGAAAGCAAATAAAAAACAGAACAACCGATATCGAATTTTGAATCGAATAAAGTTGCGTCCAAGTCGATATTTTTTCTAAACATTCATTGCAAAAAAATATGATTTGTTTAAAATATAATGCTTTATTAACCATTTCACAAAATGCTAATATGACTGAAGACTTTTTTCCAACATTTACAATTTACATTGTTATCATTTCATTTCTGTTTGGCAAATACATCACTACCGCCGTAGAATGTAGCGAAAAGCCAACCAACTTCGAGGTGCGACTTTGTTTATTGCTTGCTGTGTCGGTCGGTTCTTGCCGACGTGAAGGGTTCCCTATCTTTACGGGATTTTTGAATAATTTCTCCACCTTTATTTCATAATAGTTGGTATTTTTCGTGCTTCTTGTTTTGTGCTTGGTATTTATTTCCACCCGGGAGTGGTAAGTTTTGTGTTTTTTATTCAACTTTTTCTTCCGAGTTACTGACTCGGTTCAGTGTGGTCACAGTGGCTGTTTCGCAGCACGTGGCGGTCACAGACAATGTGTTAAATAATTCTTCTCAGAAAACGACCATGGATATCAGCAATGAAGCTACCCCTAACCCTTACTTATACAAATTAAATGGCTCTCCGGAAGAAATTCTTGTCGAGGCTAGTCAGCTCGACATTGGAGCAGTGTCAATCACTCTCACGGCTACCAACGGCTCCATACCTGCGACTCACCCCAAACTACTTAAAGAGGCTATCGCTGCGCAAGTCCCCTCACATAATAATATTGACTTTATGAAAATAACTCGACAAGGCAAGCTTCTTGTTCGTACCCTGGATGCCGAAACGGCCATTCAGATGTTCAACATCAAAACGCTATTTAACATCCCGGTCTCCGCTTCATTCCAAACTGAATGCCTTTCTACGAGATTTTTGCTTCACAATATATCTCCTCTTGTGGACTGTAGGGAAATTGCAGATGAACTCGCCTACGTTGGGATTAAACCGCTTGAGGTACGACGTTTTCTTAAAAATGGCTCTGCTCCCACCTCCTCCGTCCTTGTCACCAAACTTGGCTACTCTCTACCGTCCGACATCAAACTTTGGTATCAGGTACACCGCATCACCCTCTTCGTCGATAAACCGCGTCAATGCACAAACTGTCTAAAATTCACACACAACACTCGCGCTTGCAAGAGCACTCGTGTTTGCGGCCAGTGCGGCATCACCCACGATGGCACCTGCTCCACCGATTCTCCTATGTGCGCCAATTGCAAAGGCAACCATGTATCCTCAGACAAGTCCTGTCCACATTATAAACAAGAAGCCAAACTACTAGCATTTAAAGCTGAGAACCACCTTACGTTCAGTGAGGCCCGACGCCAATTCCGTGTCAGTATAGCCTCCAAAGCTGAGTCCTACGCCGCGGCTGCGGCATCTACCCCTGCCTGTACTCCCCCACCCACAGATTACGTTACTAAAACCGACTTACATGAACTCCTCCAGTGTTTCACAGATAACATGGTTAGCTTGCTCCAACAGGTCGTGGATTCTCAAAAAAACAACTGCCAAGAACTGTTAAACTCGCTCACTACGACGGTCATAGACGCCGTGAAAGATACGCCGACAGCCGACGTTCTCCCTCCCAAGCCTTTGCCCTCTGACAAAAGGAACGATGCGCCATCCCCACCACACTGGACAATACTTAAATCAGAAAAAGCGAAAAAATTGAAAATGGCGTTATCGTCCAAGGGTCTGTCAACCGATCCCCTTATGGATACTTCTACCCCTGAGTCCTGGATTCCAGATGGTCCTCCTCTTCGCGAGTCGAACCTTGGAACTACTTCTGCCAACACCTAGCGTGGCTGCGGCTGTCCCCCCCCCACCTTTTTTTTTTTTTTTTGGGGGGGGGGGGAGGGCACCGCGTTTTTGCTGCTTGCTTCTCGTCTTCCGGCCTTCTTGTTCGGCTCTCTGGCTCCGCACTTCCTCCCTTTATTTTTTTTTTCTCTTCCGCTCATGGGTATTACACTCATCCATTGGAACTGTCGCAGCATTCGAGCTAACGGCCACTGGTTACGCGCCCCCTTTTTTGAGGACGCCCAAGTCATCTGCCTCCAAGAAACTTACTTGACTTGAATTCCGACTCATCATTCTCTATTCCCAATATGACCACTTTCTTGGCAAACAGAGGCTGCGGTCGCGGAGGTGGCCTTCTCACGGCGGTCCGCACATCTTACCCCTCTTATCTCCTGCCTCTTCCTGCCGATCCCTCTGGAAGGGTCGAGGCCCTCGGCGTCAGGTTCCACTCTTACGGCACTTGGTTTAGCGTGATTAACATTTATCTCCCAAGGGGTTCTTTTGCCGACACTTGGTTCGACGAGCTGCTCCGTTCTATCGAGCCGCCTTTCGTCCTCCTCGGCGACTTCAACATCAACCTTCTCCGTCGCCATCCTCCCTATTCTCTTGACCTTCAGAAGTTTCATGCCTGGGTTCTCAGTCACGACATCTGCATCTGTAATACCTCAACTCCATCACGTACGGTTCATGGTTCTCCCCCCTCCCTGCTGGATCTCACTATCTCGTCTCCTGATCTGTACAGTTCCCTTTCCTGGTCGGTCCATCCGGACCCTTTTGATTCTGACCACCAGCCGGTTTCTATTCAGTTCGATAAGCCTGTTACGTCTGTTATGCAGCACCGCCCTTTCGTCAACTGGTCCTCAGCCGGCCGTGTCCTCAACTCGACCCTAGACAACTCCTCCGCCGACACCTCATACGACTCCTTCTCGCAATCTTGCTCTGAAGCCATCTCGCGGAGTACCACTTTCCCACACCGGTTTCGGCGCACTAGTGCTCCTTGGTGGGATATCACCTGCCGCAGACTTCTCGGTCTCAAGCGCCGGTACCTGCGCCTCGCTAGGTCCTACTGCTCAAGGGACTTATGGCTACTCTACAAACAGACAGCCAATAAACTTCGACGGCACATCAAGCTTGTTTCTCGTAATTACTGGGACCAGATCTGTCGGTCCAGGGGTTCGAATGGTACAATATTCAAACTGCTCAAAAACCTCGCACGCAAAGACTCGCCGCCTGGTGATAATATTCTGTGGCATGGTGGCCCTGTGGCCTCCCCATGTGCCCAAGACGATCTCTTCCTCGGGACCTTCAGCCAAGATGACCCTCTTTCTCCCCTTCCGTATGACCTTAGCGATGGCAATGCCGGCCTTGACGCGCCTTTCACACTTCAAGAATTACTGCTGGCCATTCAGAAGACTCGCCCCACCACTCCCGGAAGAGATGGAATCTCAGTCAAGCTTCTCCAAGGCCTCTCTCACGCGAACACTGCGAAGCTACTTGCACTTTACAATGACCTGTTCGACTCTGGCGCCGTGCCCTCGTCGTGGAAGGAAGCCTCCATCGTCCCAATCTGCAAGCCGGGAAAGCCTGCTCGCCACATCTCCTCCTATCGCCCCATCGCACTGACCGCCGTTTGCTCGAAGGTTTTTGAGCGCCTCTTACTCCATCGCCTCATCTTCTGGGCCGGGTATAACAACATTTTCCAAGCCTCCCACTATGGGTTCATGCCGTTCAAAGACACTACAGCGGCTCTGTGTAAATTCTTCAACGACATCTCCGGAGCTCGCGCTTCCCGCTAGGCAGCCTTCGCCGTGTGTTTGGACATCCGCTCGGCATATGACTCTGTATGGATTGATGGCCTCGTCTATAAACTCGCTAGCCTCGGTATCCGGGGAAAAGCTGGCCGCTGGATCGCCAACTTCTTGACAGACCGGTCAATCAACATTCGCTGGAAAGCAACGTATTCTGGCCGCGGGCCGTGCAGGAGAGGAGTACCTCAGGGTAGCGTTCTTTCTCCGTTCCTCTTTATGATTTTCCTTTTTGATATCTTCGACATCCTTGAAAGTGGTGTTTTCCTCCTTATCTATGCTGATGATATCCTCCTATATGCTTTGGGGGAGGACCCTTCCCGCACCTTGACAAAGCTCCAAAACTGCATTGATCGGCTGGTGCAGTGGTGCACGGCCACCCACCTCTCCATTTCACCGGACAAGAGCACAGCCATCGACTTCTCCCGTCGTCGGCCGATGGATTCAAAGGTTTCCATCACGGGAGTTGAACTCGAGTGGAGTCCTACAGTCAAGATTCTTGGCGTTTGGTTCGGCAGATCCCTTCGTTTCAACCATCACTTTTCATACCTTCGGGCCAAGGCCTTCCGGAGACTAAACTACCTCAAAGCCGTTGCTTCACGTTCTCAAGGGGTTCACACTCTTCACATGCTCAGGATCGTCGACTCTATGGTTCGTAGCCTCCTTGAGTATGCCTGCCCTCTCTTCCTAAAGGTGTGTCCTTCGACCCTGAACTCCCTGGAAGTCACTTACAACGCTGCTCTCCGGGTCGCCACCAGCCTCCCAAAGTGCACTCCCATTCCGCTCCTTCACCGCGAGGCCAATGTCTCGTGCATGCGCAGCCGTTTCCGTTGCATGACCAACAAGTTTCTCGTTCGCCAACTCTCTCTCCCTCACCCTCCGGTCCCGGCTGACTCTTCTTCTCCTGGACATCTTTCTGCTGCCGCTGCCGACCTCCTTGATACATACAATATTCAGGCTCATTGCATCCTTCAGTTCTCGTGGCCTTCTCATCCCTTTCTCCATCCCGATTGCCATATTATCCAGGACGGTCTACCTTTCCAGAACTTATCCCTCCCGCCGAGTGCTATCTACCAAGCTTGGAAATCGTGGTGTACGACAGCCACACACAACACCCTGCTCTCGACAGATGCCTCTAAAGATGCCTCCAAAACGGCCATTGCTGCCCACAATAGCCTCACCAACTCCAGTTTTGCCATGCTCGTTCCTCATCTCAATTCCATCTTCACTGCCGAGGCCCTGGCTATCTACATGGCCCTCACCTCGTTCGTTTCAGCCAGTGGTCATTACCTACTCCTCACAGACAGCCTCTCTGTCCTCCAGGCTCTACACAACTGCTCGCTTCGCTCCCCGAGGGTGATCACTCTGCTCCATAATACTATCCACAGTCTTCTCTCATCCCATCGTGCAGCCCTTACACTTGTCTGGTGCCCTGGCCATAGAGGCATTCCCCCAAATGAGGTGGCTGACTCTCTGGCCCGAAATGGCCCCTACTTGGCTCGTACCCTGAACTGGATTGCTCCCGAGGACCTCGTGGCCCTCATTCGACGCAACTGGATAACGGAAAAAGAATACTCATGGCTGAATAGTGGATATCACCCCACCTACCCACATCTGAATACGGAGGACGCCTTTCGACAGTGGACCAGGCATCGACGAGTGGATATCTGGATTTCTCGATGGCGTACTCGCACCTGGATGACCAATAGTCGCCTTTATAAGATGAAACTCGCCCACTCACCCCTGTGCTCTCTCTGCTGCTCTGTTGAAACCCCTGACCACATTCTCTGCACTTGCGGAAAGTATAACTCAGATAGGTCCATGTTATGTTCGACACTTGGTATTGGCCCCCTTTCCACCTACTCAGAAATCCTAACTGCTGCCCTCCACTCCCGCTTGGGTGTCACTGCCCTGGCTCGCTTTTCTTCTGCGGTTGCTCGCGGGTGACCCGTTCCTCTCCTGCTGGCTAGCACGCTAGCCTTCTCTCTTTCTCTCCTGGAGTATTTGAGACAAAGCCGCCGCCGGCGTAGCATGGGTCTCAAGCTGTGTGCCAACCAACCAACCAACCAACTTCGAAGAGGCAAATATAAACAACGGTTTCTCCTTTACGCTGTCTGTTCTTAAAATCAAAGACAATAATATTTTAAATATCGCCATCCACAAGCATTGAAATTTCATTGAAAAGTGTCCCGAGATGAGTGGTGGAAAATTCGCATGATCATACTACGTCGTACTAGAATAAAATATACTATCGGGGAAATTTCAACCCAGAGTAAAGAGCCAAAGCTATTTGGTCTAATCTAATTGTTGCAAGAATATGGCATTTATATGTAGACATTAACTGTGAAACTCATTTTGATAAAGTTTGAACGACCTTTCGTAATATTCTTTCAAGATCTAATTAACTATTGCTAAGTTCAGTAACGCAAATTGCCGTAGTTTTGGACAAAAACGTAAAATCTAATCATTCGCTCTGCACATATGTAGTCACTTTCCGAAATGCAAAGCTGAAACAAATAAGAATGTCACAATGTTAGTTTAAAATATGTTGTACAGAACAGATGAATGTTTGAAAGTTATGTTAGCAAACGTAAATGCGTGCTAATTTCCACATAATATCGTTGCAGAGAGTAAAGAATACAAATTTTTTATTTAACGCATTTAAATTACGTTCGAAGATTCTCTCCCCGAAAGTTAAAAATTATGAATAGGCAAAAAAAGAAAACAAGAAATTAAAGAAAAAACTATGCCCTTCAACAAAAAAGGTTGCTATATGCTTACTATTTTCGTTCATAGAAATTGATAATTTTTATGCTTTTTTTTTCCCCTTAAAATTTGTATCATTCTAGTTCAAAAACACAGAAAATGCATATGGCGGATAACATAAAAAATATAACTGAAAATGAAAACAGAAACATAAAACTCTTAAACTTTTCTTTAATTAAAATAATTCTCTTTCTTTAATTTTCTTTAATTAAAACTTTACTTAAAATTTTATATACTAGTATATATACTAGTATATAACCCCGTCAAAAATGACGGATTGTTGGTCTGCGTTTCATTTTCATAAGACTTTATACAAACAAACAGCATGAAGATTTTATTATTGAAAGGTTTGTATTGTAGAAAAGTACATTTTAAAAATGACAAATGATTTCTACAGATAAAAATGATGAGGATATATACATTTTTTTTTTTTTTACTCAGTATTAAATTTCTGAAATAGTTCAACGATTAAACAAACCATTCAAATTAAATATTAACAAATAATCCATGTGCGAAAGTTTTTGTAAAAAAATGTTATCAATGAGTTTTTTAACAGCTTGACTCACCACATAACTCATTGTTTCATTACATAAGCAAAATTAAATGCAAATTACACTGTACTATGTATTCCTTATACTTTAATTACGTTTGATTAGAAAGAATAATTTTATTTACGATCAGGGCTTAATTTGCAACGGAGCTCAGCTCCGGTACTTCTCTGTTTTTATTATATATTTAAATATTGTACAGAATTCACCGGAGCCCAATGCAATAACGCTTCCGAAAAATGAATCCTAAATTACCCTTTCTTTACCCTCCCATTTCCAATCTTTTGCCTTTTTTTTGCATCAAAACACTCATAAGTGAGTAAGGTGTCGCTCATGTAAGAGATGAAGACAATGTTGAATTCAGGGGGTGGCCCGGAGGGGACATCCCCCCCCCCCCCAGAGCACTGAAATGTCCCTCCCAGGAGATTTGAAATTTTATGCTTTTAATGGTTTAAAAGTGCAATTTTCCTCCCGGAACTCTGAAATGTCCCACCCAGATCTACAGAAATCCCTTCTGGAGAAAAGTGAATTCAACACTGGATGGAGATGAAACATGCTCAATTTTTAAATCAGTCTTTGGGTTTGGGCAAGCTCAAGCTCAATCTGTTTTAAATTCAAATTTTATTTATTTCCATTTCAAATCATTATAATGCTATTTTGATAAAATAAAGAGTAAACAGAAATAGTTTTTTTTTTATTCTGCTTAGCTGTGAACTATTCATTTTTTGTGTTAACTCTTATTTCCGAATCATAATCCTGAGCTTATTTAATCGCAGAACTCTGCGATTAATTAACATTAAGTTTAGGCAAAGGTTTCTATTTGGAAGTAGTAATAACTAAAAAGTGGAATAGTTGGTAGCTATGTATATGCAGATAGATGTATTTAAAATTTTTATTTTGCTAAATAAAAAAACAATATAATAAATTATAACACCTTGTAATAATATTACTTTTAAATGCTAAAGGTGTAAAATTAACAACATAATATAAATTAAAATAACTTTTATTAGTTGTTTTACATGTTTCGACTCTTTCCGAGTCATTTTCAAAAACAAAATGAGAATATTCTAAAGCTGCACGGGCTTTGAAGTTATTATTTTCATGTATTTTTAAAAAATTACGCACGTTATCTATTATTTTTTACTTGGTTGTTTATTTTCATATCTTTGACCATGGAGTAACTCTAGCCACAGTTTCGGTAAATTAAAAGATGCCGCATCGTTACATATTCAGAGCTGCCAACTGCTACGAAAAACTCGTAGTTGCTACAATTTTGAGCCACAAACTACGATGCTACGAAAATCTGTCTAAAACTACGATTTTCTGCAAAAAAAAAAAAAAAACGCGAATTTTGTCATAGGATCACTTGAAAAAATCACGAATTTTGTCACAGGATCGCGCGAAAAATCACTAATTTCGTCACAGGATCGAGCTAAGAAACGCGAATTTCGTTACAAGATCACTGAAAAAACACGAATTTCGTCAAAAAATTGCCGGGTAAAAGCAAATTTCGCCAAAGTTTCGCCGAAAAAACGTGAATTTCATTCAACTGATTGCTGAAAAAATGCAAATTTCGTCAAAAGATCGTTCAGGGGTGATTCTGGTCCGAATTTTCCAAAAAATTAAGGCAATGATTTCCGGAAAAAAAAAAAATATATCGGTCATAAATCCGAAAATTCGGACATTAAATGTATCGGTATTTCGGCAAATGATTGCCCAAAAAAATCAATCTCGTCTTTCGTTCAAAGAAAAGTCGCCAATTTTGTCAAATGATCGCGGGGAAAAACATGACTTTCGTCAGAAAATCGCGATAAAATGGCAAATTTCGTCAAAAACATTGCAAAAAGCGGCAAATTTCGTTAAAAGATCGCGAAAAAACAGCAAATTTTGTCAACAGATCACAGGAAAAACGTGACTTTTGTCAGAAAATCACGAAAAAATGGCAAATTTTGTCAAAAACATTGTGAAAAACGGCAAATTTCGTCAAAAGATCACGAAAAAACGACAAATTTCGTGAAAAACATTGCGAAAAATGGCAAATTTCGTCAAAAGATCGCGAGAAAACGACAAATTTCTTCATAAACATTGCGAAAAACGGCAAATTTTGTCAAAAGATCGCGAAAAAACGACAAATTTTTGTCAACAGATCGCCGGAAAAACGTGACTTTCGTCAGAAAATCGCGTAAAAATGGTAAATTTTGTCAAAAAATATCGAAAAAAAACGTAAATTTTATCAACAGATCTCGAAAAAAACTGCAAATTTCGTCGAAAAAACGCAAATAAAAGTGGCGGGAGTGGACACCCCCACTCCCGGTTGTATCAACTTACTCGACCTGATGAAGGACTGTAACTCTGACATTTTTCTCTGGAAGATATACCCGTAGTTCCATCACCCCCTCCCCCCAACTGCCTTGGAATCTTTGAGAAAATTCGCTGTGAAGTTCAGAAATGTGGCTTAGGAGTGGACAGAGCATTAATTGAATAGGAATAATTATGTTTAATCAATCCCACCCGCAACAAAAAAATTAGCAAAAACAAAAGAGTCTCCTACTTTGTGTGCTTATGGATATACACATACATATTTAATTGATTAGTATTTGCTCGCTTAAAATTTACAGCGTAAAAAACAGCCACCAACCAACCAATCTTCAGATAAATTTGAATTTGGTGTGCTACTATTTCTCATTTTCAAAGGTTGGCAGGTCTGCATATTGTATTTTTGCGCGTTAGTATCTCTATGGTTTTTTATATAGACAGAATATTTCTCCTCATACCCCATCAATAACAATTCAGTTTCATTTCAAAATGACTTTTAAAAAATTTCGAGCACTTACACTATATTTTGAGGAAACTTACACTATAACATTACTATACACAAGAAACTTACACTATATTTTTGTTTCTCAAATAACAAGTTTTATTCCTCCCCTTTTTTCAATTAGTGAATAAATAAAATTTTCACTTTGAGCCCAAGCTCAAAGTCTGGTATAAAAATTGAGCTCAATCCCTTTTTGGGCTTGAACTCGGGCTGAGCTGGTCTCATCTTAACGTTGTCTGCCAGTGTCGAATTCTTGTAAAGCTTGCCAATACTTAACAAGGAGTCACTGACTAATTTCTTGAAATTCCCATTCAAATTCAGTATTGATGAAAACTTGGAATCTTCTATAATAGAGTTCACACATTTTAGCTTTCATGTTTTCTAGTAAAATTAGCTGAATTCTTAAAACTAAGGAATAGGGAAGCTATCTTTTCCTCCCAGTACAGGCCAGAAGAATTTTTTGAAGAGGCGGGGAAGGAAATGAACTGTTTAGCATAAATGTAAAAGTCTGTTTTATATCATTACCCGCATACAAGTTTTTGCCGTTTAAAAAATTCTTTCAAAAGCACCAAATAGCATTACAAAAATTTCATACAAGAGCTGTTTTTTAATGCTCTGAGTAAGTATTTTGCCCCAAGTAAAGTATTAACATCTATTTTTCACAAAAATTGTTAACAACAGTAAAGAGTAACAAGTTTTTGTAATCACATACAAGAAATAGGTTCGAAATGCTCATTTTCTTTATGAGATATCCGTAAAAAAACGAGAAAAAGAAAATGAGTTCAGAAAATTTAGAATTTCATTATTTAGGTCTTGTAAATTTATCACACAATTTATCATATTTATTATACCGTTTTACTGCTTCTGGTGGATATATTCATCCAGAAATTTAAAAAAATGACCACTTTATTTTAAAAAATTAAAAAATTGATTTAAAAAATGTAAAATTGAAGCTTTAAATTTTATAGTATTTTTTGATATAATTAAAGTTTTAACGTTTTAAGCAAGTCTCTGGAAAGTTATACTGTCATATCTAATATTGTTGTTGAAGTTTTAAAGCAGTTTTTTCTGTTTTGGCATATTTAAACTTATAATTTATTTTTTAATATATTGTCACATTTCTGTTTGTAGACGTCAGTGCTTGTGAAGTTATTATGAAAAAGAAAACTATGGAGAATTTCCAAGAAAGACTTCAAATTGAAAGAGGTTTGAAAAGCTTTTTATTAAAATGAATACCCTTTGCTACTGTTAAGTTCTGAGATGATAAATTTATTTGTTTATTTTCAGATATTATTGAAGCTTTAGGTTAAAAAAAGTGTGTCAACTACATAGAAGATGTTATCAACAGACAAGTATGACTTTTGTTTTTTTATTTTGATTGTTAGTGAATTCAACCAAAAGGTGTGCACGTATGTCATATGTGTATGAGAGAAAGAGTGAAAATGTGTTTCAGTGTGTGTTAGTATAAGTAATAAATAAGTTCATATTTTAAACAGCTTATTCTGAAAAACATCTAAAATCTTTCTTAAAGCTGCTTGTCAGTGAACTTCCCGATTCCTCTCACTAATGTTAATCCTATGGGCATAGGATGCATTCATATATCATGTATATTATTTCTCCTGTCAACATCCCTTTTACCAATAAAATACGAAACACAGAATGACGAATGAGATACCATATGAAAGGATTTTGAACAGGCTTCTGACATAGTACAAATACATTTTCCTAAAACATGTTTTTTGATTAAAATTTGCTGATAATTAAAAATTAAAATCGGCATTGTTTTCATAAATGAAATGAAAGGTTTTCTTCAAATTAGTGTTGCCACAAAACTAAAATTCCAGATTATATCATGCTCAACAATGATTATAAAAAAAATTGCACAAAAAAGATAAAGTGTGACATCTCCGCACATGTTTATTCTATATTTATGATTAAAAAGCAAAATTGAAATTGCAATATTTAGGAGAAAAAGACACCATGGATTGTACCATGTTTTTTTTTTTCGATGCAATTAAAATACGATTCTTATTTATTTTTTTCTCGCGCGTGCCTTTTTGTAAGTTTGATGCAATAAATGAGCTGATATTCTGGCTTGACTAATTAATGTTAAGGAACAGATATAGCAGACGCAACAGGGTTGGCGCAACTTTTTTGTGGTGCTATTATGGCGAGAAAACCCCATTTTCGAATACCTGTTAGGCCTAACTTGCGAAAACATGCTAGTTTTATTTTATAATAAAACTAGGGGGGCTGCCCCCTGCGAGCTATGCTCGCCAACCCCCGCTCAGACTTCGAGGCCTCTAAAAACATGACAGCGTGCTATATTTTAAAAATATTGGTAAATCTGTAATTGGGTTGCCATGCTTTTAACGTTTTAATGGGACATTTTTTATTATCATGGCCTCATACACAGCTGTTGCGATAACTGGCGACTGTTTTCGGGATTGATAAGTAAAATCAATTACAACTTGAAAACCAGCTTGTATAAAATGGTTAGGTTTAAATTGTGGCTACCTCTCGGACTTTTATAACAACGATCTGTATTCTATTCTTCCTTTGTGTTTAAGGATGAGAAAAATTCCATCTGCTTGTGAATAACATTAAGAAATTGAAAAGTACTATGTTATAGACATTTTCAGTAACAGGTTTTGATTTTCTCTCTATTTTACTGCACCATCATGCATATTTTCATGTTATTTTAAATATGTAAATTATTTATTTTAATTAATATGTATATACGAATTTTCTAATAATTATTTATCATACAAAATTAATTAAATATTTTGTGCATGCTTGCCTGCATTTATTCGGCATCAACTGATGAGATATTTAAACAAATTTGCTATCCGTGATAATTTTACACCATGTTATGTCACTTGCATATTGTCCATAAGAAAATCGGGTACTTTTCCAGTATATGATCCTTTGCTTTTAGGTTTGGCGTAATTCGAGCTTCAAAAAGGGATAGATTCGTTAATATACATAGATTTGTTGCCAAAAGTTATGAAAACAAACCCAATGAACTTTTGTTGCTTTTCTATTAGGGTCTTGACGCTTTTTTAAAAAGCTTGGCGGAAAAAACTAAGCAGGATAGAAAACTAAGCAGGATAGAAAACCAAGCGGATAGAAAACCAAGCAGGATATTTTATTCTCCTTCCGTTCAGTTGGGCAATTATTACTTTATATATTCGTTTCAAATATCCGAATTAGTGATTTTATAAATTCGTTTAATTAAATTTTACAAAAAAATAACAAAATGATATCAATAAATAATAATTACTATTAACTCCTTTTCCCCCCTTTCTTTTGCGTTTACATAAATGACGTCATTTGGACGAATTCATTCAAAATATTTTCAGTTTATAAATTAAATTAAATGCTGACAGACGATTGAATCCTGACGATAGAAATGTGATTTTTTTTTTTCAAATTTTCCTGAAAAACATAATTTAATCACAATCTTGTCTTCATTACCGATTGAAATAAAAGATAATTTCAATTTCAATTTGAAAATGACGAATAAAAAGAAATCAATAATCCCTATCGGGATCCTTTTCAATTTTTTTCCCTTTTTTGTCACAAAAAAACTGAGTAATTAGTTGCCATCATTACAGAAATGTCATTAAAATTAGAAAAAAATTAATATCTCGAAAACTAATTCCAATTTCAAAATTCTATTACCAGTTTTGACATCCTCGGATTTTTATGGACAATTGGTATTAATTTCACCATCAAGCGTTTAATATTTTATTAAAAATAGCCCTGAAACATAATCAGTCGTTTAGTCAGTCGTTTCATAAAATCGTTTCATAAATTCGCTTCATAAAATCGTTTCACAAATTCGTTTCATTAGGATTTTATATATATAGGGTAGATTATATTATAATTTTACTTTAAAACACACACATTTAATTTTATTATTATACACAGTTTTATTTAACACACACATTATTTTTATTACACATTTTTTTTTATTTTATTTAATAATTATTTTTATATTATTTTATTTTTAATTTATTTACATACACATTTCATTTTATTATAAAATACCAAGTTGCCATGCAAAGCAAAAGTCACCATGTTACCTCGCCAGGCAAAAAATCGCCTGTTTGGTGCCAAAAAGAAACCTGGTGCGCTTGCGACATCTGTACCAATGTAGTTTACAGGTATTTTTATTCTTAATGTTTCTTTAGAAGTTTAAATCTAGATTTAAAAAAAAACTACAATGCTAAAAAATTTGGATTGCAGTGCAAAATCCTCGCACGGGTCCCACTGGTTTAAAATTCATTTATTTTTCTAAAATATATACTTAATTTTATGTGAAGTGTTGAAATCTAATTCAGTTTCGCTAAGATTTTAACACATAAAATTATAATTTAAACATATTTTAGAAATATTTTGATAACTTAGAAAATATGAGACATCCTTTAAAAAGTGTACACAGAAAACAGAAGTAAAAAAAATATTAATTTCCCGAGGAGATATTTTAAATATACTAATGCATCCTATGCCCATAAGATTCACATTAACGAGGGGAATTGGGAAGTTCACTGATGAGCAGCCTTAAGACAAATTAAAATTTTCATTAACAATTTGAAATAGTATAATTTTAAAAAATGGAATTTTTCTCTCTTAATCTCAGGGGAAAACTTTAAGTTTTCTAAAGTATTTTGACATTAGACTAAGAAGAGCTAAAATCTGTTTTTTTGTTTTTTGTTTTTTTTAACTTAACTTGGTTCATGTATATAAAGGTAAACATTTGTAATTATTTTTTCATTCATTTCCTGAAATTATAAAATTTATGTACACAAATGTATTTCAAGTGACAATACAACATTTTAATATTTTTAGTGCTTAGCTATAAATTAATAAATTATTTTTAACCCTTTCGGGACAAATGATGCATATACTGTGGAACCACTCTAGAAAGACGGACCTTGGCATGCTGCCAAAAAAATAGACCCGTCCGAAGGGAGGGAAGCATTATATTAGGAGGAGACAAATTTCAAGTTTCCCTTATCTTGCCTGACCGCTTGTCATTTCTCCACTGGCTGTTCTTGTACTATTAGCGTTTTTTCTCTCTCTCCTTATTTTGTCTGCTATTCATTTTGTATTTGTTTCTACTTCTATAAAATGGATTTAAAAGAATCTAAAAGCTCTCAAGGCAAACATTTTCACAGTGCAGTGAAAAATATGTTAAACAATGTTGTAAAATATTGTGATAATGAAGCAGATAAAGGCTGCCTAACTATTCCATTAGCACATGCAACAAAAAGAGCTAGTGCAATTGCAGGTGTTTCGGATAGCGCTATAAGAAGAATTCAGAAAGAAGCTAATAACAATGCAAATAATTTCGCTTCTCCTAAAAAGAAAAAGGCGAAAACAACCATAGAGAATGTCAACTTGGATAATTTTAACTTGGATGTAATTCGAAGAACTATCCAGGACTTCTACACTAAAGATGAAAGAGTGCCTACTGTTCCGAAATTGCTAGCCAAGTTGAAAGAAAACATACAATTTTCAAAAGGAAAAGAGACATTGCGCAAAATTCTTCTTGAAATGAGATTCCGCTGGAAAAAATGTCAAAATAAGAGGAAACTACTCTTGGAACGAAGTGATATTGTTTTATATCGCACGAAATATTTACGGACTATTCACCAGTTCCGAAAAGATAGAAGACCGATAGTTTTTGTTGATGAAACATGGATTGACAGCAATTTAACTGTCGGGAAATGCTGGCAATCGGAAGAGGTGTTCGGTGTTGTGAAGACGGGGGCGGCATCGAGACGCATTATTGCTTTATGTGCAGGGGGGGGGGGGGAATGGGATTTATTCCAAATTCATCGTTAATTTATAAAGCCAACACGACGACCGGTGATTATCACGGGCAGATGAACTCACAAATTTTTGAAAAATGGGCAAATGAAAAATTCATTCCAAACTTACCAAAAAATTCTGTTGGTGTGATAGACAATGCGCCATATCACTCTATTCAACTGAATAAGCCTCCGAATTCTTCAAAAAACAAAAGGGAAATTATGGATTGGTTGGCACTGAACAAAGTGCCATATTCTTCAAACATGCGAAAAGTTGAATTGATGGACCTTGTTAAGACGAATTCGCCCTCTACTAAAATCTACAAATTCGACACCATGTTAGCCGAACATGGGCATTATGCGTTAAGATTGCCTCCATACCATTGCGACATAAATGCAATAGAGTATGTATGGGCGGATATGAAGGAATTCATTCGAAAAAGAAATATAACGGCGGATTTAAATATGGATCAACTTTTTAAATTGACCAAACTTGCACTAGAAAATGTTAATGCTGAGAAATGGAAAAACTACTGCACGAACATAGAACACCTGGAAAATGAGTATTGGAAGAAAGACGGCATAATAGAAGAAATGTGTGAGCCATTAATTATTTCGTTCGACGATGATGACGACGATGATTTTTTTCCGGATGATTCTGATGATGACACCGAAAGTGAATGAATACCCCCCCCCTCCCCTGCACATTTTTTTTTTTTTTTTTTTTTTTTAAGAGACGGTCCGTGATGATATTATGAAATACGAGCATTTTTATTGCTTTATTTTTTTCTGAGACCTTCACTTTAAAATAATTTTAATTTTACCAGCTTTAGCATATATTTGTTAAGTTCTTTCATTTCATTTTGACAATAATTTCAATTTTATTCCTATTTGCCTGAAAAGTTTCAAGAATTAACATTCAAATTCTTAAAAATCGAACAGCGTCTTTAATTTTCCTATAAATTCGGTACATTGTGAGTTACAATTACAATTTTTTCGTGAACTTATCCGAAAAATAGGTTCAAAGTGCGACCTTCAACGACATTTTCAGTAAGATTAGTTACTTTTATAATAAAACGAAAAACGCTGTTCAATTTCCTGATATCTGAATAAGAACGTCTGAAACTTTCGCGCATTTATCAATTAAAAAGATTTAGTAAAGGTATCAGGAAACTTAATTTGAATTCGAGCAGATTTTTTTAAATATTTGAGTGTAAAAAATATTTTTCATCCTTTAGTATGACTCTGTACACTTTGAACTATTTTCTTTTCTTATTAATTGAGTATTTTGTTATACATTTTCACCATATTATTAAATGGTTTCATATAGGAAAATGAACATGAGCAATCAAGAAAAAAAATGGAATTCTTGCGGTAAAATTAAAAAAATATGTATTAATAACCATACTAATAAAAGAACATTTTAAAACCACACTTCTCCTACAATAACATAAGTGTACCCTATAACTGTAAGGAACCGATATTTAAAATCGTAATTTATTTAAGAAAACAATAAATTGCAATGTCATGTGTAAAAATACAGTAAAAAATAGTATTTATTTACTTAACATGTTTATATCCGATAATTAAATAATCTAAATTATCATAACATGTTTCTTTAGATTGAAGATATCCCCTTCATCGAAGAGAAAACTACAATTTTTATGTGCTTTGTTACATAAGAACAAAAATCCTTTTATAATCTTGGAACAAGTAAACATGAAACTATCGGGAATCAACTCATCCCCCCACGGAAGCAAACTAGGGGTGACTCCCTTTCATTACCTCGATCCCTATTACGAAGAATAGACTGGTCATATTTGGACCCGTTACTCACGTGACCAGTCTTTAAAGCTTGGCTGAGCAGTATGCATCATCAAAAGTTGTATGTGGGATATTTTTTTGGCACCACTAATAAATAATTGTAATATTTGTCTTTTTTAATTACAGTATTTGTTGGTATTTTACAAGTACAGGGAACTGTTTAAAAAAAGTGGTACCAATCAAATAAAATTTCTGTAAGGGATGCCGTCGCGAAAGGGTTAATGCATTTTTTTATTGGCCGAGCACAGCTGATAAATCGACAAATATATTCTTTATTGTTATCTATTTAACTATAAACAATCCGAGTTAGATGTAAGCAACTGTATACATCTGACACCAACAATGAAGTTTATTATGTGCCAAACCATGCTTACAAAAATAGGCCAATTGGCTGTAAAACTACAACAATGAAATATTTTAAACACTAAAAGGTAGAAAATAAAATAAAAATAAAAAATATAGAATGTAATATAATTTTAAAAAAATACACATTTATCAGTTAATAGTTTAATATTAATGAAATTTATGATTGCACATTTCGAAAACAATTTAGAAATCCTGATTAACTAGTCTAAATATATATATTTTTTTTCCTTTTGCCATATCTTATAAAAAGAAACAAAGCAAAAATTATAAATTTTTTAATAAATGTGCTAGAGTGTGCTTTCTACCGAGCTTAAATCAAAGTGGTTAATTTTCCATAATCAAGGCACACAACACCAAACTAATCTATTGTAATGGAAATTTTTTGGAACAACAGGAATTGCAGATGTGAAATTAGGCGTGATTTTAAGATAAACATTGAATGCCTACCGGGTTGTTTTAAAACTATTTTTACACTTATTACTTTTCACTTTAATTTTTTGTTATATGAAAGAATGTATTCAGTATTCAAAAGTGTATAAAATTAATTATTTTTTAAATTCAATGTTGATTTTTAATTTTATCTTGCTTAATAAAAACAAAAAGTGTTCTTCTCTTCTATCATTAAAAGGATCCTTATGAAAATGCCTTGAGATTCATGTGCTTCTTATCTGTCACTCAAAATGGGCCTCTTCCACAGACTACAAAGCTCTGGTGACTCAGTTCCGGCAGGTCTGTCTTTATTTAGTGTCTAATTACTTTTTTTTAAATAGCATGGATGTTTGTAGTCTAGTGGGTCAGATCCAGGGTTGTAAAAAACCCAGGTTTTTTAAAATAACCCAACCTGGGCAGGTTTTATTAAAAAACTCGGGTTAAATGGGCAATTTTCCCCGGGTAAATTGGGTTAAAATGCCAAAATGTGGACTATGATTCCACCTTCCTCACAAATAATAATCTTCAGGGTTGCCACTGTAAAGGGAAAACTGGAAAAACTGAGGGAATTTAAAAATGAGTTAAAAACAAAGAATTTTACTAAATTTTGGTACTTTGCAAAATTTATCCATTGAAATTTTGAAATTTCTCAGAGGAATTATTCAGAGCAAATTTATTTTTTTGCTCAGGAAAGCGGAAGGCACATTTTATTTTGGCAGATTGCCAAAATAAGTAGCAATCCTGATCTCAAATACAATCTTTGTGAACATTTAATAGTCTAATAGATGGGAATTACTTTATAGTCTTAATAATGATCTCAATATTTTTTTCTGTTCTTAAAATACATAATATGATTCCTTTAATTTAAATAACAAGAAAATTTTAAATTGCAAACCTATCAATTGTGTGTTATTTAATAATAAAATATAAATATAACTTAAAAAAAACTTACTCCGTTGAAATTATCATAAGATTAGCAAATGTTGATAAAAGAAAATATCTTACAACAAAAATTTTTCTTATATGTGTATATAATCTATTCATATATGGTAAAATTTTTAGTTTTTAATACAATTCATTTAGAAGAAATTATTCCTATTCCAAAACTTCACCTAATATTGCCATGTGACCTCCAATTTGCCTTTTGGCTTTTTGTGAAAACAGAAACAGGATCTTTTCCCTTTTATACAGTTAAATATCCAATGGATCTTTAAAAAATAATAAAATACAGTTCCTAGCATATTCTGATGCAACATATACATCAACGAATTCTACATATCAATTTTATGTTAATCATAAACAAAAAAATTTTTTTTTTTGATAGATTTTGGTTTAGCGCCAAAATGCTCTATCTTATGGATAGTCTGATCTTATGATTTATCAGTTTTTTTTTTTTATTATAATAATTATTATTTCACTTTTCATGATGGTTAGGGAAATCTATTTTTAATTGTGGCAACTTTCCCATGGGCTATTTTACATTATTAAAGCAAACTGATGGTCATTGTTGAGATAGAATTGAAAATATTTGATGCTGGAAAATTATTTAAATAGTCGTTAAATTAAGCGGCAGTTTTCAAATAAATTTCAGTTGAAAGCTAATTTTTTTTTGTAATTGATGATGTAAGAATTAAAATTGTAAAATGTAGTAAAAAATTGAAATTTGTAGTATTTAGAAGTGATGTTTATATACCGAGTACTCGGTACGGCTCTAATAATTGTACTGTACTGTTTTAGCCGAGATTATATTTTCCTGTTTAAAGAATGATTCCAATATGTAGGTTCCCTTTTAGTGTTATACATTTCTAAAAATTGCCACAATTGACATAATTTACAAAATTATGTCAAGTTTTTTAATTATTGGGAAAATGGTTGTTGCTTTCGGTCAAGAATGGACCAAATGATGTTCGCATTGTACTATTTTAACCGTTTTTAACAAAATTCTGTAACTTTTGAAGAATTTTTTTAAGCGTTTTTAACGAAATTCTGTAACTTTAGAAGAATTTTTCTTTGAATAAGCAATAGAAATGCATAAAATCGTTACAAAAATGTTAAAGTTACAAAAAGGTTAAAGTTACAAAAAGGATAGATGCAAATTATCAGATATGAAAAATAAAGTAGAAATTTGGTACTTTCGTGTTATAGCGGCCCCCAAGGATGAAATATTTTTGTTTCTGTTTTCATTAATATATTGTAAATTTGATACTTTCGTGTTATAGCGGCCTCCCAAGGATGAATTGCCAAACGACCAAAATTTATCGCCAAATTATAAAGCATGTATGACATTATAATAATATATGATATATATATAACATTTCTTGACATATGTGGCCAATTTATAGTCATATATGATGCATATATGATATATATAGATACCGTAAAATCCCGTTAATCCGCCTTTCCCGATTAAGCGCCCCCCCTCCCACTTTGTAAACAAATTGGAAAATTTAAAAAATCCCGAGAAAGCACCCTCCCCCCAAAAGAAACTTCGCCGCGCGCGTCAAGATCAACACCCAAAATTTTATCTCACAAGTGTTTTTTTTTTTTTTTTTTTTTCGACGGATCAGAAAAGCATGACGATTCTTTGATATATCGTAAACGTGTACAAACACAAAAGTAACATACACAACTTCAACTATTATCAATCTGAAAAAGCAATATAACCAAACATTAGTTTTGCTGTAAATATATCTCAGTGATGGAACAGCTGCGCCAATTGCTCCAATTGCGCCAAAACGATAATGCTGCGCCATTCTGCGCCAAAACGATCATTTTTCAACAAAATTGCGCCCAACTGCGCCAATTCGATAATTTTCTTCTAGCAACATTTTGCCATAAGATAAGAAAAATTTCGTCATTCTTCGCGGTACGAAATCCCCTCTTTAAAGTGCCTGTTACGATTCGAAACGTGCTCGCGCGCGCCGATCAGTCGATCCTCTGATTGGATTGAGTTTCCTGCAAAGGAACCAACTATATATTACTAGAGCTTAGCAGCTAGGAAGCTCGGCTCGCGAGACACCAATCACAGTCTGCTACAGGTGTGATTCTGGTCCGAATTTTCCGAAAAATTAAGGCAATGGTTTCCGAAAAAAAAAAAAAAATATATATATATATATATCGGTCATAAATCCGAAAATTCGGACATAAAATGTATCGGTATTTCGGCAAATGATCGCCGAAAAAAATCAATCTCGTCATTCGTTCGAAGAAAAGTCGGCAATTTTGTCAAAGGATCGCGGGTAAAACATGACTTTCGTCAGAAAATCGCGAAAAAACGGCCAATTTCGTCAAAAACATTGCAAAAAGCGGCAAATTTCGTCAAAAGATCGCGAAAAAACGGCAAATTTTATCAACGGATCGCGGGAAAAACGTTACTTTCGTCAGAAAATCGAAAAAAACCGGCAAATTTCGTCAAAAACATTGCTAAAAACGGCAAATTTCGTCAAAAGATCGCGAAAAAACGGCAAATTTAGTCAAAGATTGCGAAAAACGGCAAATTTCGTCATAAACATTGCGAAAACGGCAAATTTCGCCCAAAGATCGCGAAAAAATGACAAATTTTGTCAACAGATCACGGGAAAAACGTGACTTTTGTCAGAGCATCGCGAAAAAAGGCAAATTTCGTCAAAAACATTGCGAAAAACGGCAAATTTCTTCAAAAACATTGCGAAAAATGGCAAATTTCGTCAAAGGATCGTGAAAAAACGGCAAATTTCGTCACAGGATAACGGAAAAACCGCTAATTTCGTCAAAGGATTGCGGAAAACCCGCAAATTTCATTAGAAGATCGCGAAAAAACGACAAATTTCGTCAAAGGATCGCGAAAAAACGACAAATTTCGTCAAAGGATCGCGAAAAAACGGCAAATTTTGTCAAAGGACCGCGAAAAAACGCCAAATTTCGTCAAAGGAACGCGAAAAAACACCAAATTTTGTCAAAGGATCGCGAAAAAACGCCAAATTTCGTCAAAGGATCGCGATAAAGCGGCAAATTTTGTTAAAAGATCGCGAAAAAACGGCAAATTTCGTCAAAAGATCACGAAAAAACGGCAAATTTCGTCAAAGGATCGTGAAAAAAAAAACGCCAAATTTCGTCAAAAGATCGTGAAAAAACGGTAAATTTCGTCAAAGGATCGTGAAAAAACGGCAAATTTCGTCACAGGATAACGAAAAAACTGCTAATTTCGTCAAAAGATCGTGGAAAATCTGCAGATTTCATCGAAGGATCGCGATAAAACGACAAATTTTGTTAAAAGATCGCGAAAAAACGCTAAATTTCGTCAAAGGATCGTGGAAAAAACCGGCAAATTTCGTCAAAGGATCGCGAAAAAAACGGCAAATTTTGTCAAAGGATCGCGATAAAACGACAAATTTTGTTAAAAGATCGCGAAAAAACGCCAAATTTCGTCAAAGGATCGTGAAAAAAACGGCAAATTTCGTCAAAGGATCGCGGAAAAACGGCAAATTTCGTCAAAGGATCGAGGAAAAACCGCAAATTTTGTCAGTGGGGTGCGGAAAAAAATCATTGTGCCGGGAGTGGATTCCCCCTCCCCCGTCTCCCTTGTTGTAACCTTTCAGAAAATTTGTTGTGAATTTCAGATTTTTTTTTTTTTTTACTCAGAATTACCCCTGAATCAGATGCCAGTTAGATTGTGGTGTAAATCGCCCAACAGGTGGCGCTATTGCACTTCATTTATCACGATTTCTGAAATAGCTATATCTCAAGAATTAATGCACGGAATTTCATCAAACTTCATATTATGTTAAACCTTGACATAAATATATTCTTATTAGATTTGGATGTATACTGACCAACAGGTGGTGCTGTTATTCTCTGTTTTTCAGAATTTCCGCGATAGCTCTATCTCAAGAACGAGTAGATTGTCATTTAATTTTGGTTACAAACGATTTGATTGATATAGAAAAAAGTTGTGTGATAGCTGTAACATAGTTTTTTTTTTTTTTTTGGTGTGTGTGTACGTTTTCTCTAAAAAGCTTTTTCATGCTTAAAAGAGGGGGATTTTGCAGCTCCATAATAGTTATTTTCTGCTGAAAAACCGTTTTGCTGCTCCGAAATGAGCGATTTGCTGCTCCAAAATGAGTCATTTGCTGCTCCAAAATGAGTCATTTGCTGCTCCGAAATGAGTCATTTGCTGCTCCGAAATGAGTCATTTGCTGCTCCAAAATGAGCGATTTGCTGCTCCAAAATGGTGTTTTGCTGCTCCAAAATGATGATCCTGGTGTTCCATCACTGATATCTCCATGGCGATATGAAGGTAATAAAAATATCGATAGTGAAAGTTTCTTATGAAATAAGTTAAAAAATGTGTATTTGATGCCGTGTGTGAAATATTTTGATTACAAAAGAATCTATTTATTTTATCACAGAATTTATTGTCGTATTTAACATTATTATGAAAACCAATCAGAATAAAATTATCGATTGATTGTTCAGTAGATGGTGTCACAGTCGAATTTGTAGCATATTTTGTGCTATCTGATAAACCTAATAAAGTGTTGTTCTTACCACTGCCTATTTATTCCTATTTATGTTTATTTATATCTTTATCTATATGTTTATTTTACTTTCCATCTCTTCTGTTTTACAGTCACCTTTATTTAAAGTAGATACATTTATGTATTAATCACAGAGTATTAGTAACAGTGTTAGTAACAGTGTATTAGTAACAAGGTATCTTATTAGAGGATTCTATGTCTTACTTCCTTTTTGTATTTGATCGTTCTCTCCTTCAAACTCTCCTCTTTGCCTTGTTTAATATCTACAGTACCATCATCTAACATCTATAATAGTTTTATCTAATATCTATAATTGCCTCCACAATATCTTTAATAGCAAAGTTGAACATTCTACTCCTTATACATTTTGTTTAAAGTTTATTGTAGTCAGTTTACCTTAGTTTACAAGCATATCGTTAATTCGTAATTTCATTTATAATTTTATCTCGTTTTGTTTACGTTCAGCTGCACTTCCATTCACGTCTTTCCTGCAACACACGTGCTGACTCATTCATTCACCGAAAGGTGGCGTCGTTCGATCGTGAAGACATCATGCGTTTGACGTCACGATCTCACTTCTACCTGCTCCTTGCATTGCGTAATGAGCGGTTTTGTTACAGGTGTTCAGTATAAAGCACATGCTCTTTCCGTCTCAGTTCTCTCTTTTCTGATAGTCTAATAGCTGACATGTAGTTTGTGCCCGGTATTTTCGCCAAGCAAGCTTTAGCTATTTTTAGTTTGATGATTTACGTGAACGAATTGCTTTCATGATAACATTACTTAATAATGCTGTAAAGTCAATCAAGTCGTAGTGGTTTCTTAACTAAATGTTCTTTCATCCGGAGTTTACAATATGTTTTTATAAAGTCTTAAATATGTTTCCTTGGAGCCTTTTAGCGATCTTTTAAAAACTTGCTTTTACTTTAATCATTTATGGTGTCACCTGGAGTCCAGCCATTGCATCTTTATCATTGCTAATTTATGGCACATGTTTTTGGTACTTCTTGTCATAAGGAAAGAAGTAATTTACGTGCCATTTATAAAGGACTTTATTGTGCAATGTCAGCTGAAAGTTTAGAGTTATTTGTCATGCTCAGGTTCCACATAAATGGAAACCAAAAGCCTTTTCGTTTTAAAGGATCGTCGCTTGTCTGTCAAGACTGTTTAATTAGTACTGCTACTTCTGGATATCTACTTGATTCATTTAACGTGGCCATGAAATCTCAAGGGGGGATTCATTTATTAAAGCATAGTTAATTTACTTTTATTGCTTTGTTCAAATATATTCATATTGTTTTTCTGTTAGATATTACTTGCATTTAATATAATCTGTTTCGTAAATAAATATAATTTGTTTTTAAACTCATGTGTTCTCATTTTCGTTACCACACAGTTTAGTTCATTTATTTAATAATTTAAGATTATCTTTCAGGTTTTTGCTTAAGGTTAATTGTTACTGAATTCTGTTAAATTTAATACTACTTTATTCTTCAATATATTTGGAACTACAGTTACGTTTTACTGCATTTAATTTTACTCTGCTTAGATATTTAATTTAAATGTAACTTATATCTAATATTTTTTACACCACGGTCATCACTATCTTTGTGGTAGTAATGTTTTTTGTTTTAAAAATCTGACAACACTACCAATTCGTTCTGTATGTTCTCAATTTTTGTGATTTGTATTATTTATTTAGCATTTATCTATACTAATAAAATAAAGTTTCGCTCTGTTTGTGTGTCTGTTCGCGATGGCTAGGAAAATCTAGCCCACCTACAAGTCTGTAAATTTAGGTGTGGATAGTCCAAGGTCTCGCCATGTGCACCTGAGCCTCAGAATTTTAATATTTTAATAATTAGCCTAGATATTAATTAGATTCTCATTAACCATCGCTTTTAAAACGTCATCTTTTAAATCAAAATGGCGAAAGAAACGAACTGGCGCATTGGATTTGGAAGCGGAAATGAACGAATTCGAAATTATTTTACTAATTAGCAAATTTTAAGAAAACTAATTGAGATATCAATTTGCAAATTTCTGAGCATATGTAAAAAAATATTCTGTATCTGACTGCGTGATTTTTGAAAAATTCGGTTGGTAAATTTTTTAAATTTACACAAAAATCTGCCGGCGCCAGTGAAAACGATCCGAGGAATTTTCAGACAGGGATCGGGTTTCATTAAAAACTGAACTACAATGAGATCTGTTTCTCTGGCCGATCCCTCTCATTTAGTTTGCGAAAATGAAAGGAAATAATTGCCAAATTTTACTAATGAACAAATATTTAGGTAACTAATTAAGATATAGATTTGAAATTGAGGTCGGGAAGGAGTGTCATCTGCCTGCTATTTTAGCGTAGCATCTTCGTTATGTTCTAATTATCAGAAAAATGTAATAATTTTTTTTAATGATCGCGTTAATGTACGTGACGGTGGTTCTCTTGAACAAATTATTCATTATATTTGCGGGTATGGGGAGGGAGGGGGTTAACGCCTTTCTCTGAGATTGTAATTATCTCGGGCCCGGGCAACGCCGGGCGGGTTAGCTAGTAGATAAAAAATTATGATTAAAAAAAAAAGCGGTTATTTAATCTCCCTAATTTATAACAGATGGCGACACCACATAAAATGTTACTAGTTCTAGAAAGTATTTCAGGACATTTTCAACTGCAATTTCACAGTGTTTTTTAATTATTTTAAATTATTAAGTTCCTTTTATTTTTCTGTTACCATATTAATGACAGATATTAGTGTTATTATTAATCTAAATGCATTCCAGTTTCAAAGCTCTGAAATCGCCATTAATAGTGAAGTTATACTGTTTTTCGATTTTGTATATAATTTTTTTTTTTTCAAAATGTTTTTCTTTTGTCACTTTATTAAAATAATGCATACTTTGCGACGATCGGACATTAGCATCTCCCCACCACCAACTATAAATATCATATACTACAATTCTAATACCATGTAAGCGCCACCCCCTGATTATTTTACGATTATCCGTCGCGTTTAGGGGGGGGGGGGGAGGTTGTATTAACGGGATTTTACGGTATATGACATGTATATATGATGTATATACAACATATAAGACTTAAATAATATGTGTATAATGACGTATATGGCACATATAGGAGTGTTTGGAATATACATATGTGTATATAGGATGCATATGTAAGTTTTGCGATGATCTTGGCGAAATCATAACTGCAACATTGGCATAATCATAATTGAGGGGGCCGCTATAACACAAAAGTACGGTAATTTTTTTTTAAGCTTTCGGAGCATTTTCTCAATGGTTATTGTAATTTGTTAAATTATAAGTTTTATTTTATTTATTTATTATTATTTTTTTTACCATAACACTATTTTTAATAATTTTAATTTTCCTGAAATCCTTTACTTTTGTGATTTTTTTTTTATTAAAAAAGGAAATCTTCGAACCTATAATTAAAAAAAATAATTGGTAACATGTAATCAATGTATGCAATCAAGATGAAGCATCCAATAAAGGCTCCAGTTCTAATCTTTAAAATTAAAAATTGAAAAATCAGTTAAAATTACTTCATGTTGACATAATCATATAAATTTATCTTTTTAGTTTTATCAATGTTAAAATGCATTTCAAGCTATGCATAATGCTATTTTCACTGGCGCAAACTTTTCGTGTGTACTTTTATGCTTAAACACTATGTATACAAATAAAAATATATTTTGTATTTAATTGTAATGAAAAAATGGCATCAACAAAGTTATAATGCATAATGATAAAATAAACTCAATGGGCAATATTCCCGTGAGTCACAATAAATAGGAATTTTTATTTGCTTATAAAACACACGGATAAATATTTTTACCGAAATTTAACTTGCTAATTAAAAAATTCGTCCTAAAAGCCACGTGCTTTTAATATTTATTATTTCTCTTTTATCCTCGCAATCACAGAGTTTCTCATTACTCTGTGCCTCGCAACAGTGGGCATTATCCAATTGCTGACTTTATGACGCCATACGCAGAAGTAAAAGTTTAATTTAAAATTGCGGCTAATTAATTAAATTTTCGAACAAACGAATGTACGATAACAAATCTGTGTCCAAATATATTTCATTTAAAAAAAGAATGATGTAATTTGATGCAGTAGTTTGTTCTCATGGACTGTCGAAAAAAAACGCTTAGCGTTTTTAATATATAGATAGAAACAAAGAAAGTATCAAATCAGATTTGAAACCTTACATATACCGTGAAATATTACCATATGAAATCATAATTTTGTAAAGCTATTAACTGATAAAATATTGGACCATATAGTGGGTATAGTTATTTAAAAAAAAAAAAAGAAAAAACAAGGGCTAATTAGATTGGGACTTCTGTTTAAAAGTAAATCTGACACACCACACAAGCCTCAATTGGTATTGAAACCTAACACCTCTTGACTTGCAGCCAGTGTTCTAACCACTAGACAAGCAGACAAATGCCTTCATACTCTAAATTAGCATACTGAACCTAAATACAGTGGAACTCCAGTTATACGTTTTGCTCGGGACCGGAAAACACAACGTATAACTCAGTAAAACGTACAACTCAATTAATGGTCTGCCGAAAACATTTTTTAAATATATCCTAAAAACATTGTTCTGCTGAGAAGTTCCAGTTACCTTTTATATCAAAAACGGAAGTTTCCTAAATATCACTGCACCCATGACATAAAGTTTCAGAAATGGAACAGAGTAGAAAAAAGTACATAAGAAAAGTATACATGAAGTTATTTTATCATAAAAGCTTTATTAAAAATATTTTTAATACACATCGTATACTTAAAAGAAATTATTGGAATTGCCTTGGCATGTAAATCATTTATCAAAAGACATTTCAATAGTTTACTGAATCTTGTAGAATCAATCACTAATATTCGATTGTTTCTTTTCGGCAGTGCTGAACAGCAAACTTTATATTTCTGTAAATAATGCAGCTGCCTTACCGTTACTGTTTTTACTACTGACGAACTGTTTTACAACATCAAAATCCCAGAGCAGCTCCGAAGTTAGAGTGAGATCTTTCAAATCATACTCATCTGAGTCAGTGTCATCAGTGTTTCCGGTTACAAAGTGCATAAATGAGACACAATTTTGGCCGGGGACGCAAAAACATAACGTATAACTGAGGGAAATGTACAACTCAAAACGTATAACTCAGTTAATTTTTAATGGACCGCTGAGTTGAAACGTATAACTGAGGGAAACGTACAACTCAGGTAACGTATATCTGGAGTTCCACTGTAGAACTATTTATTTTGATTAGCTGTTGAATAACTCTATTTTTTTTATGAAAGTTAAAATCATTTTAGAAGTTGAACCATGAAGATTTTTTTTAAGTTAAGGAGAACTCTATTGCTGTTTATCTAATTACATACTGTACAAGATTGAATGGTTTCACTTTGAACTAAAATTTGTAACAGTGAACTTTTGTTTCACTGATTTTTCATTAACCTGTGATAATATTTGCTTTGCAATCTTATAAATGTATGCTTCAGTTTATTTTAGTAAAAATGATTGTGTTCTATAAACAGAACTTAGAATAAGAATAAAAAATTTCCTAAAAATCTAGTGTAAGTTACATATACATAGTAACTGCCTCCAAAATTTTTCGTAAATACTTTAATACACTTGACTAATTTAATATTATAAATATTTTAATGCACTTGAACATGCACATTTATGTCATAAGTTCTTATTGTGGGGTTTGCTTGATTTTTTTTTTATTATTAAATTTTTTAAATTTAAAATGTCTTTAAATTTAGAAAAATTTCTAAATTAATTTTGGAACATTTATTGAAAAGCTTTAAAAAATTTTTAGCTCTTAAATGATGTAAATAAAATATTTTTCTTTATGAATTAGTTGTCATTTTCTTATTAATTTTAATCTCCAGTCAGTTAGTATGTGAAAATATCATTTCTGATTGTTTTACATCCAAAATTAATTTGAGCTATTTATGAACTGTTGTTTTAATGCTTGCAATTGTATCATACTTTGAGCTTCAGTATTTCTTTTCATGTATGAAATATTCATATGAACATATTTTGTGATTATTCACTCATACCTGCAAATAGTGCTGCAAATGTGAGTCTGTCTTCTTACCTTAAAATCCTAAATATTTTTCGAAAAGGTTGTAGTGTGCACAGTAGTTATCAAGAATTTATGACTAAACTAAGTTATCAAATGCAAATCAAAATTATGCATCTGATTATTTGTTTTTTTTCTTCTTTTGTTTTCTCTTGAACTAAAAAATGATTTATTAATTGGAAAATCTTTTTTGTTGTCATTAAATTAAATTAAAAAAAATATGTTAAGAAAAGGATTTTGCCTTTTTATTTCTCGGAAGAAAAATAAAATATTAGTATTGGTTGCTAATGATTTTACTTGTTAACTGTTAAAATCAGTTCTTTCATTATAAGAACACTTAGCAGTAGCCAATATTCATCTTTTATGAGGGGAAATTATATGCAAATAATTATGCTTTAATTGTGATTATGTAATTTGTTGCAAATGTTATGTGATTGCATTTGCTTTCAAAACTATTTCCAATAAATTTTAAACTTCTAGGATCAGCTTAAAATCACTTGAGTGAGTTTGAAATTGAATATAGTAACTCTTAATATTCTGCATTTAAAGAACCTAATGTTGTACAATATATCAGCCTTCTTTTAACATAGTTAAATATTTGTTTTCATTTTGCTATATGATCTAGAATAATCCTATGTGTCCAAATAGCAGTAGATGCACAGAACATAAACTCAGCTGGCAGCATATGTAAATATTTTTAACATCATATTTCTTCAAAGAAATAAACACAACATTGAAAAAAATCCCTGATGGCTCGGCCTACAGGCACAAGTAGATTTTGAAGACACAGACCTTGGGGCGCCTGTTTGTTGGGAATTGCAGAAGAAGTGACCTTTTTGCCATGATGCCGCAGTTGGGACCACCCACTTCGAAATCTAACTTGTTTGCAGGCGGAGCCGGCAGAGATTTTTTTTTTTTTTTTTTGCCCTATAAAAAACTTGTCAATATAAAAGTTTTAGATAATATTAAGAGGATTTATAATAAATTTAAGCAGATTTGATATCTTGTAAATTGACGAAGTTATGAATTTTTTTCTTCTAAAACCCACCTTCCCCCCCCCCCCCCCTTGGGGCCATTTTTATTGATATAAAAAATCTGTCATACATAAAATTTCGGCCCTTTTCCTAGAAGTAATAATAACTGTAAATGGATTCAATAGGTATCATAATTAAGAAGTTGTGGGTTTTTTTCTGTTTTCACAAAAAGCTCCCCCCCATTTCTCCCCCCTTGGTTCGATTTTGCCCATTAACGAACTTGACTGAGATTTTATGTCCCTTGATTTTATGTATCAGTTTGTAAGAGATTTATGCAGAATTATTGAAGTTATCGTGTCCATAAAAAAGTGACATAGATAGATAGATAGATAGATAAAGTTTTGAACTGCGGGTTGTTTTGGGTTCTGGGAGTCATAATCGGCATAGATCTTCAAAAAATAAAAAAAAATTCCAACTTAGGGGAGAATGTAATAGGTAGTATCTACCTAAAAAAACATGCTGTAAATTTAGTGTCATGATCGTAAAATTATGTCACATCATTTTCTTATGCTTATGATTGGCTTATCAGTTTATTATTATGAAAGAATTTTTAAAAGTATACCAGGAAGTAGAAGACCTTGTTTAATAATCTCATAAAATGCTACATTTATCGAATGTGTATAAAAAGTTTCACTTCTTTCTCATAATGTCATAATGAATTATGTCATTTTCTTTTTTTCTAAATTTATCGCACCAATTAGTTATTAAAATATTACTTTTCTTTGAAATTAAACTCTTCCATATTAATATTCATTTCTTTGAGAAAACAAAATAAATAAAGGTTCAGATGTTCAGAATTAATCTAAAATGTTAACAAAATTTAATTCTATCAAAAATAAACTAAGATAATTAAAAAGTTCAGACATGAAATTGTTTTTCAAAATGTTAGGAGTTTTCATTTAAAAATTGTATATGATCGTTTTTTCTTACGAAAAATCATAGCATTTCGGAATTGTTTTTAAAATTGCATTAGTTTCATATTTTAACTGTTTGATGGCTATGCAGCGCTATCGCGCTTCCAGATAGATGGATAGCTGTCAAACGGTTAACGTGCCTGATGTAGCATCTACCAGTTGCAAGTGAAGTAACTGAGGATGTTGTCACAAGATGGCGACTGTTGTTTGTTTAGCTTAGCTTGTTGAAGCTTTTAGCTTGTTTGGACTTGGAATCTGGAAGTGCGATAGCGCTGCATAGCCGTCAAACGGTTAATCTTTTAATCACAATGCATTCTACTTAGATCACGCTAAAATTTAACTTAAATAACATAAAATAACTTTGTTTGTATTCAAATAACTTTAACTACTTTGTTCAACTTAATTTGGAATTATTTGTACTTTAAATTAACCTTTTTACTTTTATTCATATCTTAAAATAGTATTGAGAATGTTAGCATTCATTTCATACCTTCCCCTCCCCCCTCCCCCTTCCAAAACGTAATTTTGTAAATCTTAGGCCAAAGCATCCGTTTTTGGATTTTTAACCCTAGCCATTTTGAAATGTATGTGACAGGAAGCTCTCAGCAATCCTCCCTCAAGGACACATCATTTAGGGTTGCCGAGGACGCTATCGTTGGCGCGATGCTCAGACAGCTGCGTTGTCGCATTGGGCGATTTATCACTCAGACGTCCCAAGCTTTGGGCACTGTCAGGAGAAAACGACAAGTGGTGGAATTGGATAAGTTTGGCGAGGAATTTCCGAAAGTCGGATTTCCCGCGCACGTTCAAAGTTAGTAATATGTTCGATTCCAGTGAGAGAAGGTGGTCTTCAAAGTGAAAGAGATTGATAATGAATTTTAATCCCTCTTTTTTTATTTAAACTTAAATTATTTAGTTCCGGTGTTTTTAAATGAAATCACCGCCTCCAGTATATTTCCCTCCTTGGGCAAATGACCTGAAAGTAGTGTTGACTCTAAGCCGTTTTAGCAGGGCGCAGCGCCCGGCATCCCTTTTTATTTCTTTTATGCGCCCGGCGTCCCTTTTTATTTCTTTTATGCGCCCGGCGTCCCTTTTTAACCCTTCCGATGCGCCCGGCGTCCCTTTTTGACCCCTCCTATGTGCCCGGCAGTCTTTAAGAGAGTTTCACAACGCACAATTGCTTTTTTTTTATAATCAAAATCCACCATTTACTTTTCTTCTATCAGCATTTGCACGAAAGCAAGTACATATTTTTCCGCTCGGTCCCACTCTTACCGATGTGTTAACGAGAATTTCGAGCATGGGATGTGAACTAATCGGGAATTGGATCGGATTCGGATTTTTTTCCGGCAAATTTACTTCAACTCTTCAGGTTTTGGGTACAGTTCGCTCTAGGAAAAGTGATATTTAGTCAAATGATCTTGTGAAACACTACAGTTGAAAGTCGATGCTGTTCCTTTAGGCCTGACTGTGCTTTGTCATGATGAGTAAAAGTGCCAGTGAATAGTTCACAATTATGTGTGAAAATCGCGTTACATTGAACTGCAGTGGAAAAGGGGCGTGGGGTTGCCCCTTTTCCACTACAGTAGTCGAAACACACAATGATGAATGACTTAAAATAGAAAAATTTAGATTTTATCCAAATAATAATTTTGTATTTCTTATTTTCCCATATTTTTTCTATATTTATAATGCAATTCTCATTACAATTTAAAAAATATATATTTATTATCGAAAATTTCTCCAGTTGTATGATCATGCACGTTTGACGGGCAGCTCCCCTCCCCACCTTTTGAAAAAATAATAATTTTTGCAAAGCCATGCCCTTGTTTTAAGTGCAAGCGATCGTTGTTGGAAGTATGTAAAATTAGCTTGCTTTTTTTTTTAAACATCAAATGGAAAGCTTATTTAATTCTCTCAGCGTCCGGTTCTCTGAGTTAAAAAAACAAACCGACGTCGTAGTCAACTTTTTTTCCCAGTGGGTTTTTTTATGGGGCTATAATTTTCTTATAACTTATCATACTCTAGTAAATATCTTTTACACAGCCTAATTTATTATTATTTCGGCTGGCTGAAAATTTGAACGAAATTGGCCAATTAACATCGAAGATACCTTCCATAAAACCATTATTTTTTTTTAATAGTAAAAAAAAAAGGAAGGATTTTACCTTCTGTTCTTTTTCTTTTAATCATTATTTCTGTTAGTTGCTGAATAATATATTTTTTCGAACAACGCGAAACTTTGACACATTCACACTCTCTTTTTTTTTCTAATTCTTAAAGGAATATATTTTGCAGGCATGATTAGGAATCGAAAAGCGTGTTCCTTATTTTGTTAAATATCTTACACCTTTATTTTAAAATATCTCTGCAGAATGCAAAAAGACTCCTAATTGCAGAAAAAAAGCACAAGAAATTCATAAACACGCAAAAAAATCGCAGAGGAATAAAATGTTATACTAAAAAATTGAAACCAGGTTTCTTTTTTTTTCTTTTTCTTTTTTACAAATATAAAAAAAATGCACGAAAAGCGAAAAAAAATCGCATTGTAAATCGCTATATGAATACGAATAAACTTTAATGCAAAGAGGACAAAATTTGCTGTATTAGGCGAGATTAAAATCTTGTACGAATGTCATAAAATCGCAGCGAATCTCAAAACCCCCCCTAAAAATCGCGTAAATAAAAGCCCCCAAAATTAAAAAATAGCTGAAGGAGTTTCGAATAAAATTTGTTGAGTAGAACTGAAGGCAAAATTTAATATATAGGAATAAAAGATTAAAAACGGGAAAAAACGTTAAAATTTACAAAACTCTAAAAATTTATCATACTGGGCTAATAGATTAAAACCGAGTTTCTGTTAAGGTTTCCAAAAAATCTCTGTAAAACGCGAAAAAATCGTAAAAATGACATTAAAAAAAAGCGCAAAAAAAATCAAAAATCGCTGTGGAAATTCCGATTAAATTTTATTGAAAAGAAGAAAAAATTTGCTATATTGAACTAAAAGTTTGAAACTGGATTCCTTTTACTAATGTGGGAAAACGCGATAAAACACTGGAAATTGCATGAAAAAATTAGATGAAGAAAGAGATGAAACAATTTAAAAACTATCGTGAAAGTGCCAAACATACAGGCTGCAAATGCAAACGTCCCTTCCACTGTTTCCAACACCGATGTATATGCTGTACTGAGAAATAAAATAGGAAGTGTAACGAAAGTGCTCTTTCATTCAACAAAAAACGCCTGCCAAAAAACAAATCTGCCCTGATCCTTTTAAAAAGAAATGTGAACATTGCCCATGTGAGACTGAGTTAAAATTCCTTTACTGTTCCGATGAAATCCGTTACGAACACACACACACACACAAAGAAAAGAAAAAAAAAAACATTATCACCAATCCGTTAAAAAGATTTATTGGTTTCTTTCGGCATAGCACAGCATATCCATCCAAAGTTGATGATCTGATTGTGTAAACATTCGACTTAGATTTCAAGGAGTTGAATAAACAAAAACAAACCACTATTACCTTTCTATTTTTTCTCTATAGAGGACATTTTTGATAGGTGCTGTAATTTTCAAATAACTTATTATATTTTAATAAAAATTTGTTAGACAGCCTAATCAACTATTATTTCAACTTGCTAAAAATTTGAAAGAAATTGGTCAATTTGCATAGGAGATGGGATTTTTTTTCTATCGTTAAGGGGGGAGGGGGGGGGGAGGTTTGTATGATTCTTTTTCACTTGCTCACAACTCAATATATATTTTTTCTGTACTTGAACAACGCAAACTTGTTGATACATTCATTGAGTCCTTTCTATATGTAAAAAAATAGAATTTGAATCGTTTCTCTTAGGAAAAAAATTAGTAGCGTTTTGAATCATCACGGCTTTTTTAGGGGCTTCTTCACTCACTCAAACACACCTACTCGTTATTCCTATATATATTTTTTAATATCTCATTTGCATTTCCATATTCTTAAATCATTATTTTGCATTGGACAGCTCTACAAAGGTCGTTTTTTATTTTTTCAAATTTGTTTGCTGGGTTTTATTTTTATGAGGATACTTTCACTTTCGAAGCCGGTAGTTAAAAGACCTGTAAACGAAATTAAAAAAGTAAAAAACGACCAAGATATCCATCTCAGCTAGCCAATACAAACAAAAGAAAGAAAAAAAATTTAAATATTGAATACGTGAGTGAAGTAGCCTCATAAGGAAGCCATCCCGGCAAGATGTGTTAACGTGGATATCGCGGCCCTATAGAAAAGCATTACGGAAAAAGAGATCAGAGTGTAATTTAAAAAAATATTTTAATGTTAGTTCCAAGCAGTTGTAAACTATGAAAGATTGTACAAGTTGTAAATTTCCAACTGGACGAAAAATGTCCGGGCCAGGATTCGAGCCTGGGATCGCTTGGCTGAAGCCGCCACGCTCTACCACTGAGCTATCCCGTTCAAATCTGGAGGGCATAATTCATCCAGTTAACCTTATTGATTAAAGCATCTGGTATGATATTTTAATCTGATTAAAATATCAGACCAGATGCTTTGATCAATAAGGTTAACTGGATGATTAAAAATTGATTAAAAATTGATTCATAGCAGTTTCTCTAATTTATATTTTTATCACCAACATGATTACTGTGTATTTTAATGTGCTGTATATTTTAGATGCTTTCATGTAGCTTTCTTTGTCGTTAAAAATATTGATCGCTGAGACATTTGCTGTATTTCTTTTTTTTTTTTATAAAATATTTTCTTTTGATATGAAATGTCATTGAGAATATTAGTAATATAACAGAACACAAGTCTATATTTTTCATAATTGTGAGCCCAGTGAGAGAACAATTTTCAAGTGTCTGCAACGCTAATAATGTTTTCAAAAATAGTCTGCAATACGCAATATATCATATAAATCTATTCTTGCTGCTGTTGTAGTTGTAGTTCTAATTAATTAAGGCATTAGCATTTATCAGACTTTCTGAGTAAAAAAAAAAAAATTCTGAAATTCACAGCAAATATTCTGAAAGGTTACAGTAGATGAGGGAGGGGAAAAAATTCCCTCTCGGTAATAATTATTCTTGTTGCAGGTCGGATTAACTCTGCTTTTGATTTGAGTCAATTTCAGGCTGAGTGTAGATGCTTGCAAATTGGGTTAGGATTAACCCGATTTTTCAAAAGTTAGTTCAGTATATTGTTTCAGATTAAAAACTATGTCTATATTAATAAGCATAGAACTTTGGGTGTCTGCTGTTTTTTAAAGGAATGCTGCATCTTTTCCGGGATTATTTCACAAAATTCACGTTTTTTTCATGAACCTTTGACGAAATTAGCGTTTCTTTTTTCCCCCGCGATCCTTTGGCGAAATTCACGTTTTTTTTTTTTTTTTTTTTTTTCCCGTGGCCCTTCGACGAAATTCATACTTTTTCTGTGATCCTTTGACGAAATTAGCAGTTTTTTCCACGATTCTTTGATGAAATTGTCATTTTTTCTGCGGCCATTTGACGAAATTTCCATTTTCTCTGTGGCCCTTTGATGAAATTTGCATTTTTTCCACGATCCTTTAACGAAACTCATGTTTTTTTACAGTCTTTTGACGAAAATCAAGTTTTTCTGCAGTCCTTTGACAAAATTTGCGTTTTTATCGCAATCTGTCAATGAAATTAGCCATTTTTCCCAGATCCTTTGATGAATTTCGTGTTTTTTCTTTTGCCTTTGGACAAAATTCGCGTTTTTTTCCGCGATCCTTCGACGAAATTTGCTGTTTTTTCGTGATTTTTGACGAAATTTACAGTTTTTTCGAGATCCTTCAACGAAATTTTCCGTTTTTTAGATATCGTTCGAAGAAATTTACAGTCTTTTGGTGATCCTTTGACAAAATTTGCCGTTTTTTCGCGATCTGTCGGCAGAATTCTGTTTTTTTTTCACGATCCAACGACGTAATTGACCGTTATTCGTGATCCTTCGACAAAATTAAGTTTTTTCCACGATCCTCTGACGAAGTTGGCATTTTCTCCGTAGCCCTTCGGCAAAATTCGCATTTTTCCGCGATCCTTCAACGAAACTCATGTTTTTTTGACAGCCTTTTGACGAAATTCATGTTTTTTCACGGCCTTTTGACTAAATTGGCGTTTTTTTCTGAATCTGTCAACGAAATTAATATTTTTTCGTGATCTTTAAATGAATTTCGCAGTTTTCTGCGATTCTTCGTCGTTTCACCGTGAATTCGCCATTTTTTTCACGATCCTTCGACGAAGTGTGCCGTTTTTTCGCATAACTTACGCGGCATTGCTGTATGTTTTTAGGAAGCAGGTGTCCTAAAAAGTCTACGACGCCCGTCGCAGCGTCACGTACATTCTGCCATGGGGATTGTGAGTATTGGTGAACTATGAAAATAACATTGCTTTATACTTCTTATGACAAAATCAATTTCAAACTAAATGTCGCATCTTTTACATTCCACAAAAATGAAATTAATTAAATTTGATTGCGACGTTTTATAATTTATATGAAAAATATATTAAAATTAAAATAAGGAATTTACAAATTAAAAACAATTTTAGGTACGAGATTGCAGGGTTCGGTGATATCAATGGATATATATTGTGATATATTTCATGACACATACACAAGTTCACTTTTCCTAGATTTTATTGCGCTGTGTCTTTTTGCTGATAAAAAGCTTTTGTCTTAGGCAATGACTTTTTAGCCCCCCCCCCAAAAAAAAAAAAACTTCTGCAAGCTTTACATTTGAAGCTGAATTTTTTTAAATGTAGAACCAATAATTATGTAGGACAATAATTATTGGCTCTTTGATATTTTTAAAGCTTAGAATAGCCATTATATACCAATTTAGATAATCAGTTATATAATGATAAATACATAGAAAATATCATTTTATGACTTAAAACGCTAAAAATTGTCATAAAGATATGTTTTATATGTATAGGTTCTTATTAGATGGACCACTGGACGAAAATTTGCGAACTTCGATTAATACGCAAATTTTGGTCGGTCTTTTGTTCGCATTTTAACGGGGTTCGACAGTATTGTGAAATTCGTCAATTGGTAGAGGGAAAAAAACGTTAAATTCAGCATTCAATCATGAGAAAAAATAGCGAAATTCTTCAGTCAGTTGCAAAAAAATGCGAAATTCGTCGATAAATTGCCGAAAAAAAAAATCTTGAAATTCGTCAATTGATAGAGGGAGGAGGGGGGGGGGGTCGCGAAATTCAATTGATCGCGGGAAAATATCGCAAATTCTATTAGGTGACTCTAAACAAACCAGTTCAAAATATTTTTTGTGAACAAGGTAACAAGTGTGTCCTTTTTGGAAAAACGTGTCCTCTTTTTAGAATAGTGTTCCCTTTTTGAAAAAATGTGCCCTTTTTTAGAATAGTGTTCCTTTTTGAAAAAATTACGCCCGGCGGCCCTTTTTTCCTAGAGTCAACACTATGAAAGAATTATCAATTAAATCAAAAGTTTTCACATAAAAGCAGAAGCATGGTCTCCATTCATTTTTGAATCATGGCTCTTTACTTATTTTCGATCCAGACGGTCGTAACGTCTAATATTTGATGTGCTATGGAACAGGTAACCTATCTTCATCCCTTTTATCCAATTCATTAAACAGGTATGTTTGATTTTTCATTTGACTGTATATAAGTATCAATGCACACTAGCGAAACTCTAATTAAGAACCTGGAAGAGAGTTTGACGAATATTCCCACAGTACTATCTTTTTAAAAATGACTCTCAACAAAAACAAATTTCTGTCAAAACAAACTTTGTCAAAAAATACTTTGTTATACACAATAGTACATATTATGCTATAGATACCTTCATTGCATTATATTGTTCTTTCATATTTGGTTGTAGCATCATTAGTAGTTGTTGTTTTTGTGCAGCAACTAACAAAATATTCAAGCTAAAATGACTTTTTTTTTAAATAAAATCCCATTGTTTTATCTTTGATATCCCTATTTGATCTAAAGATTCCTAAAAAATACTATGTCATGTGTGCCCTATGTTATTGCAATAACTAACATATTTTGTTTAATTTCATCATTCTTTAATAAAATATACTGGATGACTAAATTTCAATATTCATTGTTTTAAATTCTGCTTGAAACTTTGGAAAATTAGATTGGTTTAAAAAAATACTTGTATTTTCAGAGTTATGGAAGTAAGCATATGATAACATTTCACAACTTAAAAAAGACTGGTTTATTAGTGGAACAGCCTTCTTTATTACCTCCAAGCTTGGGAAAAACCAGCAAAATGGAGAAAGCTGCTTCTGTTACTGCGAGCAGAATTGCAGAAAAAGTTGTGACTGCTGTTGCCTTCCCAAGATACAGTTCCTTTAAATCCATAGCAAAAAAATTTAATCTTGTAAGTGGTATTTTTCAAATTTTTATTTTGTTGTTAATGATTTGTTAGTAAACTATATTTAAGAACATATTGTTTTCTTTATTTTGGAAAATAATTAATCTGTGTGAGTGTTATTTAAACATTTTAACTGTCAATATTAACAAACCTATAAGAAAATGTGTAGATAAGCTTTGGTTTATGGTCCCTCCCAAAATAGTCAAACATTTAAAAAAAAAAAAAAAAAAAAAAAAAAATCTAAGATGTTGTTTGAGTATAACTAGGTGTCAATCAAAGAAATTTTTTTCTTTTTGATAGTAATTTATAAACATTTTAATACAAATTTGTAAACTTTTTAAAAATGATTTTTCAACTTAGTTAACTTATTTAAATAGTTATGTTTGGTCAAAAGAAAAAAACTCTACCCCATTGCTGAATACACATAGAGAAAAATGAAAGTAACCATTCAATACAGAATTATGTCTTCTTTAAATGCAGGGTTAACAAAAAAACAAAAAAAAAAAAACCTTAGGTCATTTTAGTTGAGAGATTGCATCAAACTTAAAAATATTTCATTAAGAACACCTTATTTTGACATTCAATTTGGTTTAAAAAAAAACAAAAAAAACATCCCTGGCAATATCAAACAAGAAGTCATTTGGTTAAGTAGTTTAGAAATTATACATGTTTAAAGTTTGGAACTCCTAATGTTAAATTCATTTTTAATCATTTCAAAGTAGATTGCAGTGTGTGTAGTTTTTTCAGTATAACTCAAACTTCTTGGCGAAAGAAGCTGTAATTTTGAATTAACATATTTGAAGCTTCTCAAAATCAATTTCTCTGACAAAGTTCATGGTTGTTTATTCATATGTTGTTTAAAAATTAATTTCAAAATATCTTTTCAAAATTAATTTTCAAGAAAAATATAAATTGTAACTTATAAAATTTTAACATAATTTGATTTTTTGGAGCTTCAAATATGTGAATCCAAAATTTCATTTTATTAGTAGTTTCCCAGTTATGCTTAAAACTCCATGCATTGGAGCTTGTGGTAACTAAAAAATTGTATTTAACATTTGGAGTTCAAAACTTTACATCTGCATATGATGTATACCACTGCATACCCTCCACTAAATCCTTATTCTTTGATAAAAGACTTCTCATAGGAAACCGTATTTAACTAATCACAAATTAGATCATTCATCTTAGTTATATTTAAAATAGAAAGAGATAGTATAACCAGCATCTATATTACTTTGTAAAAATGTATTCTAACTTGATTCTATTTTGGCAGTTTCCATTTTTAAATAATTAAATAATTTGTAAGTAATTTTAAAATAATCTGTCATCCTCTGTTTGTGGATCACAATATGCTGAAACTTTCTGATTATTACAGATAACAGATAATGAAGAGTCGTCTGGCTTAAAAAATCGTCAAGATATTATGTGTTTGGTGGAGCTTACACACCTTTAATTGGAAGAATAACTGAACAAGTAAGATTATTATTTTTCTTTTTGTAAATAAACTCATACCTTATCTGTTTTTTTATTTATTTATTGAAGAGATTGCACAAGCTTATTTTACAGTTTTTTTATTTAATAAATTCTCTTTTTTTTAGTACTGAATATTTTATGTTTTCATATTTTTCAAATAAATTAGAGAAAAATATGTTAGATATATAATTTATTTTTTTACTTTTATGTGTTGTGGCATCCAGTAGCCTTGCTTATGATTTATTCCTATTGACTTTAAACACCTTCTGATGGTTGATTCATCAATATCTAGCAAGATATATATGGTCCTTGAAAGTACTTGACGTTTTAATAAAGCAAAAAGGTCCTTAAAAGTGCCTGAACTAACTAATTCAAGCATTTTTAATTAAATTTTAATGTAGGTGCTTTATTTACATTGATAGGTGCTTTTTTTTTATATTCAGATGTTAAAATAAAATAAAAAGCTTCGGTTGAAAAACAAAAATCTTTTATGTTAAATAATCTGCAAAAATATTTATTTTCACCTTACATTGTTTCTGCCTTATAACTACCCTGAGAGGCCAGAATACTGTGCAATTGTTCTTCGCTTTACTCCTCCCCTTCCCGGTCTAGGGAAGAAAATGAAAGGACATTGGTGCTTTGTTATACATTCCAATCACCTGAAAATTAAGTATTATATAATATCATCATAAAAATGCAAAATTATCAAGTGCCTACTTATATCAAGTGTTAGAGAAAAACAACTTTCAAAGTAAAGCGCAAAATTTTTTTAAATATTTTTTAGAAACTTTCTCACATTTTCCATGCCAGACTTTCCTACTGTTTGGCATTCACTTGAAAACTGGTGAAAATGGGGGGAAAAAAAAAAGGTTTTGTCACACTTTATGTTTTTGCATTGTAAGATCAATATAGTATTTTTGTGATGTTAAAATTTTCATTCCCAAAATTTCTCAGGTAAGGCTTAGTTCTTGTTTTGAGAAAGGACTATGAACCCTAATTTAATGATTGTACCAAGACTTTCAGTATTACAGATAGATCTTGATCCAACAATGCTTCCAACTTTTTTGTCTTCAAATTTTTCCAGCTGGCCAAGGCATTCTTATTCTCTATGTTCGGTCCGTATACAGGGACCGGTCTAAAACAGAATTTAATTAAGTAGCAGAGTACGTGGAAACCCAATGGCTGATATTGACAAGGTAGTGACGAAAGTGTTTGATGTAGATATAATACATAGATAAAGCAGTTTTAGGTTTTAAATTAAACTAATGTTTATTAACATATCACAACATAAATTAAAAATGGATAAATATGACAGAAGATTTAATTAAATAAAAATATATAATGACATATGGCATGGTGACAAAAAACACAAGTGGCAAAAATATGAGTATGAGCATAAGATAAATGAAGCTTTGAAGATATTACACACTTGTAAAAAAAAGTTCACTTTAAACTCACATGATAATTAACTGAATGTAACAAAATACCAAATTGAAGCAGTCCTTTTTATCACTTATTGAATTGATAAAACAAGATGAAGAGAAGTCCACACATTATTAATCTTTGAAGTGAACACACATCACCATGAACAGAAGAAAACTAGAATTTCAGCAGACGAAACAAACAAACAAACAATTTAAAACGTTTAAATCCATCATCGCACTCAATAACTTTATACCGCCGCTAACATTGTTTCATTTGGCAGCTACAAATATCGTTTAATTATTGCTGCTTCTCTCTCGCCATCCAAACGGCCTTCATCTCCCTTTTAAAATAGCATCAACATACCGCTTTCGGAAAACGCCCCCCTTCCTAATGTGCTAAGTTGAGAAGTTCTTAAACTGCCTGTTGGCAAAGTAATTTAGAGTGCCTTTGAAAACCGCAGCATGGCGCCAGCGCTGCTCCTCTATTGCGTTATGAATGAAATGACGTCGTAATTAGCAATCGCAACTGAATCCGGAAAAAGGGCTGAGAAAACGATAGTCGATGTGAGAAACGATATCGAGAACGAAGTTTGGAAAATAAACATTATAGGTGATTTGAAAAACGAAAGAAAGATATGAACGATACCAGAAATGGAAACAATAGTGACTGAAATTAATTACTGAAGAAAACAAATACAGGATTGAATGGAAATTAGGCAAGTACCAAACGGTGACATTATGTATCCTCGCCCCTTGACACTTATACTGGAAAACATATGATAACAACAATAAGAAACATTCATGGTTAGTCAGTAAAAACTTGGTTAATATATTCACATTCAACAATATTTATAAACACAATTCAACAATAATTACACAATTATAACAAGTAAATATATATGTATACACATATAAACACTTATATAAAAAAAAATACAACACAGATTCTCATTACTTTGAGGTAACGCACTTGTTTCACAAAAACAGCTGAACTTTTCAAAAAGGAAATTTTTTTTCAAATACACAAAGAAAGTTCTTGTTTCTTGCTTGTATCAAGACTTATACCTCACCATAATAACATATGGCTACATTTACCAACACACATTTTTCATAGACAAGGAATAGAAAGATTTTACATATGTTTTCAAATATTTAAATTTTTAGTGAGCTCACTTAAAAAATGTGTGCAAAAAAAAAAAATGAATTTAATTTTATGCAATACTTATAAAACTATGATAAACATTTGCATAATAAAATTGGAAAATATGCATATTACAACTCTATTTCCAAAATATATCAAAATATATTAAAATATAGCATCATAATTTGAATATGAAGGATCCTTCTGAAATAAATAAAATAAGGTATAAACACGATGTTATTACAGAAAAGTTAAATGTATAATCACACGGTTCAAACATTAATATAAAAAGACATATCATGAAACATGCAAGTTTCGGTATTAAAAAAAAAAGGTAATTCAAAAAGAGAGATAATGTTAAACTTTGTATGTTTAACTAGAAAAATTTAAACAAGCTTTTAATGCTTAAAGAAAAACAATATTTTTTTTTCAACAATTCAAAAGGAAAGGAGAGTTTTTTTTTTTTTTTTTTTTTCTTCTCTTAAGTTTTTAAATGTACATTTTTATTTTTAAGACCCAAAAATAAATATAGCCTCAATGAACTTCAGTAGAGCAGCTTTTGTAAGTGGTTTTGTAAAAATGTCAGAAAGATTGGATTTACTATTAACGTGCTTTACTAAAAATATCTCTTGGTTTAATAAATCACGTACAAAGAAAAGTTTAACATCAATATGCTTAGTCCTATAGTTTTCTATGGGGGATTATATTAAATCTATTGTTGCCATGTTGTCTACTAATAAAGTTGGTTTAGTTTGTGGACCTGAAAATATGTGTTTATTATAACATTCTGTGATAATAATGCTGAACCAAAGAAACTCTTTAGTTGCTTCTGTTAAGGCCACGAACTCAGATTCCATAGTAGACAAACATATTGATTTTTGTTTGAAAGCTCTCCATGTTATCAGAGCTTTGTCCAGCATAAGTATTTGACCACCCATAGATGTCCTGTCGTCACGATTGGCTGCAAAATCCGTATCTGTATATGTGATCAGGTTAATTTTATGACAAGGTAAATTTATTTTATAGTGCTTTGTATAGTTAACATAACCCAGAAGTTTTAAGAGGCCGACCAAGTGAACTATCCCCGGATTGCTCTGGAACTGGCTGAATATGTTTACTGCATAAGCAGTATCAGGGCGTGTTCTGCTTGTTAAAAAGGATAGGCACCCTAACACACTTCTATATGTGTAGTTAAGCATTCTTGAATCTCTGCATCTGTTTGAGGGCACTGTAATTTCGAATAGACAACCCCTTTACTAATCGGGAGTGAAGAAATGGGAATGTTATACTCCTCAAAACGTGTGCAAATTTCTTTAATGTATTGCATTTGATGTATAGAGACTACACCTTCGTCATTTTCCTACCCCAAGCAACTTACGGGTTTTGCCCAAGATTTTTATGTCAAAATATTTAGTTAAAAGAGTTAAAACCTTGTCAATGTATTTTTGATGTCTGCTTAAAATGACAAAATTGTCAACATATAATAATAAAACAATGTAATCAGAAAATGTATAAACACAATTGCACCAATCTAACTTTTTAAAACCAAGAGAAATTAAAACTTTATGTAATTCGTAGAACCACACTCTACCGCTCTGATGCAACCCATATAATGCTCTTTGAAGCTTACAAATCAAGTGCTCTTTTCTTTTTATTTCAAAACCAGGGGGCTGTTTCATATAGACCTCATCGGTTAGTGGGGCATATAAGTACACTCCTTTGACGTCACATTGTAAGTGAGTCTACCCATGACAGGACACTAAAGCTGCAAAGAAAAAATGAATTAAGCTAAAATTGACTACTGGTGAAAAGGTTTCATCATAAGTCTCGCCCTTAATTTGCTTGTAGCCCTGTGCTACTAGTCTTGCTTTGTATCGTGCTATGTGCCCTTTATCATTATGCTTAATGGTGAAAACCCACTGTCACGATGTAATCGCAACATTTTTAGCGCAATCGCGATGTGTACGATTGCACGTGTTCAATTTCCCATTAAATCTCTAAATTTATTAATTTTAATATGTTTCTTTCAGTATTTAATTATCCCCGTATCAGCGTTTTTTAATTATCTTTAATTTAACGTATCCGTTGTCTGCCAACGCTGTTTCTTTCTCATTTTAACTTTCGTCAAACGCCGATATTTCGCATTTCAGTCGATGCATATCGCGGCAGTTTCGTGGGGAATTCGTCATCGGCTCACCGCTTCTCCCGTTCCTTCGATCCGGCAAAAGCGCTCCACATGCTTCGGCGAGGAACGCGTTGCGGTAGGTTCATCGCTCTTTGGCGCGCGCCAACAGTTGCCGTGTTTTCGGAGCTCGCTCCATTTCTGCGCATCGCTATTGGACGATCGCGGGTTTTATCGCCAAGGGCAACCGGGTCGGCACTTCGCGCTGATGTTAAAATCAGTTATGTTCAGGATGTGCTCAGTGTAGTTTGGGAGATCTTATCTTATTGAATTTCATCAGTCATGGAGGACATGATGTCACCGGAGTCCCTCACCTATGCAGAGTTTTATAGATGAATAAATCATCTCTTGTTTTTACCATCAAAAAGGCTTTTTGTCTCAGTTTTTCCTAAAGTGAGTGTGCTGTATTATCAGTCATGTGTGCATCACATCGTTCCTGCTAGAAATGGGTGAGAGAATTCCCTTTACTTTTTTTAATTAATGTGTTAGTCCATCGCTAAAATAATAGCGAGCGTGAGACCTTGGGATCATTTTAATATTTATATTTTGCGGTTTTTCACTTGTGATCACGTCACCACGTGTTAGCACGTGGTCGGCCTCTTCAACACAACGTGTCTGAAATGTATCACTACATATGGTGCCTCTGATCCAGGTCGTAATTTTAGCGTGGACTATTTTTTTTCCCATATAAATTCAATTTGTTTAAAATTTAAAATCTAAAAAACTTAAACTCTCACCCTAAAAATTTTGTACAATCGTTAAAGTTATTTTTTTATGCTATAGAATGTAGTAATTAATCAGTTAAAATTTAAATTCATCAAAAAAAAAAGTCTTTTGGAATGTAAATTTTTCAAAAAAAAAAAAAAAAATTTTTCATCATTTTTTCTGGCTGTAAATTTAATCAAGTCCTTTAATGTGTTTATCATTGCCAAATTATTTTTTCATGCAAAGCTCTCATATTCTTGTACTGATGCACTGACAGGGCATAACTCGTGCCAATCTTTTTTTTCCTTTAAATTTCTTAGTTTTTTTATATATTTTTTTAATCAAAAGTTTAAAGTTTTTCAATCACCAACATGAATGTGCAAAATGGCATGATTAATCCGACGTGGCAGAAAGTCCCAGGTTTCACTTGTTTTGAAGCCATCTTAATGGACCTATCCAACACGGTGGAAGGAGATGTAAAATATCAAATCAAGAAACACAGCAGTGTAAGTAACCCGGCATTGCCAGAAATTGAAAAGCAGCTTCTAAATGTATTCAATTTTAGAATAGAGCCCTTAACATCTCTGTTCAAAGAGGTGCAAACAGATTTTGCCCGCCTAACGCATGAAAGAGACAATCTTCAAAATCTTCATACAAAATTATTACAGCGAATGCAAATGAACAAGAAGATTGAAGTCTCTCATGTTACTACCCAGGTTGAGGACCTGCAGCAAAATGTGCCGTCTTCTACTGATGCATCAACACAGACGTGCAACACCCCAGCTTGTGCTCCTATAGTGCTGGATCCCTGTGTTCATAGGTGTGAACATGACACCTCCATATTAAATTCCACCTTAAAATCCCCTGCAGTACAGTCTCTTCAGGCTCACAATTCTACATTAAATTCTTCTAGTAATTCTAATTCTTCGTTTAACAAATCCTCCAAGCCATCTAAAATCATCATTTATGCCATTGACGAGAAATATAGTATCCCTGATATCATCCAAGCAATATCGGATACTGCTGGCTTTACTCCTTCATGTAATTTCATTAAGAAAAATAAATCAAGAAAATCAAACAACTACAATTACATCTTTCAAGTGCCAGCAAACATCGCCACACTACTTGTGAACTGCAAGACTTTGAAAATTGGTGAACAGAACGTTTTCGTGAAACGGTTTATCCGTATTATCCGGTGCTATAATTGCCAATCTTTCAACCACGTTGCAAGTTCTTGCAAAAAGTCACGTGCATGTCCCTGGTGTGCTGAAGCACATGAACCAGGCCACTGCACAAAACCTCCGAAGTGCAAAAACTGTATAGCAAATAATCAGTTCTACAAACGGAACTTTAATGTTGACCATCCGGCATTTTCGCCCACATGTGAGTCTTTTAAATTATTTGTTTCAAAAGTTAGGCTTAGGTTAAGCTCAAGCCTTATAAAATAGTTAAACCCAATCCTTTTGTGTCTGCTCCACATTCAACAGTTTTTTTTTTTCTACATGGTGTGACCAAGTCTTTCCCGTTTGTGAAATATGTGTACGTGCTAGAGAGAGTGCATAGTACCCAATGGAGTGGTACTGCTATGAATCTTTCATGACATTTTGTAAACTCTCCTCTGGCATGTACCGCTGCTCATCCCTGCTTTTCCTTAATTTATTCACAATTTTAAAAGTTCGTACCTGAACCAGTAACGTGTGCTCCAGCTAGTGTTTCATCTTAACTGCAATTTCTCTGTCTTTTTCGTGAACTGTTTTCATCTACAAGTACTCACCTTTGCCTTGAACTCTGCAAGATTAAGTCCTAACATAAATAACATTCCTGAACTGTTCTCTTAAAGAACTCCTTTTGCAGCATCTTAATTTGTAATTATCGTAAATATTTAACATATGCAATATTTATTTGCATACTACAGTGGAACTCCAGATATACGTTACCTGAGTTGTACGTTTCCCTCAGTTATACGTTTAAACTCAGTGGTCCCAGCCGCTTGCCATTAAAAATTATCTGAGTTATACGTTTTGCGTTATACATTTCCCTCAGTTATACGTTACGTTTTTGCATCCCCGGACAAAATTTTGTCTCATTTATGCATTCAGTAACCGGAAATACTGACGACGCTTCGATGAGTCTTATTTGAAAGATCTCACTCAAACTTCGAAGCTGCTCTGAGGACTTTTGATGTAGTAAAGCGGTTCGTCAGTAGTAAAAACCGTAATGCTATAAGGCGGCGGCATTAATAAAAGAAATTGCAAAGTTTGCTGTTCAATGTCGGCACTGCCGAAAAGAAACAATAGAATTCAGTAAACTACCGAAATGTCTTTTGATAAATGATTTACATGCCAAGGCGATTCCAATCATTTCTTTTAAGTACTCTTTGTGAATTAAAAATGTTTTTAATAAAGCTTTTATGATAAAATAACTTCATGTATATTTTCCTTATGTACCTTTTTTCTACTCTGTTTCATTTCCAAAACTTTATGTCATGGCTTATGGGTGAAGTAATATTTAGGAAACTTCCGTTTTCAATATAAAAGGTAACTGGAACTCCTCACCGGAACAAAGTTTTTAGATTTATTTAAAAAAGGGTTCCGGTAGACCATTAATTGAGTTGTACGTTTTACTGAGTTATACGTTTTGTTTTCCGGTCCCGAGCAAAACGTATAACTGGAGTTCCACTGTATCACAATTTTCCTTTTCCCTGTTGATGTGGCTCCAGCATAATCATCTGTAAAGTTTATTTATCTCAAGGTATTTTTTTTATTTTAAATTAACAATTTTTACCAATTATTGAAATTATTTGTATCTATTTTTGTGTAATTCATTGGTCATTTTTTTTAACTTATATAATTTTCTCATGCAAAATTTTTTTATATAACAAACAGGTTGAGATATACAGTTTGTATATTTCGTGCAAATCTTTACTTATTCAACTATATTTTTTATATCTTCGATTGGCACCTGTCTTTTTGACAGATTTTTTTTTTGTATTTTCTTACTGTTCTTATAATTGTATTTTGTGTATTTCCCTAGCCCTTATTTAAATCACTCATGAGTTGCAACTCCCCCTTTTATAATTTTTGCTAGCCCTTTATTAATTGTTTTTTCAACTTTTGTGTATATTTATGTGTTTAGTTCAAGCGCTTGACATTATTTTCTTTGCACTTATATGTTTGTTCCATGGTACCTAATGAACAATCATACCTTTGCTAAGTATAAATTTCAAAGCAATCAATGTGTACACATAGTCAAATTTTTGAAATATTGAAAAGCTAATTATGCATTTATGTTTTTCGTAAGGCCTTACATTTTTCATTTACAACAACTATCCCAAAAGGATATGTTCATATACCTAAGTATGTATATATAGGTTTGCATAACTACAAAAAAAAAAAAAAAAAAAAAAAAAAAAATGATGGTAAATTTTAGGTTATGGTGTATAAACAATGTGTTCTCTTACAGCATTTTACCAATAATTTTCTACTTGATGCATTTAATTTTTACTTCAACCTGCTCTTATTGCAATTTTACATATATATTTTTTCCTCATTTTCATAACATCCTTTTCAAGGTATTAATATTTATTCAATGGTTTTGTCTCATAATTTTGAGTCAAATAATTTTTTTTTTGCACATTTTTAATCGTGTAATGTTATACAATGGTGTCTCATGCATTCGTACTTTTCCATTCAATGTTCATGATATGGAGTTGTTTTCAATTCACTGTGTGCTTAGGCTTTATAAAGTATGTATGAATACTGTGTTTACTTACAGGTTACAAGTTGTACTTTTAATAATTCATTTCAGTAACTATTCAATTAAATTTGTTAGGATAATTTTATAAGTTTGTACTTCTGTACACGTGTGTTCCATTTTAATTATTCTTATAGTTGGAACGTTGTTTCATTTGCTAATCATTAGCATTATGTTCTACTTCCTTTCACTCATTCATTTAAGTATTGCAATCCAAAGTGTTTTGCACTTAACTCTTGGTTTTCAACTTTTGATAATTGGAAAGTTTAAATTTTCTTCATCACTGTCAAAACAATGGCAGTTGGTCTCTTCATATTCAAAAATTATTTACTAGTGCACATAATGTATTTTTTTTGTGACATTTTTATCAATTAATGTGTTAATCTATTTATTATTTTTAAGAAAAAATTAGTGTTACTGTTGTGAAAACCTTAGTGTGGAAGCTTAACTTCCCCATATTTGTTTTTCCTTTTAGGTCTTGCGCCACTGAGATATTCTACTTACCACAATACGCGATCTCTTAGCATAAACAAAAACACATGTTTTTCTTGCTCCCACGTATGCATTGCGTCATTGCCAGGTGCCGTTTCCTGATTGGATGCCATGACTGCGCATGTGTTGAATAACTAGCTTAAATATCACTGCATGACTTGTCTGCTCTCTCTCTTCTCTTTTTGCTTATGTGGCAGCTGCATATCGTACGATGTTTTGTTTTAGTTATTTTTAAAAATGTCTGTGCAAGTATGCCAGACTGTTTGTTAATTCTTATAATGTTAAAGTATGTTTAATAAATGTTATTTATTAATTTAAGCCATCCTCTTATTCAGAGTCAGTTTACTTTTACTTTACCATTTGAGCCCGGTGGATTAACCACCCAAATTCTTTAAGACCGGTTATGGGCCAAATGAAGTCTAAATTTAAAAAGAGTTTGTCCATTTTTGGTAATGTTTAAATGTAATTTTTGACTCTGAGGTGTTGGCGTGAATTTATCATAATGAGGTCATCTTTAATGGCAAAGATGGGGGGCCTCTTCCAGAGCTACAGTATTGATGTTTTGACAAGCAACAGCAGACAGCTAATTTGTTTTTATCTCCACCCTTTCGTTGTGAATGAACTTCAAGGCTGCTCCTTCCTGGTTTCTGACTAAGATAAACAAACTTGAGTGGACTCTGGAACTATAGTGTTTTCTTTCCCTTTCCCCCATGACTGATAAGGAGTTACGTTATGTGAATGTTGTTTACTTTGTGAACAGCTGTTAACTTGGAATGGAGTAAAGTTTGTGGTTTTTTAGTGAAGTTATTATGGATTGATAAAACTTTTGCTGTTTGTTTTATTGGTGAAGTGTTTTTGCTTGTTAGTCTTCAGTGTTAAATGAATGTTTTTCATCTCATTTAGGAAAGTTATTTTTTCTGAGTAACGTTGTTATCAAATAATTTATTAATTTAAAGTTTTTTAACATTAATAGTATACTGTGATATGTTTTTGTTATGAATTAATTGTTAGAATTTGTTTTTTTTTTTTTTTAGAATTTTAAAATTTTAAATAGATTTAAAGAAAAAAAAGAAAGATTTGTTAAAGTTGTTAATTGAAAGTTTTTAATTAAAGATTTTTATATTGAAATGGTTTGAATATAGAATTGTATTTTTAATAAAACAGTGAATAATTAATTTAATATGGATAATTAATAGTTAATTTAAATAATTAATGGTTGATTAAATTTGAGTAATTAATGGTTGATTAAATTTGAGTAATTAATGGTTGATTAAATTTGAGTAATTAATGGTTGATTAAATTTGAGTAATTAATGGTTGATTAAATTTGAGTAATTAATGGTTGATTAAATTTGAGTAATTAATGGTTGATTAAATTTGAGTAATTAATGAATTTTTTTTTGTACTTCATTTATTTTGTATATTTAATGTATGTATTGTTGTGAAATGGTTCTTTTTGAAGGGTTAGTAGGTTTTAATATTGTTGAATGGTTTATTAACATTGTATTGAGATATGCATATTTAATTATCCCCATGAGCTTATAGGATGGAGTTTGCTATCCAAAAACTTAACAGTAGCAATTATGCTACTTGGGCAGAGGAAATACAGGTGTATATGATGGATCGTGGAGTTTGGCAATTTGTAGAAAAACCAGACCTTGAAACACCTAAAGATTTAACTGGAAAGGAACTTCGTGACTTTGAATTGTGTAGGGATAGGGCATATACCTCAATTTATTTAAATATTGAGAAACCATATCGTAGTATAATAAGTGACACTAAAAATGCTGGGGATGCATGGAGGAAATTAAAGGAGCGTTACCAGCCAACGTCTCGCAGTAGGATTGTGAGTTTATTGGACAAATTTTTCTCATTGAGGTTTGGCACAGGGGATGACATTAGTATTTATGCAGCTAACCTTAAAAAGGTAGTTAATGAATTGGCAGATGCAAAACATGTAATGGAAGAAATGTACCAGTCTTTTCAACTTATCCGGTTTTTGCCATCCAAATTTTCAGGGATTGTTCAGTCAATTTATAGATGGGATGACAAAACATTTACTTTTGACAATGTATTAAAAGAGTTGTTGGTTGAGGAGGATAGGTTAAGACAGTGTAACAGTGACCTTGAACGTGTAGATGCATCTGCTTATAAAGTCAAAATTAATAAACAAGGAAATAGGAATAATAGCAATTTTAAATTTAATAAACAGAAAGACATTAAGTGTTTCCATTGTTCTAAATTAGGCCATTTTGCTTCTAATTGCCCAGAAAAGAAGCCAAATTCTGGTAAATTTCAGGTTAAGAAGTTTAAACCAAAGGGAAATTTTAACCGAGACAATTCAAGTTATATTGTAGAGGCTAACTACAGTCAAGGTAGTAATGGTCCTGATGATTTGTCTTGGGTTGTGGATTCTGCTGCTTCTTCTCATTTTTGCCGCAATAAAAATTTGTTTGTTGAGCTTAGGCCAGTAGTAGATACAACAGTATCAGTCGCTATCGGTGAAGAGTCTTGCTCAGTTGAGGGAATTGGCAAAGTGGAATTTTTGGTAAATATAAAAGGTACCCAGAAGAAAATAACATTGAACAATGTTCTTTATTCACCTAGATTGAGGAGAAATTTATTTGCAGGATGTGCCATAGATAAAAAAGGAGGGAAATTTGTTGGCAAGAATGAAAAGATTTTCGTGTATAATAATAAAGGAAAATTGGACTTCTTTGCAAAAAGAGAAAATGGTTTATATTTTCTTAGACCAAAATACCCCGGTGTTATCAGAGAGCATGTAAATTTAACTCAGTCTAAGGAATCAAATCTTGAGATTTGGCATAAGAAATATTGTCATATCAACACAAATTATATAGTTGATACCAGTAAAAATAATGTAGTTCGTGGGTTACCTAAACTGAAAAATCAGGAATTAAATTGTGAACCTTGTCGTTTGGCAAAGACACGAAGAGTAAGTTTTAAGCCATTGCCGGGAAACCGAACACGTGGGCCTCTTGAACTTGTTTTTACCGATGTGTGTGGCCCAATGCCAGTACCTTCAATTGGGGGATCACGGTACTTTGTCTCTTTCATAGACGATTTTTCTAAAAAGGCTGCCGTTTTCCCAATTAAACATAAAGATGAGGTCTTTGATACTTTTGTTCGATTTAAAAACAGAGCAGAAAGGTTCATTGGAAAGAAAATTAAGGCCATAAAGTCAGATAATGGAAAGGAATACTGTAATTACAAATTTAAACAGCTTACTGAAAAAGAAGGAATAGATCATCAGAAGACGAACCGGTACACGCCGGAACAAAACGGGGTTGCTGAGAGATTTAATAGCACTATAAATAATGGGATTCGAACAATGTTGAAGGATAGTGGTTTAGAAGAAAAATTTTGGGCTGAGGCAGCTGTCTGTTTCACATATGTTTGGAATAGAGTTGTCCATCAAGGCCAATTAAAGACGCCATTTGAATTATACGGTGGGAGACTTCCTTCTGTGAGTCATTTAAAACCGTTTGGATGCACTGCATTTATAGGGATTCCCAGGCAACTACGAAAAAAATTTGATATGCGTGCAACTAAAGGTATCATGGTTGGCTATGCAGGACAGACAAGGGGATACAGAATTTATAATCCTGAAAGGGGTGTTGTTGAGGAAACTTTAAATGTGAATTTCAATGAGAGAGAAATGTACAGTGGTCGCATCCTGGGCACCATGGACTGTAATTCTGAGAATGGGAAAGTTTTGTCAGGAGTTGAAAATCGTTATATTGATAATGAAGAATCTGATTCTGAATCTAAATTTGATCAGATTATACCACAAAACTCTATAAAGTTACAAAGCACTCCCAAAAAGGAAGCTGAAGTAAGTTCCGAAACTGAAGAGTCAGGAGATGAACACCCAGACCGGGATGTGAATGAAACTGAAAAAACCCCTTGTGAAGCTATTAAATGGGTCCGAGAAGCCATTATGAGAAAAGATAAGTCCCGCAATGATATATATTATGGTGTGGAGGGTTCCAATACTAAACTTCGATCTTATAGAGATGTTGAGAATTACTGTAAAGCCAGAAATATTGATTATCGAAAGGAATTTTTTAGTTTTAGAAACAAAGATGATTATTCTGGTTTAGAACCACGTCCCAAAACTGAACACTATGAAGCTAACATAACGGAAGTAGAAATACCATCTTCTTATTTTGAAGCTATGCGTTCTCCTTTTAGAAAAGAATGGTCTAAGGCGATGGATGATGAAATAACAACCATGAAGGAAAGGCAAGTATGGGAACTTGTTCCCAAACCTAAAGAAGAGAAAGTTTTAGGTAACCGCTGGGTATATTCCATTAAACGTAATGAGAAAGGCGAGATTGCTCGTTATAGAGCTAGGCTTGTAGCACAAGGCTTTAAGCAGGAAAAAGGCATATCTTACGAGGAAGTATATAGCCCAGTAGTTGATTTTTCCCTTATTAGATTATTTTTTAGTATACTAGTCTGTTTTTTTCGGTTGGATTCATCATCAAATTGACATAAACTGTGCATATTTATATGCGAATTTATCTGAAAGAGTCTTTATGAGTCAGCCTTTGGGCTATGTCAGTGAGAAGTCTGAGTATGTTTGCCGCCTGAAAAAGGCAATTTACGGCCTTAAACAAAGTGGTCGTGAATGGTATTTTGAGCTTCGTAATGCACTTGAAGGATTAAATTTTAAGAAATTAAAATGGGCAAATTGCATTTTTATATTTAAAAGAAAGGTTCTATTATTGTTGTATGTGGACGATATTATCATTTTTGGACAAACAGAAACATTGGTTTCTGAAGTCATAGATCTCTTAAAATCTAAGTTTGATCTTAAATTGTTAGGACGCACTAAGAAACTCCTAGGTGTAGAGTTTGAAGAGAGGGACTGTAAACTTTTCATTCATCAAAAGAGTTACATTGAAAAGGTTTACAATATGTTTAAAGAGTATAAACCTCCTATTACATCTCTCCCAATTTCTAAAGGAGTTGTGTATTCAAAGTTAGATTGTCCAAAAGATGATTTAGAACTAAATGAAATGCAAGGTATCCCATATCGCAGCCTTGTTGGATGTCTCGCTTTTATAGCTAACAGGACTAGACCTGACATTTGTTTTGCAATAAACCTTTTCTCACAATTTCAGGAAAACCCTGGGCCTACTCATTGGAACGGGTTAGTTAAGCTACTTGGTTATTTGTATACAACCAGAGAAAGAAAGCTTGACTTATCTAAGATTGATAACCTTAGTGTCACATGTTATAGTGATGCAGATTATGCCACTAATCGTGATGATAGGAAGAGTATGGGGGGTTTTGTGTTGTTTATTGGTCAGTCACCTGTTTCTTGGAAGACTTTCAAACAAAAGTCTGTTGCCCTTTCCACAATGGAAGCTGAGTTTACTGCACTTACTGAGACTGCAAAAGAAATCACTTGGGTTAGACATATACTTCTAGAGTGTTTTGAAATGGGGTTATTTGGGAATGAAATAACACAATATGAACTTTGTTGTGATAATAAGTCTGCCATTGACTTTTGCAAGTCACCAATTGAAAATGCTAGGTCAAAGCATATTGACGTTAAATTGCATTTTTTAAGAGATTTGGTGTCTGAAAAGCTATTTAATTTATCTTATGTAAGAAGTACAGATAACCTTGCAGATATTTTCACAAAAGCTCTAGTTAAAATGTCTGTTGATAATTTCATTTCCAGACTATTTATATAAGTGTAATAAAATTTTATGGCATATTTTTGAAATTTTAAAGTATTATACTCTGAGGTTATGATATAATTGTAATATTTTAGGTATATCTCCTGGTGTTTCATTTTATATTTTGAGGATAATCTCTCTTACATGTAATCTCTTGATGCTTTTATGCCACTTATTAAAAAGATTTTTTTTTAAATGAAATGTTTTATGTATCCTTAAATGGGATTGTTGTAAGCAGTCTTGGTTTTTGGATCAGGAGCGGATTTGATGGTTTATTTGTTGCAAGTTTTTTTTTAAATTTAAGAGTCCTTTTTGCAATTTCATAATGCTTCTTTCTTAAGGAAAATTTATTATTAAATATTAAGGGGGGCATGTCTTGTTAGACATTTGTGTTTTTTTTTTATTTCAGTGATCGCGAGAGGGGGGCCTTATGTTGTGAAAACCTTAGTGTGGAAGCTTAACTTCCCCATATTTGTTTTTCCTTTTAGGTCTCGCGCCACTGAGATATTCTACTTTAAGTGCTTCTATCGCGATCGTATGTACGACGATACGCGATCTCTTAGCATAAACAAAAACACATGTTTTTCTTGCTCCCACGTATGCATTGCGTCATTGCCAGGTGCCGTTTCCTGATTGGATGCCATGACTGCGCATGTGTTGAATAACTAGCTTAAATATCACTGCATGACTTGTCTGCTCTCTCTCTTCTCTTTTTGCTTATGTGGCAGCTGCATATCGTACGATGTTTTGTTTTAGTTATTTTTAAAAATGTCTGTGCAAGTATGCCAGACTGTTTGTTAATTCTTATAATGTTAAAGTATGTTTAATAAATGTTATTTATTAATTTAAGCCATCCTCTTATTCAGAGTCAGTTTACTTTTACTTTACCATTTGAGCCCGGTGGATTAACCACCCAAATTCTTTAAGAGTTACTCACAACGAATTTACATTTAACTAATTGTGTCATGCTTTTGAAATATTTTAGATTGTTAAATTGTTAAAAGAATTTTTTTTTACCAATGGTGAAGTATAATTGTTAATCTTAATAAGTCAAATTAATTATGAAATTGTATTTGTCTCACAGAAGGTAATTTGTAATATGCATCACTGAATTTATGTAATAATATGCTGTTTTTTTTTTATGTGTATATTACTGTATTTATTTCATTTACAACAAAAATTTACTGTGTCATTTATACGACTTATTGTATAGTCGTCTTTGTCAATCCCGTGTATTCTCTGGTGACTCGTTTTACTCCCACATTCAGCAATTTTGGAATTTCATTCATAGTCAAAATTCGTATTTGTTGCTAAATTTGCTTCGAATTCCTCTTTTTAAATTTTGCAAAATTTTTCCTTCACATTCAAAATTTTTCCAATTTCCAAATTTTTCTCGCCCATGTAAAATGGTCGCTTCCCAGTCAAATTTTTCATTCCCAGTCTAAATTGTACAAATTTTTCATTTGCGGGGGAATATGTCACGATGTAATCGCAACATTTTTAGCGCAATCGCAATGTGTACGATTGCACGTGTTCAATTTCCCATTAAATCTCTAAATTTATTAATTTTAATATGTTTCTTTCAGTATTTAATTATCCCCGTATCAGCGTTTTTTAATTATCTTTAATTTAACGTATCCGTTGTCTGCCAACGCTGTTTCTTTCTCATTTTAACTTTCGTCAAACGCCGATATTTCGCATTTCAGTCGATGCATATCGCGGCAGTTTCGTGGGGAATTCGTCATCGGCTCACCGCTTCTCCCGTTCCTTTGATCCGGCAAAAGCGCTCCACATGCTTCGCCGAGGAACGCGTTGCGGTAGGTTCATCGCTCTTTGGCGCGCGCCAACAGTTGGCGTGTTTTCGGAGCTCGCTCCGTTTCTGCGCATCGCTATTGGACGATCACGGGTTTTATTGCCAAGGGCAACCGGCTCGGCACTTCGCGCTGATGTTAAAATCAGTTATGTTCAGGATGTGCTCAGTGTAGTTTGGGAGATCTTATCTTATTGAATTTCATCAGTCATGGAGGACACGATGTCACCGGAGTCCCTCACCTATGCAGAGTTTTATAGATGAATAAATCATCTCTTGTTTTTACCATCAAAAAGGCTTTTTGTCTCAGTTTTTCCTAAAATGAGTGTGCTGTATTATCAGTCATGTGTGCATCACATCGTTCCTGCTAGAAATGGGTGAGAGAATTCCTTTTACTTCTTTTAATTAATGTGTTAGTCCATCGCTAAAATAATAGCGAGCGTGAGACTTTGGGATCATTTTAATATTTATATTTTGCGGTTTTTCACTTGTGATCACGTCACCACGTGTTAGCACGTGGTCGGCCTCTTCAACACAACGTGTCTGAAATGTATCACTACACCCACCTACATCCTAGAGGTTCTTTATTGGGTGGAAGGTTAGTTAAGACCCATACCTTTCTATTGTTGATTACCGCTAATTCCTCCCCCATTGCTTGTTTCCACAGCTCCCATTGCGGTGATTTTACGGCCTGTTTGTATGTATTAGGTACTACCTGGTCTAGTCATGCATCAGTGTTATTGGATTCTAAAAATGACAAATGTGGTTGTGTACTGCTTGGACTAGAACTAGCGCTTGAGCACTGTGAGTATCCATGTACAATCCCCTCATATTTGTCTGCTCCTCTAAAACAAAAGATAGTGGGATTAAATTTAATTCCATGTTTTAGACAGTAATCATAGACCTCTCTAATTGACCTTAATCTCTGTGTTTCTCCCAATTCATAATAATAAATGTCTGTACGCCTTCCATCAGGTCTTGTTACAGGTTTTCTGAACCAAGCAGCTTCCCTCAAAGTTCTTGAAAGCTCTTCACCCTCCTCCTCACTCTCATCCATAGATGAGTGTCCGGCGGCGGAAGCTGAAAAACCCGAGGTGCTTGGTTCTGTAGTTGGAATTACAGACTTATGAAACTTGTCAGGGTGAATTTCGGTTAATGGGTCAATTTCGGGAGGTTCAGATGATAGTGTGTAAGTGGGTCCCAGATCGCTTCCGTTGTGCTGCTCTAAACTAGAAAAAGGGTCTGTGCCTAAAGAATAAATAGGGCCTTGTTCATTTCCAACGTAGATGTCTTTGGGTACGGTTGCTTCTTCGCTGAATTATCTTCATTTGCTATTATGTGTTCATCAACGTTAACGTATTGATCAAAGTTAAAGTCGGAAGTTGGGTTGAAAGACGATATCAGTTCATTTGCATCTTCCAATTCAGGTAAAGAAACAGCTTCATTACTATTTGAAGGTTATGGGAATATTCCCAAAACTGAAAAAGCATTAACAATAGTTTCTTTCGAAACATTGCACCAAGTGTTATTTATCATATAAATTGCTTTCAGCCTGTCTATTTTTGTTTCTTTCTTATCATCTGAATTCACTATTATTTTTTTCACAAGCACCTTCTGGTATTTAGTTTTAAACGAATGAATAATTCCTTGGTGTCTAGTGGTTGTATTTTGGATGTAGTGTTAGGTGGCAAAAAAAGTAATTTTATACATTTAAGACGAACAGAACTCACATGCGAGGATACATTGTCTAAAATAAGCAGAACTTTTCTTTTAGCTTTTTGCATCTCTTTGTCAAAATCTAAAATCCATTCTATTATGGGGAAAAAAAAAAAAAAAAAAGGAGAATAGGAAAGTTGGATTTAAGGTTTTGCTGACATAGAAATTACAGAGAATTTTGAATATTATAAATGTTATTTTAAATTTTGTATTTTCCTAAAAGAGAAGAACAATAATTTAGCCTATGATCGAAAGAGGAGTGAAATAAAAAACACTGACAAATGTGTTGTGAGCAGAAGATAAAAATTTTGAATATAATAAAAATAAATTAATGAATTCTTCATGATAAAATATAATAACAATTCTTACCTGAACTGAGAAATACTGCAACACTGAAAATACTCAATTGTTAACCTTTTTATAGTGCAAATAGAGATTACATTAAGATATACCATATTTAATTTTTAAATTGTGAAATTAAAACAAATTTAATCTTTGCTGTAGATCAGCATTAAATTAAAAATTCATATTATTGAATATAAGTTAACCAATGGATAATATATTAAATTTAAGATAATAAAATTTATTAATTTACAGTTAAAGGCACTCTGTGTAAAATATATTATATATGACAAATAGACAATAAATTAAGATATAAAAAATAGTCAATTTCTGAGCAACATATATTTATTTTAAATAAAAATATATATTCAATGAAAAACAAATTACTTTTCGTGGAAGTGCACACTACCTTACATATCTTTCATAATATAAATAAAATATTTATTCATACAATTGAAAATTAATATATTAGTTGAGGTGACAAATATTATTTTGTATCAATTAGGTTAGATTGGATTAAAAAAGCTTATTTATTCTGTTATGTTATTGTCCTGCAATTAAAGTTTCTAGATGAGAAATGTGAATGTTCGTTTAACTATCATTGGTATGTAAAACACCTAAATGCTGTACCATCTCTGTACTCATGACTAAAAGAGGATTACACAATTCTTGGTAAAATTGTTCTCTCATTGTCACTCAAGTGAAAAAATGAATATACGATGAAAACTAAGATATTATATATCAAGTTAACAGAACATCGTTACTTGTATTCTATACTTGACGTATACTTGTCATCAACGTAACAATCAAAATGATAGTATATTACCGATCTGTAAACACGATCAAATGGTTGCTCTTCCTTCATGCACTGTCATCACAAGCTTTTTGGAAACCAACTTCCTTCAGTCTGCTGGAAATAGGTTGAAATCAGCAACCTGTCCTTACAGTTTTGAGATGTACCAGCCTGAGCACTCTACATTTCGCCATTCAAGAATTGCATCCAACATTTCATTTTTAAATATTATAACTTCTTTTAAAGATGATTAATTTATAAATTAAGTTGTACCATTTAAGTTATTGTAAGCTATATATACAGATAGGACTCTGCTGCAAGACCTGTTTAGTCTCACATTAGGCCTATCACGTATAGTTATTGTTTTTTGAGGAGCACTCGCATGGACTTGCTTCCACGTGAGCGTCCAGTAGTAGAAGAGGCCAAACGCTATCGGAGGAGTGTTGAAGTCCCCCGTTTCGCGCCGAAACTATAATAGCCAATCAGAGGCCTCCACGCTACTACTGCGTTCAAAAACTCCGGAGCTGATAATGCCACAGGAAAAATTCTTAAAGATTAAACGTAACGACACACAACGCAAGTTTGCGATCACTAAAGCCAGTGCGTTGAAAGAATAAAGTTAATATACGATTGGCAACCGCTAAATGAATTTAAATGGCGATTGTTTACAAACTAAAAGAATACAGAAATTAACGTTATGGTTGCCGATCAAATGAAAATAAATTTAGAAAATGAGAATTAATTAAAAATGGGAACTAAATCATTTAAATTTAAAAATAAATAAATTAATCTAGCATATATAAATTTTAATAATTAAAAAAAAAGCAGATGTTATGTTCGTGACATAACACATTCTTCAAAAAGACATTTTGTCATCCAAGCTTTGCAGTTATGCCTGTACATTACAGGCAAAGCTTTTATTACGTCTTTTGGGATACATCGTGGATTCTTTGCTTTTCCAATTACAAGAGGTTTTCGCTTTTCAGAGCCGTCGGGATTGCAGCATAATGCTAATGAAAGTCGATCTTTGCTCCTTTTCCCACCATGGCAAGTCTCTTTTTTTAAAGTTAGAGATTTATCAGGCGTCAAACGAAAAAATAATCCAGTTTCATCCATGTTAAATATATCTTTTCGATCGTAATCCTCAAATATTTTAGTGTTTTCGTTCTTCCATTCTTCAATTGTTTCTTCTGAAACAGAAGCTGCTTCTCCACATAATTTTTTACACACAATTTCATATCTTTTTTTGAATTTACTCAGCCAACCATCACTTACATGAAAGTCTTTATATCCAAGTTTTTCGGCAAATGCGTATGCTTTTTCTTGCAAAATACTTCCACTAATAGGGATGTTTTTGGATCTTGCATCTTTAAACCATGAAAATAATACTTCCTCCATATCTGCATATTTCGCTGTGCATATACGTTTAAACGATGAGGAAATTGCACCCTTTTCGAAAATTTTAAGAATTTTTTCTCAATCTTTCAATATTGTGCTAAGAGTGCTACTTGGAATCGCAAATTTTTATGCTACATCACCTTTTTTAACATTATTGTTGACGCATTTTATAATTTCCTCTTTCTCTTCTAAACTCAAACATTTTCTTTTGCCAGACATAGCCAGCGTACAAAGAGTTTTAAAAATTAACACTCGATAAATTCACAGGAAAAGCAAATGTCAATGAAATCAGTCATCAAATAAAAAAGAACAATACAGTTCAGATAAACTGTCGCCTCTCTGTCTATCTTAAAAGACTGCCCCTCCCTCAAACCTCTCTTGGAAGTATTGAAAATATGTGATTGGCCGTAGAGAAAAATGTTGAATGTTATGTCATGGAAAAAAAGGTGGTATTTAAGAAATAATGTTTTTGGATCCTATTTCCTGCGTTAAGTTAAAAAAAAAAAAAAAAATCGCTATATTGTTTTTATTTCACTTTTCATGCTCGAATTCCTTTCGTTATATCGTGCTTTTCGCTATAATTATTTTGTAATACCGTTTCGAATTCAGTATTCTTTAACACATAGACCAACTAAATGGTTATGAGCATTTCGTTATAAAGTGCTTCAACTGTACTTATATTCATTTACATCGATATGGGCAAGTGTATGTACTCCTTCCTGTCCCCCCTTTTCTCTCATTTATTTTCTTGGATACGTTTTTATATTTTATAAGATAAAATAATTGAATGGCTAGAAAAATAGTTCTTTATTGTTTACTTTGATACACACTTTGTTTTATATTTATATTACATATTCTATATTTATTGATGTGCATTTTATAGATAAATTTGAATATGAATGTTAGATAATAATACTTACAAATAGTAGATGAATAAAAAGTTAATATAATTTCTATGATTAATATCTGTATTAAGGGAAATTTGTTTTTATATATCTTAAGTGCATTTTGGGACTAAGTTGAAATCTGACAACAAAAGGACATATTTTAATTTTATGTTGCATATAAATTAATATAAAGTTGAATAATAGCTTAAAAAAATATGAATCGGAAAAAAATATGAAATCAAGAATATGATTGAAATTGTCTTTATATTGTTATTTATAATTATTTCTCTTTTTACAGCTTTATATGCAACCAATTTTTTTTACAATGACACTTATTTTATTTTATGATAAGTAATTTATATTTTATTTCATTTAAAAATTTGTTTATTTAAAAAATGTTTTAATTACCTTTCTGCTAACTGTTTTCTATTACATTTTCAATTGTTTGTATGTTACTGTACACTAAAAATTGACATCTGTCTTTTATTTTAGGAGTGTCTGGGTCTTTAGCATAATTGATGTCCAGTATTATTTATGTTCAAAAATCAGTCATGAAGGTGCTGAATTCATATTTTCATTCCAGGAGTCTGTTCAGACTTTTCTCCCATGGTCCTGTTTTTGTGAAATTGTGGACAGTTTTTTACATTTGTGAAAAATCTCCACATAATTTTGTGAATTTGAAATTATCGTCATAACCAGGTTCTTGTTTATACATTTTTAAGAAGATATATGCAGGTAAAATACACATATTTTCTTTATATATGTAAAAGTAACAGTCTGATTTTACTTTTAAATGATAAAATTTGTGAAAGGTTCTGTTTGGAGAGGGAAAAGTTTTGTGAAAAGAACTATTTCTATGACAAAGAATTTTCTGAAGGATCCTGTTTTGAAATGAAAAAATTCGTGAAGGGTCCTTTAAAGCACCCAATTTTTTCCTAAACAAATCCTTGTATTCTTCTCTGAAACTGATTTGCCAACAGCCATCTCCAGCTTTCTTTTAAATTTTCAAAAGAAATAAGCCATTTCCTTGTTTATGTTAAACACATATAAACGTGTTATTCAATCAAATGGGATGGTAAGCAATTAGTTATAAAACAAGTAAATCATACTTGCCATTATTCTAAATTTTAATTATTAGATTCTTTTAAAAACAAAAAAATTAAATAAAATATCCATTTACGTGCTGGAAATGATTACAATGCATGTAAAAATCTTAAATCCTTTTAATAAAAAACCAACTTGTTGGTTTGTGAACCGACTTGTGGTCAATTCCAATGGTGACAGTTTCAAGGTTTACAAATCCAGCCAAACTTGTTTGTTTAATACGAACACAGTTAAATTGAGGACACAGTTAAAACGTGTGATTTACCCATTAAGAATGATTCATCATTTACACTATATTATGATTTTTGTGTTTTATACGAGCTACAAAAGCAGAATCATGGCTAATATGAACATTACATCTGTTCATTTCAATGTGATTTTCTGTGAAACACAGGGTAGAATTAGAAAAGAAATGCCTTTGTTATTGAACTCCCTTGTTCTCTCTCAATGATAATATTTCTACATTACAACTGTCTGTCAAAATATGATAATTTATCAGATTTACCAGACAGAATTTCAACCTCCAAGTAACCCCTTCCTCATCCACCCAAGAAAATGCAAAAGAATGTTCTGTGGTCTTGAAAGAAAGAAGGGAGAGATAAGGACATTAAAAAAAAAAAAACCTTTTGTAAAATTTATAACAGGGCTGTGGAAAGGAAAAAGCATAGAAGAAAACCTTTTTCTTTCTTTCTTAAACTTCGGACTATTAACCAGCCTTTTCATACTCTTTACTGCAATGTTAAAACGAAAAGGATATGTGGAATCGATAGTTCAAAAATTGCAGTAACTATTATAACGTTAGTCGAGTTTTTCTGGGAAATTGAAAGTTATCAGTTGCATTACTGTAAGCCATTCATGTCCTTTGCAATTACTAGTTCTTCTAGAGGCTTTCACTTCAGTAGTGGGATTCTGTCTAAAGAAAATGGCAGAATATTTAAAACTTTATGCTATTAAGTTAAATTTAGCATTGATATAGTTCGAGAAATTAATACTAGTAATTAGTTTAATTATTTGTGTGTTTTTAAGTTTTTTATTGTCTTTATGAATATTAAGAATCACGGTTAATACGAGGAACTTTTAAGATTCCCTTGCATTAAATGAGCTTGACTGTAATTTGTAATTATTTAGCTTATTTGCAGAACTTGAGAATGTCACCGTTGGAAGTATGTAAAACTAGTTGGTTTGTTATTCAAAGTTTTTAAAGACTTTTTATATGTACTGTAATAATTTTTAGCATATAGATGTAAATTTTGTTTTAGAAATTATATATATATATATATATATATATATATATATATATATATGAATATGAATATGAATCTACAAACATTTTTTAAGAAGTTCAGAAATATTGAAAGAAACAGCAAAAATTCAGAAGACATCTATTAAATTTAGTTGCATACAAAGCAACTTCTGCATTGTTTCAAATTCAGTGTCAAGACGAAGCGAAAAATTAAAAATATTTTGGGAATTATATGGTGTTAAAATTAGATAAACATGCTTAACTCAACAACTGTCTTGCAGATGTAAGCTTTTTTATAGTAAAATGACAAAAAAAAATTTTGTTGTTGGAGTTGTTTAGATTTTAAAAATTAACTGATAATCTATATGGTAACAAATTCAAACTATAATCTAAATAATGAAGAACAAAGTGGTACCTTATCTATTTAAAGGTAAGCTGTTTGTCAGCTGCTTCTGATGTTAATGAAACTTTCATTAGTTTTCTAAAAAGATGAGAAAAATATTTTCTTTTCTTTCTTCAGATTTAAATAGTTTTTTTTTCTTTCATTTTGTATAGGAGTATTGTATTAGAAAAAAAGAAAAAAAAACAGTTTCTTCTTTCAATCTATTTAATTAATTTTACTCTTCTTATACAGTGTCTTGTAAAATCTTCTGAATTTGTTTTTTAAATCTTCTGCTTTTTTGGTAATAAAAGTGAGCAACTATGAATGAAGACATTTATGCAACTTTGTAGTCCAGAAATTTTTATTATGCTCATAGCAGTTTTTTGTATTGCACTTTTTATAGAACTTCTTCGTTAATGAAAAAAAAATTTAATATCAAAGTAAGATTTCGTGTTATTTCAACTATTGTTCTGCTGGTGCTGTGAAGTTAAGCATTTTTGGCATTTTGTAATGTAAAAACGAATTTCTAATGTGAATTCTATTGATATATTAATAAATTTATATGAATGCAAGCCACATTTGTCTTTTTCCTAACAATTAAAAAATACATGAATTTGTTTTATTTCTTTTAATGTCATATATTGAAGTTTCAACATCATAAGAAATAAAATGTTGCATGTTTTTATTTATTTACAATGTTTACTATTGGCACATCTTGAACAGAGGAATTCTTCCAAAAAATCTAGACAAAAACAAACTTAAAGATTGACAGTATTCCTCAGAGACTCATCGGTGTGCTTAGTGGTTTAAAACTATACAAATGCAAGCCAACATTAATATACAGAAATTAGGGGCTTGTTCAGCCAATTCCAGTGCCCCAATCTGCAAAACCACTTCACATTATGCAAGTTCTGCCTCTCATAACTATTTTTTTCATTATTATGCCTGCCACTTCTAAATGATGATGATCTTTAATTATAGATAACAGAAATCTCCCAGGAACATTGTTTTCAATTAGTGGTTTGACAAAATAATAATTTAAAAAGTCCTTCTGGCCTGTATTGGCAGGAAAAGGTAACTTTCCTATTCTTTGGTTTAAAAATTCAACTAATTTTACTTGAAAACAAAAACCTAAAATGTGTGGAACCCTATTATAGAAGATTCTTAGTTTTTGTGAATACTGAATTTGAATGGGAATTTCGTGAAATTATTTGGCTATCACCAAGTTGACTACATTTATGGCAACTTATTTATGTCATCAAATTTTGTGTTAATTTGATAAGTATCGCCAAGCTTGGCGAGAATTTGACACGGTTGGACACCAGTGTGCATGTACGTGTGCACAAGTAGAGAATGCACAGTTACGAATATTTCATGAATACCAATCTATTTTATCTTTTAAATATGTGATTTTATTTACTATGCTATTTTGAACAGTGGTCAAAAATTGAAGTAGTGAAACTGTATGTCACTGCTTTTTCTAGTAGCTTGTAGTGTAGTACACTACATTTCAAACAATGTGATGTAGCAACTAGAACAATACAAAAAATCAGTAGGTTTGTATTGAGTATTGACGCTAATTTTAATTTTACTCCAAAAAAAGAAGAGAAAAGTGTCATTTTACAAATCATGGTATTGTAACTTGCTTCATTTATGTAAAATGTGTTCTACACAACAATTTGAGAATCTCAGTGGTAAATGCCATTTGCAGTGCATCGCATGAAGTCATAAATTTTTCCATTGATATTGGCTGCCAGATTGGGAAATTTTTAAGTAAAAATATCAGAGCTGCCAACTGCTACGAAAAAATCGTAGTTGCTATGATTTTGAGCCACAAACTACGATGCTACAAAAATCTGTCTAAAACTACGATTTTCTGCCAAAAAAAAAAAAAAAAACGCGAATTTTGTCACAAGATCACTTGAAAAATCATGAATTTCGTCACAGGATCGCGCGAAAAATCACGAATTTCGTCACAGGATCGAGCTAAGAAATGTGAATTTCGTTACAGGATCGCTGAAAAAAAGCGAATTTCATCAAAAAATTGGCAGGAAAAAGCAAATTTCTCCAAAGTATCGCCGAAAAAACGTGAATTTCATTCAACTGATTGCTGAAAAAATGCGAATTTCGTCAAAAGATCGTTCAGGGGTGATTCTGGTCCGAATTTTCCGAAAAATTAAGGCAATGATTTCCGAAAAAAAAAAAAAAAAAAAAAAAATATATATATATATATATATATATATCGGTCATAAATCCGAAAATTTGGACATTAAATGTATCGATATTTCGGCAAATGATCGCCGAAAAAAATCAATCTCGTCTTTCGTTTGAAGAAAAGTCACCAATTTTGTCAAAGGATCGCAGGAAAAACGTGACTTTCGTCAGAGAATTGCGAAAAAATGGCAAATTTCGTCAAAAACATTGCAAAAAGCGGCAAATTTCGTTAAAAGATCGCGAAAAAAACAACAAATTTTGCCAACAGATCGCGGGAAAAACGTGACTTTCGTCAGAAAATCACTTAAAAACGGCAAATTTCATCAAACATTGCAACAAACGACAAATTTCGTCAAAAGATCGTGAAAAAACTGCAAATTTCGTTATAAACATTGCAAAAAATGGCAAATTTCGTCAAAAATCGCAAAAAAAGACAAACTTTTGTCAACAGATCGCGGGAAAAACATGACTTTCATCAGAAAATCGCGAGAAAACGGCAAATTTCATCAAAAACATTGCGAAAAACGGCAAATTTCGTCAGAAAATCGCGAAAAAACGGCGAATTTCATCAAAAACATTGCGAAAAACGACAAATTTAGTCAGAGAATTGCGAAAAAATGGCAAATTTTGTCAAAAACATTGTGAAAAACGGCAAATTTCCTCAGTAAAACGCGAAAAAAATGGCAAATTTCGTCAAAAACATCGCAAAAAACGACAAATTTCGTCAGAGAATCGCGAAAAATGGCAAATTTTGTCAAAAACATTGCGAAAAGCGGCAAATTTCGTTAAAAGTTCGCAAAAAAAAAAGCAAATTTTGCCAACAGATCGCGGGAAAAAATGTGACTTTCGTCAGAAAATCGCGAAAAACGGCAAATTTCGTCAAAAGATCGCGAAAAAACGACAAATTTCGTGAAAAACATTGCGAAAAATGGCAAATTTCGTCAAAAGATCGCTAAAAAACGACAAATTTTGTCAACAGATCGCGGGAAAAACGTGACTTTCGTCAGAGAATCGCGTAAAAACGGCAAATTCCGTCAAAAACATTACGAAAAACGGCAAATTTCGTCAAAAACATTGCGAAAAACGGGAAATTTTGTCACAAAATATCGAAAAAAAAAACTCAAATTTTATCAACAGATCTCGAAAAAAAACTGCAAATTTCGTCAAAAGATCGCGAAAAAACTCAAATTTCGTCAAAGGGACGCAAAAAAAAAGTGGCGGGAGTGGACACCCCCACTCCCGGTTGTATCAGCTTACTCGACCTGATGAAGGACTCTAACTCAGACATTTTTCTCTGGAAGATATACCCGTAGTTCCATCCCCCCCCCCCAACCGCCTTGGAATCTTTCAGAAATTTGGCTTAGGAGTGGACAGAGCATTAATTGAATAGGAATAATTATGTTTAATCAATCCCACCCGCAACAAAAAAATTAGCAAAAACAAAAGAGTCTCCTACTTTGTGTGCTTATGGATATACACATGTGTTTAATTGATTAGTATTTGCTCGCTTAAAATTTACAGCGTAAAAAACAGCCACCAACCAACCAACCTTCAGATAAATTTGAATTTAGTGTGCTACTATTTCTCATTTTCAAAGGTTGGCAGGTCTGAAATACCTATCATAAATTCTGAACAGTAATATTTGTTTTGTTTATTCATGGAATGTCAGTCAGTCAGTCAGTCACTAAATAGTGAAAATTACTATTCAGAATTTCTGGTAGGTATTCTGAATGACAAATTGGCTAATATTATCAAACCTTAAAACCCTATTTGTTGGTAAAATGAAGTGTGGACCAGCAAAGAAAAGAATTTTCTTGCTGGCAATACTTGTTTACATATTTGTTATCAGGCTTCTTGTTTTAATGCTGGGTTCTTTCTGTTAGAATTGCTTTATTTACAGATTTATTTATTGTTTACATTTAGAGTTGCTTTTCTGTAATTCTATAGACTGTGAAATTAGACAACTCAATATAACTAATATATTAAGAGTATGTTTGGAGAGTTAAGTAATGAGTCAACATTAATTTAATGCCCCAATGCAATAATTGTTCTTAAGAATAATATATGTATATGATTTATGCAGTGTATCATTGTGCATAAATATATATACAGGTAAAGTTCTTTAATCTGCACAAGTTGGAACAAAGGCTGTGCAGATGATAGAATATTGTGGATTATGCGTCATTTTCTTATTTCTGGACAACATTTTAATTCCACATTCAGTATAATATAAAAAGATAAATATGAAATCTAATAATTAGAATAAAAAATGAAACAATTAAAAATAGAATAATAGAAAAAAGGAAATATTCAGTGAGCTATGATGAAGTATGAAAAATAGTATCTTGGAATATTGAATAATATTTATAAAGTTTTTTGTTTTTCAAAAATAGAGCCAAGTGTTGTCTGTTTTAAAACTTTAAATTTTCTTTAAAAAGTTTATCTTGCATTCTATGAACAGTCATTAACTGTTGTTGAGAAATAAAATTCTTGCTCAAAAAAGTTCAAATATTATCTACCCAAAGCTAGTCCCTAAATGTCCAGTTAGCCTCAGTGTGTTCTGTAATGCAGTTTAGTTTTTACTAGTATATAAAGAAAACTATGTGTGGTAGATAAAAAAAATAATAATAATGTTTTATTATGAACTTTTTCTACATTTTTTTTTTTTTTTGAAAACATTTTTGGATCAAGAATGTGTAAATTTGTTTAACTGTTTACATTTGGTAAGCAATGCGGATTATGGGTGTGCGGATTATAGATCCTTGACTGTATATATATTAACATTCATTAAGATACAACTAAATGTAAATATATTGCTTGAAGGTGCATAAAAACATACATAAAAAAAATTTAAAAGCACATTAAAGTCCTTTTAAAAATTCCAAAACGTTTTCAACCGAAACCCGGTCATCATCAATGGAAAAAACTAATTCTGTTGAGTTGAGTTGTTACCTTTTTGCGTTTTTCTTGCTTGCCCGGAATAAACTATTTCACTTCAAGGGTTTGGAAAAAAAGGTGGGATGGGAAAGGTAATCAATGATGCATTAATTCATTCCAGACTGCGTGGATATCATATGATAATACATCGTTACAAACTATTTCTTTTTTAGACATTATTTCTAGAGACTCTCTTATAATTGCTTCCAGGTGATTATTTGTGCGGAATATAATTTTGGATCTATTGAAATCAACTTTTATAGGTTCAGTTTGCGCTAATCTTGCTAAGGCAGTGTGGGGTCTATTTAATCTCAGATCTGCTTCATGTTCTTTTATTCTGTCTCGGAATTTCCTCATTGTCATACCCTACCCCAAAGTCCCTCCCCCAAAGTTGCGGGTTTTGTTAAACAGAAAAATAGACCCAATCCAGGCTATCAATAGATCAGGAGTATATATTATACCATTCAAGAAAGATAATAAAGATTTTATGTACATAGGTATGACAATGAGGAAATTCCGAGACAGAATAAAAGAACATGAAGCAGATCTGAGATTAAATAGACCCCACAATGCCTTAGCAAGATTAGCGCAAACTGAACCTATAAAGGTTGATTTCAATAGATCCAAAATTATATTCCGCACAAATAATCACCTGGAAGCAATTATAAGTCTCTAGAAATAATGTCTAAAAAAGAAATAGTTTGTAACGATGTATTATCATATGATATCCACGCAGTCTGGAATGAATTAATGCATCATTGATTACCTTTCCCATCCCACCTTTTTTTCCAAACCCTTGAAGTGAAATAGTTTATTCCGGGCAAGCAAGAAAAACGCAAAGAGGTAACAACTCAACTCAACAGAATTAGTTTTTTCCACTGATGATGACCGGGTTTCAGTTGAAAACGTTTTGGAATTTTTAAAAGGACTTTAATGTGCTTTTAAATTTTTTTTATGTATGTTTTTACGCACCTTCAAGCAATATATTTACATTTAGTTGTATCTTAATGAATGTTAGTTATTAAACAAGGTGAATTTGCACTGAAATTTTAACTTTTATTGTATATATATTATTGGCTTATTGTTTCCTACTACATTGCTTCCAAAACTATTGCTACAAGTTTCATGGAAACAAAAAGTTCCATTGGATCATGAATTACCTGGTAATATTGTAAACGTGTTTTTAAAATGGTTGGGGAACATTGATGTTTTAAAAGAAGTAGCTTTACCTCGATATTTGGAGATTAATACTTATGAAACAAGCGAGGAAAGTATACTGCTACAGTTGTTGTTTCCAAAAAATATATTGTTAAACAAATCAATATTCTTCATCATACTATATTAAGAATTAAAACTGGTTTTTAATTCGAAAATACGTATTTGCTATTAAAAAGAAACAGATAGTACAATATTTAAATTTATTTCTTAGTAAATCTTACTCTAATCATTTCTCTGATATTTTTATGATCTTATTATGAAAAGCTTATCAACATTAATTTACAAAAAAAAACACAAAATTCAAAACACTAATACTCAAATGATAATAACTTTTCCAAATCAAATCTTTAATAAAATTAATATTAATTCTATAATTAATGATAAAAAACTGTTATTTTCCTATTAATAATCTTCAAATTTCAAAAACCTTTAAATATCCAAATACAATCGGAAGAAAGATTTTTAACTATAATGCATTTTCAAAAAATACATCTGTTGCAAGTACTTTTCCATTTAAATGCAATAACCCCGCTCTGAAAAAAAATACATTGATAATGATCATCCACATATAATCACTGGAAATCTTAATATTGTGAATAATTTTATACTGCAAAAACTAATGGGTTATGGTACTAAATATAGACTTCCTTCTAAATTTAATGTAAATTCTATTATAAAACAGTTTACTTACAATATAGATATTTTTATTTATAAAATTTCAATCTCATATAGTAAACCTATTGAATATTTTAATCAATGGAAAATACTAGTCATTGAAAAATTAACTAAGTCTTTAAAACATAATATATTGCATATGGTTAATATTAACACAAAACATTTCTTCAAGCAAATTACTAAATTACAAAAAAAAACTATGTAATCACATACATTGACAAGTCTCCTAATAATTATGCAATCATATGTAAATCTTATTATCACAGACTACTTACATCCTGTTTATCTACTAAGAAATCTTTTCAAAAAACTAATGAAAATGTAATTGTAAACAATAGTAAAATTCATAGTTATTATAAACTATTAAATATTGCCTCTATTAACTTTGATTATCCTTATTTAGTTCTTATACCCAAATTTCATAAAAAGCCAATTAAATTTAGGACTGTAACTATTGGGTGCAATACATATAATAATATAGCCAATAAACATCTATTAAAAATTCTCAATCAAATTTATACACTGACAACATCCGTTGATAATACACATTATATAAAAAATAGCTATCAACTCGTCAATATTTTGAAAAATCTTAAATGTGTTAACAACATAATGACATATGATTTCAAAGATCTTTTTAATAATATAGATTTTTTAGATCTACATAATATTATAAATGCATTATTTAATAAGTATCATAATACACTGAATTTACCAATTCATATAGATACTGCTTATTTTAAAACTCTAACAAATTTCATTTTGTATAATAATTTTATAATGCATGATAACACATTATTTTTACAGAAAGTCTGTATACCACAAGGGGGATGTACATCTAGTATACTTTCTGACTTATACTTATATCACTATGAACGTACTTTTATTAACAGTAATATACATTTATATCGTTATATTGATGACATAATTTTAATTGCCACTGATCATACTAATATTTCCATATTTCCAGTAAATTATCCTACTAATTTAGAATTAATGGAAAACCTGCTTTCTAACAATACTATTAACTTTTTAGATCTTAAAATTACACTTAAAGAAAACAAAACAATAATTGATCTATTTGACAAACGTAAAGAATTTAAAGTTAATACATTTACTAATTTTAAATCTTGTCTTCATAATTCTATATATCATAATATACTCCTTAATCATATATAAATAAAGAATTTATGTTCTTCTCAACTAATTAACAACAATATTAAAAAAGTAATCTATGATGCATTACAACATGGTTTTCCAAAAAAATTCATATATTCTTTAATATATAATTAGTACTTAAATGATCTTAGCAACCAAATTAACACATGCGTTAAAAAATGTATAAAAAAAACATATAAAATTAGAAAATAATTATTAAAAAAAAATTATAATAGGACGGATGGGTGGGTAGATGTTAGATTATGGAGGTGTGGTGGAGTTGCCTGGAAAAAACGCATGGTTAATTTATATATATATATATAAATTGGGGCATTTTGATTTACACATTCGTTTGCTAATACTCATTTTATAATGGACTATGATTTGATACTTTTATATGCAAATTAATGTAGTTATATTTACATATTCATTAATTAATTTAAATGTATTTATATTCATTAATATTAAGAATTTTTTTGATTAATTGTATTTACAATAATGCCCACTGTGGACAATATCATATTAACTTCTAATATAATGTATACTTTCTTAAATGCTAATGCAATACATGTATTAATTTTTATTAAATGTTCTACCCTATCCACTTATATCATGTGTATTTAATTTTTAACATTGTTTGCAGAAACATCATATGTAACTAATTAATTTCAATGTTTAATTAATATTAATTTTAAATCCTTAGCATCTTAATTCTTATAATTTATTATTTTAATTTGATTATAAATTAATTTATGTGTTGTTGCATTTTTGGCAAAGCTATTTAATTGTAGCTATGTCATTGCTTGGTGCAAATATTTTTCTGTAGCATTAATCAATAATTATTAATTTTATCATTTTACATATTATTTTTTAACATAGAATTTTTCATTAATACATCCATTTTTATTTTAACCCTCTCACTGACAAGCCCGTGTTAATACGTTCACTAAGCTCCAGGTTTCATTGTAATACAAGCATTTTTTAAATTAATATAATTCTACAAATGTAATGCAGTTTTAATACACTGAGTAATGATTGATGCCCACAAAGTTTACATTCATATACATAATTAAGCTTTTTGTATAATTTTGGAATAATCAACTTTTTCTAGCATTTAAAATAAAATACAGTGAAAACAACATTACAATTTTGCCCTTTTGCTGGACAGTCAGAGGGTTAATATTAGGGATAGCTCACATCACGCTTCAGAGCTCTTAAGTAAAGATAGAGAAAAAGTGGATGGTGCTCAGAAGTGAAAAACCATTAAGAAAAAGAAAGTTGATGATCTCATTCTTCCTTTTCTAATTCCTTGCTTTTGGCCAATAAAAATTAACATTTTTACAAGATACGGTTTTAAAGGGTGAATATTTATATACAGTGAAACTCTGAAGAGTATTGTCTATGGAATATTACAGGGTTCTTACAGGTCGAGAAAAGTCAGGGAAATGTCAGGGAATTGTTTTTTATATTTCAAGAGGTCGGGGAATGTACTTCGTTTTTTATGTACTACTTTCCAACTGGATCTCACTTATCATTGTGAAATTTTGAATTAATTATTCCTGATTATAACTGATTTATCATGATTATACAAAATTTATGCAAACTATGCAATAGTAGCATCATTTGAAAAATAATTAAAAATTAGAAGTACATGCAGCACAATTTTTTTAGCATTTATCTAGAATAAAAGAAAAGAACATAGCATACACGAAAATGGCACTGTTCTTTTGGGAAAAATTTGACTTAAGAGGAAGCTTTTAGTTCACACTGAACATTATTATTACATTTTAATTTTCTGTAATCTAAATGCAAAATCTGGTATTACAAAAATTTAAAGATTTTAGGAGCCCCAAAAAACAAATCTCCAGGTTTAAAATTATCGCTATAATAATTAAATAATTATCAGCATGGTAAGGTTTAGTTCCACTAACTTAATTACTGGATGAAGACAAAATAGCTTTATGCTGCAAGTAACAGTTTGAAATAGAATGTTATATCATTGGATCAAAACTGTCTTGGACTTTGTTCACTTAAATATGTGATTACAAATCTTATCATTTCAGTGTTTTGCACTTTTTGTTTAGCTGTAGGCAACATCGTCTTCTTATTTTAGAGATATTCTTCCAGTATTAGGCACTATAAAACAAGTGTCCATGTAACAGTTTTTGAAAAAGAAAGGGGATATTCCACTAAATTTAATTAATGTATTAAAGTAATGCAATTTTATGGAAATTAACAACTGCCTGTAATTAGGAGGTTTCCATTGTGGAGTGTTTTACAACACTATATAAACCAAATTTTTATTAAGAAAGGTCAGGGAATTTTTTGTAAAAAAAAAATCAGGAAAAACCTGGAAAAGGTCAGGGAAATTTTTTATCAAAATTGTGTAGGAACCCTGTTGTTATATATGTAAAGTGCAATACTGATGAGTATTGAACTACTGCATGAAATTGTCATACAAATATGTAGGGTAAATGTACCAATAGTCGGCCACATTGAGATAAAATGCCTTACGCATAGCTTATTTTTGGTTCTAAATGAAATATTACAATTTGGTTAAATGCAACCATCTTTCATAAGTCATAAACCATCACCAAATAATTATGGGTACTTTTATTGAATTTGTAATCAGCCATTTTTTTCAAGATAGAGGTCAAATCGCCATTTTCCCTATTTTTTTGTTAACAGATGGCAATTATTTTAAAAGGCAAGTATTAATTATTTTTTTATTTTTTTCTAAAATTATAAGGCTAGAATATTAGCAGGGTAAATAAACTAATGTTTTTGATTATAAAAAGTAAATAAATTTGTTGCTTTTAATTAATTTTAATGTGGCCGACCATTGGGTATTAATTTTACTTACATGTCAAAAAGTCGGCCATCAGGAGCTGAATAATGAATACATAACTTATTGTACTTTTTTCAGTTTATTGAAGTGAAAACTGCTTTAGGCGTGTTGGGCATTTTTTGAGATGGGAAAAAACCATTGAACTCGCGACACTGTTACTGTAACCGACACCTCTGTATATAAGTATGTGCATGTATTGTGTATAGTTAGGTATGATCTAGGGCGGGACAGGCACGGCGCAAGCTTGCCTGTGCGCTATTGCACCGCGGTATAGTAAGCGTTATAGTAAGCACAGAAAAATATAAGCGGTATAGTAAGCTGTATAGTAAGCGGTATAGAAGCGGTATGGTAAGCGCAGAAAGATGTAAGCGGTATAGTAACACAGAAAAAATGTAAGCGGTATAGTAAACGCAAAAAAATGCAAGTGGTATAGGAAGCGGTATAGTAAACGCAAAAAAATGTAAGCTGTATAGTAAGCGCAGAAAAATGTAAGCGGCATAGTAAGCGGTATAGTAAGCGCAGAAAAATGTAAGCGGTATAGTACGCGGTATAGTAACGCAGAAAAATGTAAGCGGTATAGTACGCGGTATAGTAGCGCAGAAAAATGTAAGCGGTATAATAACGTAGAAAATGTAAGCGGTATAGTCAGGTATAGGAAGCGCAGAAAAATGTAAGCAGTATAGTAAGCGGTATAGTAAGTGCAGAAAAGTGTAAGCGGTATAGTAACGCAGAAAAATGTAAGCGGTATAGTAAGCGGTATAGTAAGCTGTATAGTAAATGGTGTAGAAGCGGTATAGTAAGCGCAGAAAAATGTAAGCGGTATAGTACGCGGTATAGTAACGCAGAAAAATGTAAGCGGCATAGTAAGCGGTATAGTAAGCTGTATAGTAAGCGGTATAGTAACACAGAAAAAATTTAAGTGGTATAGTAAGCGGTATAGTAAACTCAGAAAAATGTAAGTGGTATAGTAAGCGGTATAGTAAGATCAGAAAAATGTAAGCGGTATAGTGCGCGTTATAGTAACGCAGAAAAATGTAAGCAGCATAGTGAGCGGTATAGTAAGCGGTATAGTAAGCTGTATCGTAAGCGGTATAGTAACACAGAAAAAATGTAAGTGGTATAGTAAGCGGTATAGTAAACGCAGAAAAATGTAAGTGGTATAGTAAGCGGTATAGTAAACGTAGAAAAATGTAAGAGGTATAGTAAGGTATAGGAAGCACAGAAAAATGTAAGCAGTATAGTAAACGGTATAGTAAGCGCAGAAAAATGTAAGCGGTATAGTAAGCGTTATAGTAAGCGGTATAGTAAGCTGTATAGTAAGTGGTATAGTAAGCGGTATAGTAAGCGGTATAGTAACACAGAAAAATGTCAGCAGTATAGTAACACAGAAAAAATGTAAGCGGTATAGTAAACACAGAAAAATGTAAGCGGTATAGTAAGAGCAGAAAAATGTATGCGGTATAGTAACGCAGAAAAATGTAAGCGGCATAGTAAGCGGTATAGTAAGCTGTATAGTAAGCGGTATTGTAACACAGAAAAAATGTAAGTGCTATAGTAAGCGGTATAGTAAACGTAGAAAAATGTAAGAGGTATAGTAAGGTATAGGAAGCGCAGAAAAATGTAAGCAGTATAGTAAGCGGTATAGTAAACGCAAAAAAATGGAAGCGGTATAGTAAAAGCAGGAAAATGTAAGCGGCATAGTAACGCAGAAAAATGTAAGCGGCATAGTAAGCGGTATAGTACGCTGTATAGTAAGCGGTATAGTAACACAGAAAAAATGTAAGTGGTATAGTAAGCGGTATAGTAACGCAGAAAAATGTAAGCGGTATAATAACGCAGAAAAATGTGAGCGGTATAGTGCCACTGAAGTCTGGTTCCCGAAATTTTTGTATGTAAAATAATATGCATGATTTTTCATGTACAATAGCGCGTTAAATGAAAATTGTAATATAATTTTTGTAGTAGTAGTTTATAATAATGAATAAAAAAACACTTGATTTAGAAGTATTTCCTGCACAATAAAACATTTCCTGATGATTCAAAAAATACACACGTAATTGTTCAAGTTTTCACTTCTGTCGGCATTCCCGGAGTGCCACTTTTTTTTTATTGTTTGGTAGATATAACTTTATCTCTACATCTAAAATAATAATATATAAAAAAAATCTTTTTTTACGTGGTTGTTTGTTTGTTTGTACGGGAAACTACTAGAACTACCGAAAGAATTTCAAAAGTAAAGGTGGCAGTCTCTGCTCCGACATAGACTATATTTTACGTCAGGGCCACTTTTCGCAAGTAGATGGATGAGCAAAAAACATTCCAAACGTGCCCTTTTGCCCTCTTGAAATTTGGCATGGTTGTTGTTTTCTAAAAAATTTGAAATTTAAAAGTGTGAAATGAGTGGAAAAAGTTCTAAATTACAATTCATGTAGAATTGTTAGGAATATAAACTTGAAATTTAACATGTCTGTTACTTTTAAGAGGTAAATTCTGGATCAAGGCAATTAAAAAAAGGGGGAATTTTAGAAAATGAAAAAAACAGTGAATATTCTAAAAACATTCTAAATTACAATTTATATGGAATTACTAGGGAGAGAAATTTAAAATTTCCTATTTCTGTCATTTTTAATATGTAAACGCTGGTACAAAATAGTTTCTTAAAAAAAACGGAATTTAAAATAGTACAGAACCAAATAAACGTTCTAACGTTTCAAAATCTGTGATAGTTTTGTTGCTGGAAACTTAAAATTTGGCATGGTGGTCAATTTTAAGACATAAACAACCGTCTCAGAAAGGCTTCTAAAAATTTGGAAACTTAGAATGCTGAAATGAGAGGAAAATGTTCTGAATTATGTTTTTTTTTTTTAATAAATTTTAGAGTAGAAACTTGAAATTAGACATGGATAGCCTTTTCCATACGTAAGTAGTCTGACCGTAGCCGAACAGTTTCTAAAAAATTAGAAATTTAAAAGCAACTAAAAATTCTTTTAAATTGCAATTTCTGTGGCTTTGAAACTTCAAATTTTGCATGGGGGTTTCTTTTAAGATGTGAGCTCTCGCAAAGAATGGTTTCTATAAAATTCGAAATTTAAAAAATTCGAAATTTAAAAAATTGAAATTATCAGTAATTGTTGTTTATCATTCTAAATTATGATTTATTTAGAATTAATAGGGATAGAAAACTGATATTCGATATCGGGGTTACTTTAAAGTCGCAAATGGTCGTACACAGTAGCTTTTTCTTAAACTAGATTAGATGCGGCAGTTGGTACCCTCATTATTTGCTTTTCAAGTCTGTTGAAAAGTATTAAAACAACTAGATTGGAATGCGGCAGTTGGGACCGCCCCTCCCTACACTTTCCCACTGCGGGGTTCAAAATGAACTCGTATACTAATAACTACATACTAAATATATTTCATGTTCAAAATGCATAAAAGTGTTAAAACAACTAGATCGGAATGACGTGATGCAGCAGTTGGGACCGCCCCTTCGCTGATGCACGAATGTATGACGAACTATGCACGAACTATGTTGAAAAGTGTTAAAAGCAACTCGATTAGATGCGGCAGTTGGTACCCCCATTATTTGCTTTTCAATTCTGTTGAAAAGTGTTAAAACAACTAGATTGGATTGCGGCAGTTGGGACTGCCCCGCCCTTCGCCTTTCCACTGCGGTGTTCAAAATGAACTCGTATACTAATAAACTACATACTAAATATATTTCATGCTTAAAAGTGTTAAAACAACTAGATCGGAATGCCGTGATGCGGCAGTTGGGATCGCCCCTTCGCTGATGCACGAATGTATGCATATTTGCTTTTCAACTATGTTGAAAAGTGTTAAAAGCAACTCGATTAGATGCGGCAGTTGGTACCCCCATTATTTGCTTTGCAATTCTGTTGAAAAGTGTTAAAACAACTAGATTAGAATGCGGCAGTTGGGACTGCCTCTCCCTACGCTTTTCCACTGCAGGGTTAAAAATGAACTCGTATACTAATAAACGACATACTAAATATATTTTATGCATAAAAGTGTTAAAACAACTAGATCGGAATGACGTGATGCGGCAGTTGGGATCGCCCCTTCGCTGATGCACGAATGTATGCATATTTGCTTCTCAACTATGTTGAAAAGTGTTAAAAGCAACTCGATTAAATGCGGCAGTTGGTACCCCCATTATTTGCTTTTCAATTCTGTTGAAAAGTGTTAAAACAACTAGATTGGATTGCGGCAGTTGGGACTGCCCCGCCCTTCGCCTTTCCACTGCGGTGTTCAAAATGAACTCGTATACTAATAAACTACATACTAAATATATTTCATGCTTAAAAGTGTTAAAACAACTAGATCGGAATGCCGTGATGCGGCAGTTGGGATCGCCCCTTCGGTGATGCACGAATGTATGCATATTTGCTTTTCAACTATGTTGAAAAGTGTTAAAAGCAACTCGATTAGATGCGGCAGTTGGTACCCCCATTATTTGCTTTGCAATTCTGTTGAAAAGTGTTAAAACAACTAGATTAGAATGCGGCAGTTGGGACTGCCTCTCCCTACGCTTTTCCACTGCAGGGTTAAAAATGAACTCGTATACTAATAAACGACATACTAAATATATTTTATGCATAAAAGTGTTAAAACAACTAGATCGGAATGACGTGATGCGGCAGTTGGGATCGCCCCTTCGCTGATGCACGAATGTATGCATATTTGCTTTTCAACTATGTTGAAAAGTGTTAAAAGCAACTCGATTAGATGCGGCAGTTGGTACCCCCATTATTTGCTTTGCAATTCTGTTGAAAAGTGTTAAAACAACTAGATTAGAATGCGGCAGTTGGGACTGCCTCTCCCTACGCTTTTCCACTGCAGGGTTAAAAATGAACTCGTATACTAATAAACGACATACTAAATATATTTTATGCATAAAAGTGTTAAAACAACTAGATCGGAATGACGTGATGCGGCAGTTGGGATCGCCCCTTCGCTGATGCACGAATGTATGCATATTTGCTTTTCAACTATGTTGAAAAGTTTTAAAAGCAACTCTATTAAATGCGGCAGTTGGTACCCCCATTATTTGCTTTTCAATTCTGTTGAAAAGTGTTAAAACAACTAGATTGGATTGCGGCAGTTGGGACTGCCCCGCCCTTCGCCTTTCCACTGCGGTGTTCAAAATGAACTCGTATACTAATAAACTACATACTAAATATATTTCATGCTTAAAAGTGTTAAAACAACTAGATCGGAATGCCGTGATGCGGCAGTTGGGATCGCCCCTTCGGTGATGCACGAATGTATGCATATTTGCTTTTCAACTATGTTGAAAAGTGTTAAAAGCAACTCGATTAGATGCGGCAGTTGGTACCCCCATTATTTGCTTTGCAATTCTGTTGAAAAGTGTTAAAACAACTAGATTAGAATGCGGCAGTTGGGACTGCCTCTCCCTACGCTTTTCCACTGCAGGGTTAAAAATGAACTCGTATACTAATAAACGACATACTAAATATATTTTATGCATAAAAGTGTTAAAACAACTAGATCGGAATGCCGTGATGCGGCAGTTGGGATCGCCCCTTCGGTGATGCACGAATGTATGCATATTTGCTTTTCAACTATGTTGAAAAGTGTTAAAAGCAACTCGATTAGATGCGGCAGTTGGTACCCCCATTATTTGCTTTGCAATTCTGTTGAAAAGTGTTAAAACAACTAGATTAGAATGCGGCAGTTGGGACTGCCTCTCCCTACGCTTTTCCACTGCAGGGTTAAAAATGAACTCGTATACTAATAAACGACATACTAAATATATTTTATGCATAAAAGTGTTAAAACAACTAGATCGGAATGACGTGATGCGGCAGTTGGGATCGCCCCTTCGCTGATGCACGAATGTATGCATATTTGCTTTTCAACTATGTTGAAAAGTGTTAAAAGCAACTCGATTAAATGCGGCAGTTGGTACCCCCATTATTTGCTTTTCAATTCTGTTGAAAAGTGTTAAAACAACTAGATTTGAATGCGGCAGTTGGGACCGCCTCTCCCTACGCTTTTCCACTGCTGGGTTCAAAATGAACTCGTATACTAATAAACTACATACTAAATATATTTCATGCATAAAAGTGTTAAAAGAACTAGATCGGAATGCCGTGATGCGGCAGTTGGGATCGCCCCTTCGCTGATGCACGAATGTATGCATATTTGCTTTTCAACTATGTTGAAAAGTGTTAAAAGCAACTCGATTAAATGCGGCAGTTGGTACCCCCATTATTTGCTTTTCAATTCTGTTGAAAAGTGTTAAAACAACTAGATTGGATTGCGGCAGTTGGTACTGCCCCTCCCTTCGCCTTTCCACTGCGGGATTCAAAATGCATAATTCGATTCAAAACCCACTTTAATCTAACTTGAATTTGAGCGCGACCAGAAGGGGTACCAGCGTTTATTTATTTTTATTTATTTTATTTTTATTTTTATTTTTATTTATTTTTTTTTTTTTGCATTCGACTGTAGCATACAAAATTTAGTCAAAATCGCTTAAACCGTTTTTAAATGCAATTTGTTTGACCCATAGTGACCGCCAAATGACCCACTAATCGAATTTTCTCGAACATGTGACCCAGCCAAATGATTTTCTTGTATCCCAAAAAGTTAGGACACAAAACTTAGTCAAAATCGTTAAAGACATTTATTAGATAAGATAAAATTACCTTGGACCTTAACATATGACCCTTAACTTGTGACTCAGCCCATTAGTCTTTTCGTACACCAAATCGGTAGGATACAAAATTTAGTCAAAATCGTTTGACGTTTTTAGATAAAATTAGTTTGACCCGTAGTGACCCTAAAATGACCCACTAATCGAATTTTCTCAAACATGTGACCCAGACCAATGGTCTTTTCGTACCCCAAAACAGTAGGATACAAAATTTAGTCAAAATCGTTAGAGACGTTTTTTAGATAAAATTTATTTAACCCATAGTGACCCCCATATCATATGACCCACTAATGAAATTTTCTCGAACATGCGACCCAGTCCAATGGTCTTATTGTATCCCAAAAATGTAGGATACAAAACTTAGTCAAAATCGTTAAAGCCATTTAGCAGATAAAATAAAATTAGCTTTACCCGCAGTGACCCTAAATGACACACTAATTTAATTTTCTCGAACATGTGAGATAGCTCAATCATCTTCTTATAACCAAAAATGGTAGAATGCAAAATACAGTCAAATTTGTTAGCGTCGTTTTCCAGGTAAAACTAGTTGGATGTGTCAATCCCAAAACTTTCTTCTATCTCACACAGGTTTCGCATACACTAAAATGAATCAGCACCAATTTATATCAAGGTCTAACTGAAGCTCAAGTTTTATTAAATTCCGTGCATTATTTCTTGAAATATGACTATCGCTAAAATCGTGTAAATCCTGTAAAATGCTCCATAGCAGCGCCACCTGCTGGGCGATTTTTACCAAAAACTAATCAGCACCAATTTACATCAGAGACTAACTGAATATAAGGTTTTACTAAATTCCGAGTATTAGTTCGTGAGATAGAGCTATTGCGGAAATCGCGAAAAATGCTGCATAGCAGCGCCACCTGCCGGGCGATTTTTACCAAAAGTTAATCAGCACCAATTTATATCAGGGACTAACTGAATATAAAGTTTTATGAAATTCCGAGGATTAGATCTTGAGATAGAGCTATTGCGGAAATCGCGAAAAATGCCGCATAGCAGCGCCACCTGCCGGGCGATTTTTACCGAAAACTAATCAGCACCAATTTACATCAGAGACTAACTGAATATAAGGTTTTACTAAATTCCGAGTATTAGTTCGTGAGATAGAGCTTTTGCGGAAATCGCGAAAAATGCTGCATAGCAGCGCCACCTGCCGGGCGATTTTTACCAAAAATTAATCAGCACCAATTTATATCGGGGACTAACTGAATATAAAGTTTTATTAAATTCCGAGGATTAGATCTTGAGATAGAGCTATTGCGGAAATCGCGAAAAATGCCGCATAGCAGCGCCACCTGCCGGGCGATTTTTACCGAAAACTAATCAGCACCAATTTACATCAGAGACTAACTGAATATAAGGTTTTACTAAATTCCGAGTATTAGTTCGTGAGATAGAGCTTTTGCGGAAATCGCGAAAAATGCTGCATAGCAGCGCCACCTGCCGGGCGATTTTTACCAAAAATTAATCAGCACCAATTTATATCAGGGACTAACTGAATATAAAGTTTTATTAAATTCCGAGGATTAGATCTTGAGATAGAGCTATTGCGGAAATCGCGAAAAATGCCGCATAGCAGCGCCACCTGCCGGGTGATTTTTACCAAAAACTAATCAGCACCAACTTATATCAGGGACTAACTGAATCTAAAGTTTTATTAAATTCTGAGCATTAATTCTTGAGATAGAGCTATTGCGGAAATCGCGAAAAATGCCGCATAGCAGCGCCACCTGCCAGGCGATATTTACCAAAAACTAATCAGCACCCATTTATATCAGGGACTAACTGAATCTAATGTTTTATTAAATTCCGAGCATTAGTTCTTGAGATAGAGCTATTGCGGAAATCGCGAAAAATGCTGCATAGCAGCGTCACCTGCCGGGCGATTTTTACCAAAAACAAATCAGCACCAATTTATATCAGGGACTAACTGAATCTAAAGTTTTATTAAATTCCGAGTATTAGTTCTTGAGATAGAGCGCCCACAAAATTTTTGTCACATACATACAGACAGACAGACAGAGTCACAGACAGACATTTTCTAAAAACAGTCAAATCGTGTTCAGGACCTTCTAAAACGTATAAATCCGTTGAAAACCGGAAGTCGAAAATTTTTATGAATCCAATACTTTCTTCTGGTAAAGATAGAAGAAAGTGACAAAATTCTGAAGTGGCCGACTATTGGTGCAGTGATGGCCGAACATTAGCGTTAAAGTGGCCGACTATTGGAGAACTTGCCCTTTTTGAACTTAACTTTGTCTAAAAAAAAACTATTACCGTCTTTTTAAAAAATAATTGCTGAAACATAATAAGAAACGTATGTTTTAACATATATAACTGTTAAAAATGTTGTGTCGTTTTTTAAAAATTCTACGTTATGATTTATATACAAAAAAACAGTTAAGTGGCCGACTATTGGTACATTTACCCTATGTCCAACAGTATTAGTGGTAACTCTTGTATAGGTAAATTCTGATTCTTTTTTTCTTTTGTTGCCCAAAAGTTTAATTTATCTTTAGGACTTAGAGTTTTTATTACATTGATTTCTAATAAAATAAGAACTTAAAAACTGGTTCTTATTCTTCAGAAGTACTTGTTCACTATTGTTTTGAACTTTAACCCAGTACTAAAGTTTCACCTTGTATTTGTAATTCCAATGGTTTTCATAAAACACAAAAAATAATTTTTTAAGTTTGAATGTTCTTCCAAAAATTAGTTTTTTATCATATCACATTACGGTACGGAGACATAAGAATGTTTTTTTATTTTTTTATTCATGGTAAGAATTATTGTTGGAACTGGAAAATTTCTAAATAGGAAAACACAAGGTGTAATCTAAGCATACTTACTCTCGACTGCCTGTGAAACAGGTTTCAATTTATAATGACTTTTGTACACAACTTTTGTGCTCATATTCGAACAAATGCTAGCATACAATGTGTTAAAATGAGAAAATAATGAGTATATAATATTTAGTATGCTTTGATTTACTTTTAAAAAAATTATTCTTTTTCCTTGCAGATTATTGGAAGTCTATGATCTGTTAAAATTGATCCAAGAAAAATGATGAGACCTGAAACTCAAGTTTTTGGTATTGCTATGTTAAAGAGTACACCGGTAATATGTTTTATTATATTTTTTATTTATTTCTTAATTATTATTTTATGTAATACAGTCAACTTCCTCTAATCCACACAGCTTGGGACCAAAGGTTGTGCAGATAATAGAATTTTGCGGTCATTACTTTATTTACATTTTTTCCTCATGTAATTTTACAGTAAATCAATTAGTAATGCATAAATTAATTGGTAAAAAAGTCAGATATTGTAACAGATTGAGTTATTTAATAAAAAAAAAAAAAAAAAACACATATTTAAGGAACAAATGTTTAAATTTTATTTTACAATTTATTTTGTTTGTTTTTATAATTTTCAAATATATTTTCAACTGTCATTTGCTTGAGAACTTTTGACTTTTGGTTTAGTATTTCTTCTTAGAGTCTATATATAGTCATTGTTTCTTGTTCTGAAACAAAACTCTGTTTCTGCAGTAAGTCCAGATATTTATAACCAAAAGCCAAACCCTACTCAAGAGTTACTTTTTCACCTTCATCATCTAACTCTTTCTCAGAATTATCCTATTTTCAGCAGAGTTTAACAGAGTAGTAGTAATAATGTCATCATCTGTGAAACTCTCTGTAACTGGAGTTTCATCTGGGAAGGACATACATTCAAGAAATCAGGAATTAATAATTTTTTTTTCCAAACACAAAAGTTCAGCAAATTTCTGTTTTGCACTATCTTAACTGAAGCCACCAAAGTCAACATCATCAGCATCACTGTCTATAAATAAAGATGCTGGCATCAGAAGTTATAAGTCTGCGCATAAACTCAATTTTCAGTTGGCATTTTATGCTACTAATAATTCACTGATCGATTAGCTGAATAAGTTGTATTCGGAGGTAAAAATAACGTAGAGAGATTGTTGTCATTTTGTAATATTTTTGGATATGCAGCACAGCTGTTAAGAGCAATAATATTTTACAGTTTACAGTTAAACCATCTTTTGTAAAATATATGCACAAATTAAGCTTCTTTTACGAAAGTGTTTTCAAACCATTTAGTGAAAATTTGCTGGGTGACCTATGCTTTTATATTGTTAAAAGATGTATCAGGCAGGAAAAAAGTCTTCTGATTTTTTTTACTTTTTTTTTCATTTGAAAAATAAAGTTTTACTTCATTGAAATGCAAAAATTTAGGGGCTAAAAACTGAATACCGATTGTCAATCAAATTGCCACCATTTTGTATTTCTCCTGCAAAATTAACTGTAACGTAATTTTCATGTTTACGTCTGAAACAGTGTGTGGATTATAGAGTTGTGGATTTGAGGGAGTTGGCTGTATTTCCCATTATGAATTGGAAATGAGCTGTGGCAATAAAAATAAATTAAAATATCCTAAAATTCAGTAATGGGCATTAAAACAACAAAAAAAAAGTTTGTATATAGAATATAGGGTATTTAAACAAAAAAAAAAAAAAAATATATACATCATCATCATCATCCCAAAACATGGTTTAAGGCTATAACCCTGTTCCGGCCTCGATCCATCTCTTTCGATTAAGTATACTAAATAAAAAAATGTATAATGTAAAGATGCTTTTAGCTTACAATAATGTCAAGTTTACATAATGAGGCAATAAAATAAATATCAGTCTTAGTTCCGGTCATCATATCAGTGAAATACTAAATGGTATCTTCAACATTGAAGTTTTTTAATCAAAAGGTGAAACTTTTGAAGCAAATTGAAAATGTAAACTGAAAAAATACTCAAGGTTATTAAAAGTAAGATATGTTGAAAAAAATAGAAGAAATCGTCATACAGGATCAGTTTAAATGTACAGTGTACAAAAAGCCTGAAAAACGTGCAACTTACAAGGAAAAGATTACATTTTCTCCTCCAAACAATTGTTTAGCACTTTTTCTTGGCTGTTAAAATTTGATTGTGCAGCGTGCAGATACCTGTCAGGAGGAGAAGAAAAAAAGGGCAGCTCATGTGTGCCACACCAATGTGTGCATCCAATCAATTTATCATTAATGCTCTTCTAAAATACCCAGCAATAAGATTTTGCGCCAATGTGTTCCTCCTACTCTATGAAGCAGAGGACAGAGACACTTGTGTCACTTTTGCGCCTTTACAGCCAGTATCTTATCTGATTACACTTTTGGTTTTGGTTTCAAATGCATGTTGTATTTTATAGCTGTTAATTGATTTCTGTTGTAATTTTACAATGCTATTTTTCTCATCGGTTTTATTTTTGTATCTAATATGTTTCATTTGTGATATAATCATTCAAAAGTATGGCAGGAAAATGCATATTTAATGACTTATGACTTAAAAAGCTTGGTCATAATTTATGGCTACAAAGAAAAACGAATGATGTGCATTCTGCCGATGCATGCTGTGATATAAAAGTATTGTTATATCTTTAATGGGTGAAGCGATCTTAAAAGTCATGCAACAGAATGAGTAAAAAGATAAGAAATATTGGCATATAAAACATCAGCAGAAAAGAAAGCTGAGGAGATGTATTTTACAGATTTTAAATCTGAATACATTGCTCAAATGTCAATTTCTAATCCTCAACCACCGACGATTGAGTCACTCATCAATCTTGTCCTGGACGCCTAAATTTTGTGGACTTTAAAGACAATAAAGCATCATTTTTCTTACAAGTCAAGGAAAGATATTGGAAAAATATTTCGACAGATGTTTAGCGACAGTGGTATTGCTCAAAAATATACATGTGGTGAAAAGAAAACTGAATATTATGCAATATTCAGAATCACCGTATTTGCAGAGTTTTGTCAAGAATTTAAATCGGAAAAATTTTGTACTTTAATTAAACTTTAAACATCCTTAAAGAAGAAGAGCAAATGGATATCTACATCATACATTGACATAACAACGGAGTAAGTACTGCTTACTTTAATTCTGCCTTTCATGGTCACAGTACATCGTCTGATATTTTTTATGTTTTTATATCTGCAATCGTAAAATTAAAATTGTCTAAAATAATTCAAATATCTATGGATGAGCCAGATGTAAATTTGAAGCTTCACAGCATTTCCATTTTACACCCACTATGTGGATGGCTGCTACAGGATTATTTTTTCAAAGAATTTGGTAGAAAATTGATAAACTTCAGTACCTGCGAATTTCATATAGTGCATAGTTCATTCAAATCTGGTTGCATTGCAAGCATGCGGGGAATAGATGACTTTTTGACTGCATGGTATTATTTATTTAAAAATTCACCTGCTATTAGGGAAGATTTTTTGCATGAATCAGATGGGGTATTACCAAAGAAAAAATTTCAACACAGTTGGCTTGATAATGTTTCAGCTAGCAAAGCTTCATTAAATCTTCTCCCAGCCATAAAAAAATGTTACAAATGTAGAGAAGAAAAACAATAAACCAGATTGCAGATCATATGTTTGTGTTAAAAATTATATAAACAACAATAGTCTTTCATTAAAATTAAAATTTTACTCTATTGCCAAAGTTTTATTATCCTTTTTTTAAAGTTTACCAGATTGATAAACCCATGTTGCCATTTCTGTCAGGATTTGAAGATGATATTAAATTTTTTAGTCCGTCAATAAACTACATAACTTCACCACTACTCAAAGCCACCATATTGTTTCATTCGACATCAAATCCATTTTTACTAACGTATTGGTTCAAGGTGCTTTAAATTGTCTTAAAATATGCCTCCAGGAATTTCACTACTTGCAGTTTGAAATTGATGATTTAATACACCTTACTGGCAGTTGTCTATCGCAAAGTACGTTCATATTTAACTGTAATTTTTATTGCTTTCCCTATCCCTCAGCCGTATCCTCATTGATTTTTACATGCATTGCTTCGAGTCAAACCTATTCAATAAGTTAAATTTTCCATTTTACACCTGCTATGTGGATGACTGTTTCGCATTACTGGATTCTAGTGATATAGATATCCGTCATATTCTCTCTGTTATCTAACTCTGTAGATGAGCATATACAGTTTACATCTGAATTTGAAAATAACAACCAACTATCTTTCCTTGATGTTATGGGTTACTGCGAAAATAACTCATCGCAGTTACTTTACTTCCACATCGTCTTTCATCTCACCCTCCTAATCAGAAATTGGCTGCTGTTAACACCTTTGTTCATTGTGCCTTAAACATCTGTTCATCTGAGAGTTTACTCAAAACAGAATTAGACTATTTTTAAATCCATTGCCAGTGATCAGGGTTATCCTGTTGAAATCATTGATTCAATTCATAATAAACTAATTAAACGTACACATTCCGATGTTAACAACCTTCGCAATGAAAATTTAATTATACTTCCATATTTTTCAAGAATTAGCCCTCAAATATCCAAAATTTTGATAAGATTTGATTCTAAAGTAAGTTACATACCATTTAACAAAATAAAATTTACAGATCTCGAACATCTGATAGACAGATTTTCACATTGGGGAATTAACAAGATATCTTGCGAGTGTGATAAAATGTATATAGGTCAAACTAAGCGACCTCTTAAGGTCCGCTTAGGGGAACTTAAAAATTTTAACATTAAACGCTCTGCTATTACTAACCATTGCTGGTCTAACAATCACGATGTAAATTTTTCTTAAGGTTCAATAATTCAGAGATGCTCATCGATTTACAATCTTGATTTTTTTTTAAGCTGATTATATATGGAAGAATTCAAACAACTTGGTTAATGATATGTTCAGTACACCAAATTTTTCAAATGTCTGGCTACCTTTCCTTTAATTCACTCTCTTCACTTCCCTCCCCTTTTTTTCTCTCTTCTCCGCTTAAATTCTCCCAGACTGGTAGAGCGATTCTGATTGGTCTCCTTCATCACATGGGTCTCCTGACTCAGCTGTTGATTTTCAACACTAATCCGCCATTCCATCTTGGTCGCAAGCGGAGACGCTAGTTTATTGACATGGTGTAAACTAGGGGTGCACAACCTGTGGCCCGCGATCGGATTACTGGTGGCCCGCGGATCAATTTTGCCGATCGGACGCGAAAAATCACGAATTTCGCCGATCAGGTGCGTAGAAATCGCGAATTTTGCCGAATTTCGCCCATCGGGTGTGTAAAAATCGCAAATTTTACCGATCGAGTGCATATAAATCGCGAATTCTGCCAATCGGGTGCGTATAAATCATAAATTTCGCCGATCGCCTTCGTAAAAATCACGAATTTTGCCGATCGGGCCCGTGAAAATCGCGAATTTTGCCGATCGGATGCGTGTAAATTGTAAATTTCGCCGATCGCCTGCGTAAAAATCATAAATTTTGCCGATCGGACGCGTAAAAATCACAAATTTTGCCGATTAGGTGTGTAAAAATCGCAAATTCTGCCGATCGGGTGCATAAAAATCATGAATTTCGCCGATAGGGTGCATATAAATCATGAATTTTGCCGATCAGGTGCGTATAAATAATAAATTTTGCCGATCGGGTGCGTAAAAATCGCAATTTTTGCCGATCAGGCGCATAAAAATCGCGAATTTCGCCGATCGGGTGCGTAAAAATCATGAATTTTGCTGATCGGGTGCGTAAAAATCACAAATTTTGCTAACTGAGTGTGAAAAATTGCAAATTTTTCTGATCGAATGCGAAAAAAATTGCAAATTTTGCCGATTGGGCACTTAAAAATCGCAAATTTTGCCGATCGGGTACGTATAAATCGCAAATTTCGCTGAATGTGTGCGTAATAATCGTGAATTTCGTCAATCACTAGGATAAAACTATGAATATTGTCAATCGCTCATGGGAAAAAAATTGCAAGTTTTTTCCATCCTTTCAAACTGAATTGGGTTATGCTGACTAAGGAGGTGGTTGAGTACAGGGAGCTAATCCTCCTTTTAAAATTAGCATTTTTATGAACTTTTAGGGCGACCCCCCCCCCCCCCCCCCCCCCCCCCGCCTACCTCTTCCTTGCCCGAAACAAAATTTTGTCCACCCTATGGATGTTGGCTCTCGACAATCCAGTCATTTTTGTGACTGCCCCTCCTCTTATAAAGGTTGTGCACCCCTTTGATATCCACATTTTATGACTGAATATGTTAAGAAGTACAATTTAGAATAATATATGTTTCTCCTCCTCTCCACCTTCATTCATGAAAGCAGAATTTTTTTTCGGCACTGGCAATCTTTAAAGTTAAATGTATTCCTTCAAATAAAGTCAAAAAGTATTTTCACTCTTTGAAAATAATCTTAGCTATATCTCTTGTATAAATACAAACGTTAACTGTTGATATATCATTGCCAACAGATCTGAATATGTTGACTGGAAGGAAGGAACCTAAGGGGGCTAAATCTACCCTTCCGAAATTTATGTTTTTTTTCAAATCTGATCCCCTCCCCCCCCCGTACCGGTCACACCTCCTCGAAACAAATTTCTGATGGTGGCCCTGGACAACCCAGTCATTTTTGTAAGTGGCCCTTCGCTTAAAAAGGTTGTGCACCCCTAGTGTAAACATTTACATCTGTTTTTAACTTTTAATCTTGATGCTGATGATGCAGCCTTAGAGGTTTCGAAACAGCTGTATGCCATTTTCATATGTATTTTACTTGTGCTGTTTTTTATGTTGTTCATTTATTTTTAATATAACGGTACAAAGATCAATCCTCTTATTTTAAAAATTAAACAATCTTTTGCAGCATTTTATATTGCTCAAAGTTTTAATAACTGTACAGAAACTACAATATTTAGATATTAATGATGCCAAGAACTACAAAGAAGTTGAATTTATACATCTTGGGTTCTCTGCTGAAGACAAGTGCATTCCTTATATTCTAAGGGAAAAAATCACTGATCATCAAATATTTGATTTGAGGGTCAAACAATTCCTAATTAAGAGTCAAATCTGCTCAAAATATCACCTATTGGATTATAGCATAGTGAGAAATTTATCTTGTTTAGATCCAAGAAACATGGTCACTAACAAAGAAAATTGCTTAAGTAAGATGAGTCATATTTTAAATTCTCTGGCTGAATCAAAACATGTAGAAGAAAATATATATGAAAATATATTAATAAAGTTTGGCAACTATTTAGACGATGCTGTTGTTTTAAAGCATACTGATTTTGCTGAATTTTCAACCAGAGAACTTGAAAAGTGATGAATTACTTTTTGAAACAATCATTATAAGCAAATATAAAAATTTGTAGAAAGTTGTTGAAATGCTTTTGCTTCTCAGCCATGGAGAAGCTACTGTTTAAAGAGGATTCAGCATCAATAAAAATATTGAAGTTGGAAAGATGAAGGAACAGTCTTATATTTCTCAGAAACTTATATGCAATTATATAAATATAAAAAAAAATAAGTGCATGAGTGAAAGTTCAGTATTTGGGAAAAAAGACAAACAAAGAATCATTTGGCAAAATTATGGCTATTTAAGAAAATGTAACATGAATATGAAGCAAAATTCTTGGAAATGTCCCAGGTTGGGGCATTTATGTTTTTTCTGATGCTGAAGACACAGGGGCATGTCCATTCGATACTCTTGTGACATTAAAGAAATTTTCATAAATACTTCCGATTATTTTATTACCAGCATATGCCCCCTTAAAAAATGATGGAAAAGTGTTATTTTAAGTTTACAACATTATGCATGATTATTCAGATAGTGGTAAATCATCAAAATCATTCAAAAAATTGTGTTTGCAAAAGTCAACCTTCAGAAGAAGAAAATATGAACGGCCTCATGCATGGAAAAAAAGAGTTTTTTCCAGCAACCCTGTGGCAAAATTCTCATTTTTTCCGCAATTCTTTGATGAAATTTGTGTTGTTTTTTTTTCACAGCCTTTTGACGAAATGAGTGTTTTTTCCGCAATCCTTTCACAAAATGAGTGTTTTTTTTCGCAATTTGTTAAAAAATTTGCGGTTTTTTTCTGCACCTTTTTGCCAAATTGCACCTTTTTTTGCTTTTCTTTGAGAAAATTCACTTTTTTTTTTTCAGATCCTATGATGAAATTTACACTTTGCAACCTTTCGACGAAATTCTCTGTGATCCTCTAATGAAATTCATGTTTTTTCCATAATTATTTGACGAAATTCACATTTTCTGCAATCTTTTGATGAAATATTCATTTTTTTCTGTAATCCTCTGAGGAAATTCATGTTATTTCCGCGATTATTTGACGAAATTTACATATTACATGATCCTCAGATGAAATATGATTTTTCAACTGAGTCTGAACTGAAATATTGTGTTGAAACACCAAGAAGAAGATTCAAAACTTAATTATTTATTTGTGAAGCATCTTTGTTAGTGGAAGTTAGAATTATTTTTTGAGAAATTTCTTGTATAAAATTCACATTAATATGATTTCCGTAAATAGTTGTTACAATCGATGAAGTGCACAAAATTTGAGGTGGAATTTGAATCATGTCGCAGGTTAAATTTTGTATAGCAGGAAGTATTTGTATAGCAGTGCAAAGCAGGAGCAGTCACCATTGTACATTCATCAATAATGATGAGCTTTGCTTGACGGAGAATTGTAGCTTCAGGTGATGCAACACATATTGATGATTTCCAATATTGTCACTGGCAGCTTGAAGCCACTATGAACTGTTCTGCCCTCTTTCAACAAAATTCCAGCATTGCCGGTTGTTGTATAAGCTAGAACTTTTTCTGCATGCCCACAAACAAAAGCCATAAGTGCATATAGAAATAAGTCTTTCCAGAACCACCTGGGCCATCCAGATAAAAATATCGGGAGTTACTTGATCATTTTCAATTGCTTCTCTAATTTTGTTGAAGGCCTCTTGTTGTTGTAAGTTGAAAGTTGCAAGCATTGCAATAGCATCTGAAGCCTCAGTAATTTGATCGTAATCTTGATTTTGATGAAAATTCAATTTGCCCGGATATGAAAAACCAAATTTTGTTAAGGTTGAGCCATGAATTTTCAACATAGCTTCAATGTTGCATAAAGCATGCTTTTGTGCTATCAAACCATCATAATTTCTTCTGAAATACTCAGATAGAAAATCTTTAAACTTTGTCCACAATTCTACAGCATCTGATGGGTTTCCAAATAGACAAATAAATGCAAAAACTTGTCTCAGCTGTGAAGGCATCTGAAAAGAACTGGCTTCTGCGAAACAACTATCTCACTCTTGGTCATCAGCTAAAAGTTGTCTTTGACGGACAGCTTCAAGGAAAGTTATTAAAACAACACCATGAACAGTTTGCAAATACTCAAATCTAGTTGCACCACGAACTTTAAGCAACAGTAAATGAAGACAATAATGTTCTGTTGTTCTGTGTCTCTTGGACTGACACAATAAATTCGTGCAATAATTTTTTATTTTCTACGTTGGCGTTCTTTCCAAATATCTTTTTCATACGCATAGTGAACAGGTATCTCACTATACAGATACTGCCTTGCATTAACATTTTCTATGTTTAATTTAAACCAAGCAGTAAGTGTTGTGTGCTGAGTTTGAGTTCGATTAAGTGCTGAATTTTCTGCACCTGCTTGAAAATATAGTGTCTGTTGCTGTGGCAAATGAATAGCAAGTCTTAATTACTGAGTGAGATTTGTCATACATTTTAAATTTCAAAAGACGCCACATAGCTTCAGGTACATTCATATCTCACATTGACGTGATTAGATATTTCGTCATACAAATATTCTTGCTTTTACGTAGGATAACATTGGCAGAGTCATAACCTTTATATATACACATATTTTACCGATTTAATTGTTGTGCAAGCTTCTACATTTATGTGCGCATCATATTTAAGTAAGAGTGTCAGGTTGTAAGGAACCACCCAGCGATTATCACCGGGTCTATTGTCAATAATTACACTATTGCCCTCGCGGCGGCGGTACAATGGATAGACATCAATATTTAATTGAGTTACTGGCTGGAATTCTTTAGGGGCGTCTTTGGTGCAGCTGCCATTATCCATGCAAGGGGAATTTGGGTTTAATGTTCCACACGGTCCATGTATCATTGACCTTGAAACAATTTCATACAGCCTGGGATTTTTAACCGACAGCTCTGCCACTATAACTTCATCAACTCGAGAAGTATCATGAAATTTAAACTGATGATCAAGAATCAGAAGAATGTGGGCATGAGGTAATCCTCGCTTCTGAAATTCTATGGTGTAAACCCAAGCAATACATTTTCCAAACAGTTCACTATTTGTTATGTCATTCATCAGTGCCTGCAATTTAATATGGAATACTTGAGCTACTAAATCTGGTCTGTCAGAAGAGGATTGTCCAGGAGGCAAATTTTCTAAAATTTCAGGCCACTTCGGATTGTAGGTAAAAGTACAGAATATGTCTGGATTTCCACACTTCGTAACGATTGCCATAGATCATTATAGCGTTCATGCATGTTCCCAGGTGAGCCGTGAAATGGAGAGGGCAATATAACAGCTCTTCCAGCAGGCAAAGCTAAACTGCTGCTCCCTGAGCAACATAATCCATAAGGTTGTGGTATTCTTCAGCTGACAACTTTAATTGCTGATATCTGATGAAATTCAAATTATTTGCCTCTACTTGAAGGTAGGAATCGATAATCCACTGCTGTGTCAGTGGACCTCCATACAAAATAGGGTTGAATGTACCCTGTCGAATAGCTGTTTGTGCAACTTTAAACTCGAGCATTGACACATTTTTTTTAGCACAAACTGCCGATCCTGGATATGGGTGAAGCAGCAAATTTGGCTGCCAGCTAGCTTCACCTCGAGGATCGTTGGATCCATGTTGGAACTTAAGATATTGAGTGGAACAAAGTTATCTGTATTGTTTCCAGGGTTACGAGAATAAATTCTTATATCACGCTCAAACGGTGGCTCTCCATCATCCTTTTGAAAAACCATTGTCACTTCATTAGCTGTTGGTAGATTGTACCGCCTATGATCTGTGTGTCTATCTCTTTGCAACACCATGTAAACATTTGGCCTTGGTAAAGAATTTATGTGGGATTCTTTCTGATTTTGTCTCTATTTCAAATATCATTCTGAAGGCTTGAACAAATGGGTTTATGTTATGCATAATTAAGTCTAATTCCTTCAAAATATGTCGCAAACAATTTTCATTTTCTGGTATGTTCAATCGCTTTTCTACATCTTGAGTGGTATTCAGGACATACAATTGGGCAAATTTTCTTTGCTCACCCTCTCGTGGATGTAGATGAGATGTCACATGGTAGATTTGTCCCTGAACTCAAAAGCAATAAGGACCACTTTCTAGAACATTTTCTGCTAATTTTGCACCCATTGATGCAAAGGAAATAGCACTATTGTAGGAACGTATATTTTCATGAAAATGCTTGTAGTCAACTGCATTTGGGTTGCTTAAAATGTTTTTCAAAAAGGGTGGAAAAGTTTCACATGGAGGAAGTTTAACTTTTCCTTTATGGCAGCAGCTGTTTGGAATTTCCCCAGCAAAATGAAGAGCCTGACAATACTGGCACATTACTTCTAAACGACCACAATTGTGCCTATCGATGTTTAACCCTGCTTGTGCTCTTAGTTGAGTTTCTCGGTTCAATCTGAGAAATCTGTTGAGACTGCTGTGATCGCCAATGTGCAGGTCTTTCCCTGGCCAATCAACGCCTTCTTTCCGAAAGCGTTTCATTCCGAAAATCCATAGTAAAAAGTAAAAAATTAGTTTTAAAACATTCAAAAATAACTGCAGATAGATCAAAGAGAAATCTCAGCACATTTTCAAAAAAAAAAAAAAAAATGTTTCACTGTTGCCACTACAGAACAGTGGTGGGGTGCGTCTCGGATGGATGCATCCCGGTATTGTCACCTTAGCGTATTATATAAATAGATTAGGATAAAAATTTATATGAATAGCTAAACACCATTGTGTTCAACTCATGTAAAATATATCTAATTTGAAACAAAAATCATTTTATTTTTCTATATAAAAAATCAAAATTTTGTTTCAAATTAGATTTATTTTATGTGAATGGAACACAGTGATATTTAACTGGTTACAATTAAAATTTTATCCAAAATTATTAAAATTGATAAAATTATTACAATTTTATCCTAATTATATTTTATAACAGAATAATTGGAAGTTTTTCTGAAACAATGGACTTTCCCGCAGATTATATTGGAAAAAAATGCAGATAATAAAAACATTAAATGAACCAACATTTAATAATCTGGGCCATTATGCTTTTGATAAATAGACTTTTAACACTTATAAAGTAAAAAGGTTGTGAATGCGAGTTGAAAAAAATATAGCCAGAAAATGTTTTCATTTACACCCAAGCTTGATTCACAGTAAAATTTTTCATTTATCTATTTACTTAAATTTCATATTTAAAAAAAAATTGACTTTTTTAAGACATATATAACATTGTTTTCCTTATTACTTCATTATATAATCTCTGGTAAATCTATTTATACAGTATTCATTGTTAAACTTTTATATACCCATTTTACCCCGCACTACACCCATTTTCACCTGCATTCGGTAAAATGGATATAGCAAACATATATCTATTAAATGTTTTGTTATAGACATATTTTTGTAGCCTAATAGATAAAAATTGTGTGTTTTCATTCTAAGAATGTGCAAAGAAAATATCAAAAAACGTTTTAATTGTTTAAAATTTACCAGAAATTTGTAACTGAACATCTAAAAATGGTGAATTTTATACCCATTTTACCCCACCTGACCCTATTTATGTTTCTAATGCTACACAAAAATACATGAGCTACTTGAATCAAAAATTGTCGTCAACCAAGAAGAGAAAAGAAATCGCTGAAATTTTTTAATACATTAGAAGATTTTCAGCAAAATTTATTCAAAGTGACTTTGAATTTTTATTTTACTAAGTTATATTAGCAAAAGACACTTTACATTTTAATCAAGATTAACATTCAATAGTTTTCTATTCTTTTTTTTTTTCCCTTTCTGAACATATTTTATAAATAGAGCTTTCAGTAGATGAAAATTTAGAAACTATGGGTAATATTTTGTTAGTTTTTTTTAAATATATTTGCAAGATTTTTTAGTGTATTTTAAACTATAATTATTTTAATTAAACTGACTTTTTAAAATCTTTCATGTTTTGTTCTCATGCTTGTTTTTAATTTTTACTATGCCGCACCAGATTAATTTTTGTGATTTATATTTTAATCAAGATTTTAACATTTACTGGTTTGGAAGTAATGTTCTTTACAAGCAAATATTTAAATACTGGTAAAAATGCAATACCATGGAAATAAACTTCATTTGAGACTTCTGCTTTTGTATTAAAATTTTATTATATGAAATATCTTTCCAGGGTACCTTATTAAGCTAAAATATTTTAGTTTTTAAAAATCCTCTATTAATATGGTGTCATGAAAATGAATTTTATAAAAAAAATTTAAACATATAATAAATTGTCTTTGAAATAGGCAAGCAATGTAGGGACTATTTCCCTTATATTGTATTATTCTACAGCCATTTTAATGCATGTAATATTGCATGTATCTAAACAGGCCTTTGAAACGTTTGTATTTTAATTGTTCTCGACAGAGCCGTCCTAAGCGAGACCGGACACAAGAACTTTTGCGTGGCCTTTCACTTCCAAGTTAGTTAATCCTCTCCCATTCCCACTAATGTTACCCATTTTTTATGTTTTTTTATTCACCTACCAAAAATTTCGAATAGTATTTTGTGCTTTATTTAATGACAGACATTCCATGATTAAATAAAGTGAAGGTAACTATTTTGAAATTCTGGTAGATATTTTGAATAATAAAATCGACTAAATTGACAACAGTACTTCCACAACACAATCGCTTTTTGAAAAAGTTTGACACATACAGTGGCACACCAAGGATTATGAGGGGGGGGGGGGGGGGGGATTAGTATGTTTTAGGAAAAGGCTTTTTTTTTTTTTTTTCATAAATTAATGATTTGTACAGTTGTTAAAGCACTGGGTAAAATAATTCAACTCAACAAAATATATTAGAGAGATTGACTTAAATTTTCTCTCAGTTGTAAAAAAAAAAAAAAAAAAAAAAAATCCTGAAGCCTTTTTTCTAAGAAATATTACATTCTGAAAAGACAGCTTTCTGTCAGACTATAATAAAATCAATTTTCAAAATTTGTTTTCTTGTCGGGGAGGGGAATGGGGTGGGGGAATCCCATCTTGAGTTCAAAACAAAATCTTTCATGTTAAAATAATTCTCAGGAATGTTTCATGCTAAACATAAAAAGAACAAAATATTGCAGTTTTGCTTGATGACCGATAGTTCATTTCATGTTCAGAGATTTCACATTAACGAGTTTCAACTGTAACATAGTTATAATGCTGAAGTCAGATTATTTTTGAATAAACTGTTTTTTTTTAAACATATTGTTTTTAAGTAAAACTCAACACATTTTATTTTATTTTAGGAAGAGTGGAAACAGACTTCCAATAGCATTTTAAAAGGTATTGGTGAAGGATGGGTCAATCCAGCCATCGATAAAAAATATTCGCTTGAAGATGCTTCTCAAGCTCATAAGGATATTATTAATTCGAAAGGTGCTAAAGGAAAGCTTGTTCTTGCAATTGGTGAAACGTAATACAAGTGTCTTTTGAAAAACCTGGAAGAATTTGTTAAACTGTGTTTTGTAAGTTTTTTAAACAAAGATTTTATGAATCATGTTTTGTTTGGTGTTATAAATAAATATAAGTTTTTGTTCATTATTATTTGTTGTTTTTTGTTTAGTATTATAGTAAAATGTTTTCTATGATTTTATTAAATATTAAAGACTATAAAGATGGTGTTTTTTATGCTTATTGTTAATACATATGAAGGAATCTGGGCAAGAGAGTGCTAACAAACATTTTTGAACTTCTAAGATATTTCAATTTGAAAATTTGATCCAATACTCAAATCAAGATATACATAATATAGATGTACATAACAAATTTTTTTCGCCAATGTCTTAGTAATATTTGAGATATTCTGAGTAACAGTATGACATTACTTTAATGATATTACTATTACGTTTTTTGTAAATTAACTATCTTCATTGGGGGCATAAACATCTGGGGTAAAAATGAAACCTGGGACATATGCTGACACCAAGTGACATTAGAAACAAATTATATGTAGAATATTATAATTTACAATATTAAGCAACAGATTACAGCGATAGATTTATTTCTCGAAAAATGTGGCTTGGCACTTTCTTGCCCGATCCCCTCATATAATCAAATTGATTTCCTCTTAGCTATAATAATTTTATTATTATAATTGAAAAAGAATGTAAATACAATAATCTAATTATTATTTTTATTCATATAATAATTCAATTAACAAAAGTATTCTGCAAACTTTTTTGTCTGCTCTACAATTTTCTTAAAAAAAAAAAAAAAAAAAAAAATCTTGGTAGCTCTGATTGTATGCTGCATTCTTGTTTCAAATTTCAAACTTTAATTCACAGTCTTTTAATATCATTTGTTAATGAAGTCTGTCACTGATTCTTTGCAGTCATACACTTGGCAGTACTGGTCATTACATTTTTTTTTCTTTAGTCATCTGTCGCGGAGTACTCAACATTTTGTTATCAGTGTCATCCATGGTGCCTGGGAGTAGCAGTATAATTTCACTGTTGTGCATTATTCTCTCTCCTTTCAGGGATCTGCTTAGGAAGAAATTGGGTCCTTTAAAGGACACTTCACAAAATGTTTTATCTCAAAACAGGACCCTTCACAAAATTCTTTGTCTTAAAAATAGACCTTTTACAAAACTTTTCTCTCTTTAAACTAAACCTTTCACAAATTTAACAATTTAAAATCAAAATCCGACTGTCACTTTTACTTATACGAAGAAAATATGTGTGTTTTACATACATATATCTTCTTAAAAATGCATAAACAAGAACCTGAATGTAACAAGACTTTCAAGTTCACAAAATTATGACTAGATTTTTTACAAATGTCGAAAGTTGTTCACAATTTTACAAAACAGGACTCTGGGAGAAAAGTGTAGACAGACCCTTGCCTTTATTTATTGATTGAATGGGTACTATTACTGTTCGACTATTACTTATTACTATTAGGATGATATTACTATTCTTATTTAAGTTTGACTTTAGAGGAGATTTGCTGAATTATCAATAAAATCAGATAAAATTAATGTTAAAGATCATTAGTAACTCGGTAATCTATTGCAATTTAAACATCATCTACCAATGATTTGTTGATTAATTGGTAATGCATAATTAAATAATAATAATAATAATGAATGCACTGTCTGTCAGTTGCTGGTGTTCATTATTTTATTAAAGATAGTCTTTTATAGAAATGCAATACGTGTTCAACTGCATCTCTTCTCTTTTTTTTTTTTTTTTTTTTGTATCGTGATAACAGAAAACTTCAACTTCTTTATCTATAAAAAAGAGTTTTGTGTTCTGAGAACTGAAAACTTGTTCTTGCTTTTAAAAAATATCTCATTTGTAATGAAGACAATGAATGAATCCTGGAACACTCCTTAGAAAATTTTTTGATGGGAGATTATTTTTTATGATTAAACAGACTATAGAAGGGCTCTTTTCTTTTCTTTTTTTTTTTTTTTTTTAAGTATGTTAGAGAAAAGATTTTTTAATGATTAAGCAGATTTTGCATAAAAAAGAATTTGACGTAACTTAAGTAAAAACATTTACTAAGTAAATATGTTTTTTCTTACTTACTAAGGTCTTAAGTAAAAAAATTTACTAAATTATTTTTTAGAGAATTTTTTTTTTTTAATTGTGGACCCTCTATGACCAACTCGCTGTGAAAACAATTCATAATGCCCCAATTTTTATTTTATTTTTTTTAATATCCGGTATGACTTTTTTACCAGTTCTACATCTCCTCTTTGACATATCTGTTGCATCCCTAGTTTTTTTTTTTAATATCTGAACCAAAAAATCGTAGAACTTTGTAAAAGATCTTCATTTGACTCGTCAGAATACTCGGGCAGGCCGGAATTAGACTTACATTTTATTTCACATACTCAGGCCATTCCAGAACTGGAATTAATAGTTCCCAGAACATGTTGAGCACGCAATTTGTTTTGTAAAAATAGCGGTAAAGATAATGAACTACCGTTAACTGAATCCTTGGAAATACACTTTAATGAATTATAGATTAGCATCTTTATCTACTTTTTTTTATTATGCAGCAACAAAAGTTGTTTTTAACCATATTTTTTCTTTTATTCTAAACTACATTAATTTTTTTAATGTATTTATTTGAATGTAATAGTCTAAGAGTCTAAGTGATCATTAATGTTGCTATTATGTTTTCTATGGTTTGTAAAAATATAATAATCTAAAATATACTGTAAAAATTTCTCATAAATATGTATGCAGTATTCATTAAAAGAATCTTAATTGTATGTTAAGAAAAAACTGAATTGTTTACAGAAATTGAGTCGGTCTGAGCCTAGCAGAGCCAGGCCTGATTTAATTGATTTTTGCTTGGCTGTGAACTGAAAAATCATAAACAGACCTGGGACTGGAAATTTCGGCCTGTGCAGACCACTGCATGGTTCATATGTTTTGAAAAAAATAGAAAAATTCTAAGGAAAAAATTATTCCTTTTCAAGGAATGAAAAGTGCTGAAAATTTTTCAAATATGTCATAATAGTCCTTGAATTATAAAATTTTCAACGAGCAAAAAAAAAAAAAAGTTATGGCATTTTTATTTAAATAAAAAATGACATACTTTCACTCGGGGGAAAAAAAAAAATTGGAATGCCCCTAAGTTGTGTACATTTTCTCTTCCAAGCAGTTACATACGAGACATTAGTAGCAAGGAAGCTCAGCTGAAAAACAACCAATCACAGTGAACAAGCGGAAAAGGCTTCCAATGTGACAAAAGGCAGAAGGGGAGTACTATCATCTCATTGGACTCTGATTGGTTGCTTGCGAGCCGAGCTTTCCAGCTACTAAGCTCTACTTATTCATGTTTAGTACCTTTCCTTCAGTGTAAACATCGGATGACGTAGCGATGCCCACCACGCAGATTAAAATATCACTGTAGTTTCTCTGGAAATTTAGGATAAAATACGTTAGTATGGTAATAAAGTATTAAATGTGAAACAATACAACAAGATCCATATTGAATTTCAATTTTGAATGTCCTTGCAAGCCGCATTGTTCCTTAGTCCGGATCCGTGATTTGATTTTCCCTCAAATATATATTTTTATATTTCACCAAATTCTGCAAATCAATTATTTTTGGTAAAATTCCAAAATATCAGTATTTTGTTTTAATAGGGGCAAAGAAAAAGAAATTACTAACCAAAAAATAGATTTGAAACAGTTTTTACGTTTCTCAGAAACATAATATCTACTAATCATTTTTTTTTTAAGTGCGAATTTTGTCTATTGGTCAAGGGAAAAATTCATATTTCATCAATCTATTGTAAAAAGTAAATCTTGAGTTTGATCAATCAAAATGAAAAAAAAAAATCGCAAATTCGTCAATCACTCAAGAAAAAAAAAATCATGAATTTCATCAATTTGTTGCGGAAAAAATTAAACTTTGTCAATCCGTTGCAAAATATATTCCACGAGTATTTTTCGCAACTGACTGACAAAGGTTCTTTGTTTTCCCACAACGAATGGATGAAATTTGAAATTTTTACCATCTTTGCATTTCATAGGTAGAGTCTACCATATACCCTCCACTAATCCTTGACTACTAATTTTGTCAAGTAGTAAATGCAAACTACTTTTTCAAAAGTAGTTACTACTTTTAAGAGACTAATATATTCAGAAGATTCAATCTATACTCAAAATTGAGTAAAAAAATAGTGCCCATACATATGTTTATACATAACATTATTTACTGTCCTTACAGTAATTATTGCATCTAGACATAAAATTGCTAGTTACAATACAAAGCCCTGATTACTGAAAAGGCATGAGAAACACATGCTTCTCTTCCGAAATTTTACCAAGATCCCAAAATTAAACAAGTAATATAAAAAAAAATTTAAGTCAATTCCTACTTTTTAATCATAAATATATAAAATAAACACGTGCAGCATTAATGTCCTACGTTATCTTTATTGAACATTATTTTATAATCATCATTGCGGTATTTTATTTCTGTCGCATCATTAATTTGAGATAAATCTTTCATTTCATTTATGAAAACAATGAGAGGAATTTTTTCTCCCATTTAAAACTAAAATTAATTAATTAAATTTAATTAATGAATTAATATTTGAAAAAACAGTATTAACATAAAGTGTCATCCACTACAAGTTAAAAAAAATTTATTTGAACTTGAGTGGATGAATAGAAAATATTTTATTAACGATTGAAAATTTGAACAAGATATATATAGAGAGAGAGTGAGCTAATAGTAGGAATTTAATAAAACAACTCCCCTTCTTCTCTAAATGGCACACTCTCAATCTCATACACATCTGATTTTCTTTTCAAATTACCAATTCATTTGCATTTTCTTAAATGCATCAAATATCTTTCATAACCATGTATTACTCGAAAGGAGCAAGGGTGACCACATCAGTTATACAGTATCCATTTTATTTTTTTTCTGTGATAATGTTGATGCTTGATATAAACTAGTGAATTTTGGGATTGTACTACTCACTAGGTTACATTTTTCAAAAAGTAGCATATTGTACTACAAACTATAAGAAAAATAGTGATTACTGTAGTTATGCTACTTGTATAATTGATTTCAGCTGTGTAGAGTTCGGAAAAATAACTTCCATAAAACACAACTTCCTTTGAAATACAAACTGAATGACAGAATTGTTGTACATCAGTGGATTGAAGATATACTGAAAAAGTATAAAGTAATTTTCTGCTGTTCCCATAATTTGTAATTTTTTCCGATTTAATTCTCATTTTTTATGGGACCCATCTTATATAATTCAGGGGTGATTGTGCTCAGGTTATATACCTAAATTCAGGTATTTAATTTTCAGTACCGAAACTCTGGTTTTTCTGATAGTTAAATTCATAAAATAAGACTAAAATATCAATTTCATATGATTGCTAAACATAATTGAACTTCATACTTTTCATAATTTGACCTCTTTGTAATAAATTATATGTGCCCTTTCTCCATACGGAAACCTTTTCTCACTAAAATTTCATGTAATTTTTCATGAACCCACAATCCTGATAATTGCCGATCTTGTAACAAAGTTACCTTGCTTTGTATCTGACTAGAAGAAACTCCAGCAAAGGTTATATGTTAACCTTAGTATGTCTTCATATATATCCAGATGCTATGAAATAGTGACTCACCGGGTTAACCCAGACAAATAGTTAACCAGGATATAAATAAATTGGGTGTTATTAGTATCGGAAAATTCCCCCAGGTATCATTGGGTATAAGCCATAATGATGAAATGAATAAAAATACATGTCAAACAAACAAACAAAAAATCTCATTCTTACCAAGGTTGATTTTAAATGAAAATGTTTATTGAGATGCTATAAAATTAATGCGGATTTAGGTAAAAATTAGATAATGTAGGAAAAAAAACTGTAGTTTTGCATAGTTGGACTTTTGTTTGACCTTGCATTAGATAAAAATCATTTATTGGTAGTCCGATTATTAAAATAATAATTCTTTTTTTTTTTTTACTGAGGTAATCAAACAAGGGCATGATACCTTAACTCAAAAGGCAAATGGCATCAACAGAGTGAAATCCAGAAAAAAATATAGATTTTATTATAGAGCCAGTACTCTATTATGATAAACAAAAATATTTTTATAACCCTCAATCATACATTTTTCTGTTTGGTTATTTTAAGCCATCTGGAAAAATAGAATTTTGAAAATGTTTTCTTTTAAACTCTCAAAGATAATTTTTATTATTATTATTATTTTTTAATTAATCACAATCAGAGAGTGAGGGCATGATTCCACTTTCTGATGCCTATGCACTTAATTTAAAGTCCATATCTCCACAAAAGGTCCCCCCCCCCACACTTCCTTCTCCAGCACTTGTAATTGGGTTGCCATGCTTTTTAGTTAATCGGATCATTTTTCGGTTCCCATGCCTCATCCACTGCTGTCGTGACAGCTGTGTTTGGGATTGATAAGTAAAAACACTTTTGAAAATTGGCTTGTATAAAATCATTAAGTAAAAATGGCACTGTCTGTCAGACTCTTATAACAATTCTATGGACAATGTTCTTCCTTTGGGTTAAAGGCTATAAAAATTCATCTGTATGGGAATAACATTCAGAACCACAGCATTGAAAAATACTGCGTACAGAAAATTTACACTTATGTTTTATGTTTATATTGAGTTTTAGGTATTTTTAAGAACAGGCTTAGCTTATGAAGGAATAATTTCTCTATTTTAATGCACCTTTATGCATATTTTTCATGTTACTTTTAAATCTAAATTGTTTAATTTAATTAATAAGTATATACAAATTTTCTAATATATATTTATCAAATAGTAATTAGTAGAAAATAAAACTAAAATATTTTATGCATACATTTACCTGTTCTGTGTTTATGTTATGAAATGTATAAACAGACTTGCTAGCTGCGCCACTTTAACGCCATGCAATTCCCACTGTGACGTCACATGAATATTTGCCATAAGAAATTCATTTTTAATTTATCTTTTCAATTTATGATATAATTATCACCATTAAATTTGTTTTGCGTGTAATAATTTAATTATTTTAAAGTTTTCTTTCTTTTTTAATATGTGTGTCTAAATACCATTTTTATGACAATTTTTCGCATTTCCTGCTTTTAACACGGGATCATTTAATTATTGTTTTAGAGTTTTCTTCCTTTTTTTAATAGTCACATGCAAATACATTTTTAAATTGAAGGGAAATATTCTTTGTGCTGTTTTACAATTTAGCAGCAATTTAAAATATGATCATTTATAAATATAAAATAAATCTTTATTAAAATATAAAAAATTTTAAAAACCTCAAAAAATTAGTCATTGAAAAAAAAATAATTGCACACCACACGTACTTCCCTGCAAAATATGGTTAAATTACTACACATAGTTTTGGTTGTTATACAACTTTTTTAACGGAACTATTTTGACTCAATTTAACATTAAATATCTCTTAAAATAATTCTTAGACGTAAAAACTGTCTACTTCAGTGTGTTTATGGAACATTTATCTATAATATTACCAACTTTCATATTTTTATCTCCAATAGTTTTCTTAATATTAACTGAGAAATACTTCTGGTCACAAAAAATTCTTTTACTGTGGTGACGGTGTTAGTTACTTTCTTTTAGAACAGAGAGATACTTTTGGAATTTAGAAACTTCTTCAATTACCCTTTACTTTCCTCTATATTCATATGAAGAAAGTATAGACTTCATTAACATTTTTAACCTCTAGTTTTTTCATGGATTGACACATTTTGAGATAGCCTAAATACGATTTGACTATCTTTGGATCGATGTCTGTTTATGTATTATGCAAAATTTTGTCGCTCTAATTCAAGAATACACATAATTCACATAATTCCATGAATCTTTGTATTTATATAGTTATTTATATAAATTAGTGCTGTTTAGATTTTAATATATATCGCTCAACAGGTGGCATTGCTCTGCCGTGATTTTCATGATTAGCAAATATAAATATCAGGGTATCTAATGGAATGGAATTAAATTGCACCCAATGAAACCTCCCTATCACCCATTGCACCATCCATGGTATGCTTCTTCGTTTGCTGTGTATTTCTTGACACAAGCCAGTTTAGGACCATGGCTTATTTATGATTTCTTGGGGAACTAATGTAATAGGATTCCCACTCATTTTTGCAATTCCCTGAGTAATTTTCCAGAATTAATATTTTTTTCCATATAAACGTCAAAGCATGCTGAACAGCAGGGATTGCTGGCTAACATGAACTTTATATACAAGGTGCAATATGTTATCTATTGCCGACCTTTAATTTCTCAACCATTGGTTGTCGACATATAGTTCCAGTTACAAAAACGTTTCAATTGTAGTAAATATTCATGTTGAGGCATTGTTTAAAGTAAAAAAATCAATTTGTAAAAATTACGAAATCCAACTTTTTATATGGCCCCCCCAATCCCTATAGCTATATTTAGTAAAAGTCTTTTCTAAAGAACAATGACATATTGAAATAAAATAAATAAGTAAATTAAATAAAATATCCATTTTTTTTTTCAATTCTAATTCTATTCCATTTAAAGATATCAACGTTTTCAACCAATCATTGCTTAAATCCATGGGCGCCAACCAAAATGGATAACCATTATTGCATTACATAAAATAAGACCTTAACTGAGTAGACTTCTGTAGTACAAAAATTGACTCAGTTATTAAATTTCAAAGTTTAATATATATATTTTTTTTAACATGATTTTGTCTTTCATTGAGGAATCAGTTAAAAAATGAATTAAAGTAATTTGAAATCGAAATCAGGGTGCAGTGTCCTTTTTACGGCGAAACCACCTTTAGCTGGTATCATCAAAGAGGGTTATTTCATCTAAAAATTTTAGCTGACTTTTAGGGGTAGTATACATCATCATATTTTCAGAGTCGTAAAGCAAAAAATGAAATATTGAAATTAAACAGAAAAATAAATATCAATTTATTATATAAAAAAAACTGTCTACTTTGAAAAATTACTACATTAATACGTGCACGAAGCTTTATTGTTTCTCTCTAATAAAACCGAATTACTTTAATTTGTAAAAAATGATCCTGATAATCGATTTCTCATAGATACTAACTAGTGAACTATGAGAAAATGGATTTATTTTCTCTCTTTCCCCCCCAAAAAAAAAGCTGCACTTGAGATTAAGCCAGAATAATCAGAAGACGGATGCTGCTGCTTTTAAAGTTCAATGCTAGAAAATAAGAGATTATGAATATAACTAAGGGGCTAAGCCCCCTACTCGCTAACGCTTGCCAACCCACGTGACTTGCGAAGCAATTCACATTCAGACCGTTACACAGTCCCAGTTCGCTTCGCTCGCTCACCCCTTTTTGTTTTCTCAGCAACTCTAGACGACATACGTTATGTACTACCATAAATCATTTTAACATATGAAATTGACAATTTTTTTAATGTAAAAAAAGTAATTAAATACCTCGTTAAAAACAATTTAAAAAAGAATTTAGTTGGTGCTCAAATGAGCATAAATCATTTAAATGCTATGAAAAAATGATCTTGGAAACACAATTAGTTTAAAACTCATTGCACCTTCAATGTTGTACAGCACGGCTTAAATTCATTTAAAAAAACACTACGTGATAGGAAAATAGTTTATATGTATCATCATTTCGTTCGACATTTTACTGTTCTATTTGATTATAAATTTTTGCTAAAGAAATTATTTTTAACTTCATTGAGATGTCAACAGATGGCAGCAGGTACAATCTAGACAGTTGCTACTTTTATTCTCTCCAATTTTTTGTGTGATATTTCAGTATGAAATTCATAAATAAATTTTAAATAAGAGTTGAGAATTCATTGGAAATTAACAATATTACTCATAATTAAAATGATGAATTATCTCAAATGCATTGGATTATGTACATGTTATTTTATTGTTAATAATTGTTAATTTGAGTTTAACAGCTCTTAGACTGACCAGCTAGAAATTCAGCCTTATTTCCGTGCCATGTAAGAGAAATATATATATAGATATTTTTTTTAATTGCCAGTCTCCTCCACCCCATAAACTGGCCCATACCTCTCCGCTAACCCTTGGATTCTGATAGATTCCCAAACGATGGGCTAACCCCTTCCCTCCTTAATTTAGATTTTCGGGTTAGTTATTAATCGTGATTAATTCGGTTTTTCATGCAAATTATCCAATTTAATTCATCTGAAATTAACGATATTACTCATAATTAAAATGATTAATCATCTCAAACGCATTGGATTAGGTACATTTTATTTTATTGTTAATAATTGCTAGTTTGAGTTTGACGGCTCTCAGATTGACTGCCATTGGCTGGAAACTACGTTTGTTACCAAATGGTAAGTTAGAAATTCAGCCTTATCTCTGCGTCACGTAACTGAAATATATATGTATAGATATTTTTTTTTAATTGCCAGTCTCCTCCACCCCATAAAACTGGCCCTTACCTCTCCACTAACACTTGGTTTCTAACAGATTACCGAGCCAACTAAATTTGGGTATCTAAGTATCCCGAGCCGACTAAATTTGGGTATTTAAGGTTACATTCTTCAAATTTGGGTATCTAAGGTTCCCAAGCCAACTAAATTTGGGTATCTAAGGATCCTGAGCCGACTAAATTTGGGTATTTAAGGTTACATTCTTCAAATTTGTGTATCTAAGGTTCCCAAGCCAACTAAATTTGGGTATCTAAGGATCCTGAGCCGACTAAATTTGGGTATTTAAGGTTACATTCTTCAAATTTGGGTATCTAAGGTTCCCAAGCCAACTAAATTTGGGTATCTAAAGATCCTGAGCCGACTAAATTTGGGTATTTAAGGTTACATTCTTCAAATTTGGGTATCTAAGGTTCCCAAGCCAACTAAATTTGGGTATCTAAGGATCCTGAGCCGACTAAATTTGGGTATTTAAGGTTACATTCTTCAAATTTGGGTATCTAAGGTTCCCAAGCCAACTAAATTTGGGTATCTAAGGTTCCCAAGCCAACTAAATTTGGGTATCTAAGGTTCCCAAGCCAACTAAATTTGGGTATCTAAGGATCCCAAGCCGACTAAATTTGGGTATTTAAGGTTACATTCTTCAAATTTGGGTATCTAAGGTTCCCAAGCCAACTAAATTTGGGTATCTAAGGTTCCCAAGCCAACTAAATTTGGGTATCTAAGGATCCCGAGCCAACTAAATTTGGGTATCTAAGGATCCTGAGCCGACTAAATTTGGGTATTTAAGGTTACATTCTTCAAATTTGGGTATCTAAGGTTCCCAAGCCAACTAAATTTGGGTATCTAAGGTTCCCAAGCCAACTAAATTTGGGTATCTAAGGATCCCGAGCCAACTAAATTTGAGTATCTAAGGTTCCCAAGCCAACTAAATTTGGGTATCTAAGGATCCTGAGCCGACTAAATTTGGGTATTTAAGGTTACATTCTTCAAATTTGGGTATCTAAGGTTCCCAAGCCAACTAAATTTGAGTATCTAAGGTTCCCAAGCCAACTAAATTTGGGTATCTAAGGTTCCCAAGCCAACTAAATTTGGGTATCTAAGGTTCCCAAGCCAACTAAATTTGGGTATCTAAGGATCCTGAGCTGACTAAATTTGGGTATTTAAGGTTACATTCTTCAAATTTGGGTATCTAAGGTTCCCAAGCCAACTAAATTTGGGTATCTAAGGATCCTGAGCCGACTAAATTTGGGTATTTAAAGTTACATTCTTCAAATTTGGGTATCTAAGGTTCCCAAGCCAAGTAAATTTGGGTATCTAAGGATCCCGAGCTGACTAAATTTTGATATTTAAGGTTACAATCTTCAAATTTGGGTATCTAAGGTTCCCAAGCCAACTAAATTTGGGTATCTAAGGTTCCCAAGCCAACTAAATTTGGGTATCTAAGGATCCCGAGCCAACTAAATTTGGGTATCTAAGGTTCCCAAGCCAACTAAATTTGGGTATTTAAGGTTACATTTTTCAAATTTGGGTATCTAAGGTTCCCAAGCCAACTAAATTTGGGTATCTAAGGTTCCCAAGCCAACTAAATTTGGGTATCTAAGGATCCCGAGCCAACTAAATTTGGGTATCTAAGGTTCCCAAGCCAACTAAATTTGGGTATCTAAGGATCCCGAGCCGACTAAATTTGGGTATTTAAGGTTACATTCTTCAAATTTGGGTATCTAAGGTTCCCCTGTCTTCAAATGTGGGTATCTAAGGTTCCCAAGCCAACTAAATTTGGGTATCTAAGGTTCCCAAGCCAACTAAATTTGGGTATCTAAGGATCCCGAGCCGACTAAATTTGGGTATTTAAGGTTACATTCTTCAAATTTGGGTATCTAAGGTTCCCAAGCCAACTAAATTTGGGTATCTAAGGATCCCAAGCCGACTAAATTTGTGTATTTAAGGTTACATTATTCAAATTTGGGTATCTAAGGTTCCCAAGCCAACTAAATTTGGGTATCTAAGTATCCTGAGCCGACTAAATTTGGGTATTTAAGGATCAGTCTTCAAATTTGGGTATCTAAGGATCCCAAGCCAACTAAATTTGGGTATCTAAGGTTCCCAAGCCAACTAAATTTGGGTATCTAAGGATCCCAAGCCGACTAAATTTGGGTATTTAAGGATCAGTCTTCAAATTTGGGTATCTAAGGATCCCAAGCCAACTAAATTTGGGTATTTAAGGTTCCCAAGCCAACTAAATTTGGGTATCTAAGGATCCCGAGCCGACTAAATTTGGGTATTTAAGGTTACATTCTTCAAATTTGGGTATCTAAGGTTCCCAAGCCAACTAAATTTAGGTATCTAAGGTTCCCAAGCCAACTAAATTTGGGTATCTAAGGTTCCCAAGCCAACTAAATTTGGGTATCTAATTTTCCTGAGCCGACTAAATTTGGGTATTTAAGGATCAGTCTTCAAATTTGGGTATCTAAGGATCCCAAGCCAAATAAATTTGGGTATCTAAGGTTCCCAAGCCAACTAAATTTGGGTATCTAAGATCCCGAGCCAACTAAATTTGGGTATTTAAGGTTACATTCTTCAAATTTGGGTATCTAAGGTTCCCAAGCCAACTAAATTTGGGTATCTAAGGTTCCCAAGCCAACTAAATTTGGGTATCTAAGGTTCCCAAGCCAACTAATTTTGGGTATCTAATTATCCTGAGCAGACTAAATTTGGGTATTTAAGGATCAGTCTTCAAATTTGGGTATCTAAGGATCCCAAGCCAACTAAATTTGGGTATCTAAGGATCCCAAGCCAACTAAATTTGGGTATCTAAGGATCCTGAGCCGACTAAATTTGGGTATTTAAGGTTACATTCTTCAAATTTGGGTATCTAAGGTTCCCCTGTCTTCAAATGTGGGTATCTAAGGTTCCCAAGCCAACTAAATTTGGGTATCTAAGGTTCCCAAGCCAACTAAATTTGGGTATCTAAGGATCCTGAGCCGACTAAATTTGGGTATTTAAGGTTACATTCTTCAAATTTGGGTATCTAAGGTTCCCGAGCCAACTAAATTTGGGTATGTAAGGTTCCCAAGCCAACTAAATTTGGGTATCTAAGGATCCTGAGCCGACTAAATTTGGGTATTTAAGGTTACATTCTTCAAATTTGGGTATCTAAGGTTCCCAAGCCAACTAAATTTGGGTATCTAAGGATCCTGAGCCGACTAAATTTGGGTATTTAAGGTTACATTCTTCAAATTTGGGTATCTAAGGTTCCCAAGCCAACTAAATTTGGGTATCTAAGGATCCCAAGCCAACTAAATTTGGGTATCTAAGGTTCCCAAGCCAACTAAATTTGGGTATCTAAGGTTCCCAAGCCAAGTAAATTTGGATATCTAAGGATCCCAAGCCGACTAAATTTGGGTATTTAAGGTTACATTCTTCAAATTTGGGTATCTAAGGTTCCCAAGCCAACTAAATTTGGGTATCTAAGGTTCCCAAGCCAACTAAATTTGGGTATCTAAGGATCCCAAGCCAACTAAATTTGGGTATCTAAGGTTCCCAAGCCAACTAAATTTATGTATTTAAGGTTACATTCTTCAAATTTGGGTATCTAAGGTTCCCAAGCCAACTAAATTTGGGTATCTAAGGTTCCCAAGCCAACTAAATTTGGGTATCTAAGGATCCCGAGCCAACTAAATTTGGGTATCTAAGGTTCCCAAGCCAACTAAATTTGGGTATCTAAGGATCCCGAGCCAACTAAATTTGGGTATCTAAGGTTCCCAAGCCAACTAAATTTGGGTATCTAAGGATCCCGAGCCGACTAAATTTGGGTATTTAAGGTTACATTCTTCAAATTTGGGTATCTAAGGTTCCCCTGTCTTCAAATGTGGGTATCTAAGGTTCCCAAGCCAACTAAATTTGGGTATCTAAGGTTCCCAAGCCAACTAAATTTGGGTATCTAAGGATCCCGAGCCGACTAAATTTGGGTATTTAAGGTTACATTCTTCAAATTTGGGTATCTAAGGTTCCCAAGCCAACTAAATTTGGGTATCTAAGGATCCCAAGCCGACTAAATTTGTGTATTTAAGGTTACATTCTTCAAATTTGGGTATCTAAGGTTCCCAAGCCAACTAAATTTGGGTATCTAAGTATCCTGAGCCGACTAAATTTAGGTATTTAAGGATCAGTCTTCAAATTTGGGTATCTAAGGATCCCAAGCCAACTAAATTTGGGTATCTAAGGTTCCCAAGCCAACTAAATTTGGGTATCTAAGGATCCCAAGCCAACTAAATTTGGGTATTTAAGGTTCCCAAGCCAACTAAATTTGGGTATCTAAGGATCCCGAGCCGACTAAATTTTGGTATTTAAGATTACATTCTTCAAATTTGGGTATCTAAGGTTCCCAAGCCAACTAAATTTGGGTATCTAAGGTTCCCAAGCCAACTAAATTTGGGTATCTAATTTTCCTGAGCCGACTAAATTTGGGTATTTAAGGATCAGTCTTCAAATTTGGGTATCTAAGGATCCCAAGCCAACTAAATTTGGGTATCTAAGGTTCCCAAGCCAACTAAATTTGGGTATCTAAGATCCCGAGCCAACTAAATTTGGGTATTTAAGGTTACATTCTTCAAATTTGGGTATCTAAGGTTCCCAAGCCAACTAAATTTGGGTATCTAAGGTTCCCAAGCCAACTAAATTTGGGTATCTAAGGTTCCCAAGCCAACTAATTTTGGGTATCTAATTCACCTGAGCAGACTAAATTTGGGTATTTAAGGATCAGTCTTCAAATTTGGGTATCTAAGGATCCCAAGCCAACTAAATTTGGGTATCTAAGGATCCTGAGCCGACTAAATTTGGGTATTTAAGGTTACATTCATCAAATTTGGGTATCTAAGGTTCCCCTGTCTTCAAATGTGGGTATCTAAGGTTCCCAAGCCAACTAAATTTGGGTATCTAAGGTTCCCAAGCCAACTAAATTTGGGTATCTAAGGATCCCGAGCCGACTAAATTTGGGTATTTAAGGTTACATTCTTCAAATTTGGGTATCTAAGGTTCCCAAGCCAACTAAATTTGGGTATCTAAGGTTCCCAAGCCAACTAAATTTGGGTATCTAAGGATCCCGAGCCGACTAAATTTGGGTATTTAAGGTTACATTCTTCAAATTTGGGTATCTAAGGTTCCCAAGCCAACTAAATTTGGGTATCTGAGGTTTCTGAGCCAGCAAAATTTTAATATGTGTAATGAAATGCCACTGAAAATACTGATAAATATAATATAAGGGGCCGTCCATAAATGATGTCACGCTTGGAGGGGGGGGAGGGGGTTCATAAAATTGTGACAGTTTGTGACAAGGGGGTGGAAGGGTGTAAGAAGAAGTGTGACATCACACATTTTGATTTAAATAAAATCATTTAAAATCAGCAGATTAAATTTTGAAGTTATTTTGAAATTACCAGAATTTGAGAGTATTTTTTAATCAGGGCTAAAACAACTTTCATGTGATTTGTTTTTACTTATATTCCTTTCTTTAAAAAAAAATCAATTGCTCCTTCAGATTAATATTTTATTACTATTGTATATTAATTATATTTTTTGTTGTAAACCTTAATACTTCTTCATACAAAATAAGTGCACGAATCATTTTTATTGTTATGCTCACAAATGTCATTAAAACACATAGTTAAAGTTTAAAAATAAAATTTGAATATGTTTATGTAATATAGTGTGACTGACAAAAGGGGGGAGGTGGGTAAAAAATATTGAAAAAAAGTGTGACATCATTTATGGACAGCCCCTAACACTATATAAGATTACAACAATTACATAAAAGAAAATATGTGTTATGAAGCTGAGTAAAAAATGCTTTTTAACCGCGAGAAAGGTATTTTTAGAAAGATACATGCAGGTCCACATACAGTATTTATTTGAAACAATCTATATATAAAACAAAATATGTGTTATGAAGCTGAGTAAAAAATGCTTTTTAACTGCGAGAAAGGTATTTTTTAGAAAGATACATGCAGGTCTTCTTACAGTATTTATTTAAAACATTCTGTACATTACTAATTTAAATATATATATATATTAACTTATCCTTGATTACACGAATGATCTAACAAAGCTGCATAATTGTACATTTCGATAACCAGGACACCATAAGATGGCAAATCGAATACCAGCACAAAAACTAATTATGTATTAGAAATGTAAACCCAGGGGTGATTCTGGTCCGAATTTTCCGAAAAATTAAGGCAATGATTTCCGAAAATTAAAAAAAAATATCAGTCATAAATGCGAAAATTCTAACGTAAAATGTATCGGTATTACGGCAAATGATTGCCAAAAAAATCAATCTCGTTATTCGTTCGAAGAAAAGTCACCAATTTTGTCCAAGGATCGTGAGAAAAACGTAACTTTCGTCAGAGAATCGCGAAAAAACGACAAATTTCGTCAAAAACATTGCGAAAAACGACAAATTTCGACAAAAAAAAAATGCAAAATTTGTCAATAGATCGCGAAAAACGGCAAATTTCGTCAAAAAATCGCGAAAAAAACCACAAATTTGATCAAAAGATCGCGAAAAAATGGCAAATTTTGTCAACAGATCGCAAAAAAACAACGGCAAATTTTGTCAACAGATCGCGTAAAACGGCAAATTTCGTCAAAAAATCGCGGCGTGAGTGTCCCCCCAGGTAATTCTTTTTTTAATTCAGAATCAAACCTAATGATGGAAGATTTTTAAAGAAAAAATTACCGTATTATTTGACACAAAATCTGACAGAAAAATATGAAACTTCTTATTTCACTAGGGGTATCTAAAACTGGTAATTTCGTTTAAAATTGCCAAAAATATCAGCACTTATGACACCAGGTATCAGCAACAACAAATTAAATATTGACTTGAAGGTTCACACATTACGCTTATTGCTGATTAATTTGTTTTATATCTTTTAGGACAATTGGAATAACACTGCTTTATTCTATATTTACGTTTTTGAGGTTTAAATAAATTGCCTTCATCATAAAAATAAGTGAAATTCTTGAAAGATAACAAATGAGGTTATAACATGGCAGCTTGTTACAAATACTTTCGTTTTATTGGAGTCTTGGTGAGATAAAGAAATGCTTGAGCATACGAATACACAAGCAATTTGTTCGATATTTAAACTTTATTTAATATGTACAGACTAAACTGAACAAAAATAAGTATTTTATCTAATATATAAAATCAGAAACTATTCATTTCACGCATAAACAAGCATAATTCTTGATCAGTTTTATTTTCATATCTTTTTAAGACATTCTGTAAGATATCACACTTCCTTAAACCCAAATTGTGCCAATGCTGTTTTAAAATCAATCAAGTAAAATACCGAAAAATAAATAGATTACCACACTTGACAATGTAAAATATATTTTGCTAAAAACTTTGGTGCAAGGCTAAAATTGGCATCTCTATAACCGAAAAGTAGCTCAAGAACTTGATTAATTTAAACCATGTAAATCAAAATTATCTTTCTAGAGTCTGAAAGGAAGATTATTATTATACAGTAGAAGATCTTTATAACGCAAACCTAAAAACACGAGGTTGTGCGTTATATAGAATTTTGCGCTATATAGATCACATTTCACACATCATTAAATTTAGCTTGTAAAACATGGCCAAATATGTGTGAAACATACCAAAATACATTAGAGTATCTTTATATTGCATTCTTTATTACCAGGAGTTGTGCAGATTATAATTTTTGCATAATATAGATCATTCCACACATTGTTATTTTTACTTTATAAAGATTGTCCAAACATAGCTGTATCAAATCATAGCAATTTTTTCAGTAATTAGCTCTGAATTAAGGAGATAAAGTTAAACTAATGTATCAGATTTAGTCCTCTAGAGAATAGCAACTATTTATAATGTAAGAATTCAGGTGTTTCGTAACTGAAAATTCATTGTTTACATCTGAGAAGTTGTGCATTATATGGAGAATTGGGTTATAAAGATCTTCTACTGTATTACTGAAAAGTCATTACTATTAAACATATTTTAAGTGAATATCTTAATGGATTATCGAGAACACAATCTTACTGCCTTTACAAACTAAGGACTCAATTAAATTATTGGATTTATGTTGCTGTATTTTAATATCTCCAACTGTGGCAAAATATTTAAAAATGAAGATATTTAAAGGGAGAATTCTCTAAAACGCTGATGTTTAAAAGTGGTTAAGAATTCAATTACAAGTTTACAAATAAAAGTTGTATGTGGACTGATGCATGTATCTATTATTTTCAGAATTTTTAAAACATTTTAAAAACTTAGCTTGAAAAAAAATGTCATACTATTAATTAATCAAAATCTATTGCTAGGTAAATTTTAAGGAAAAAAAAGGGGGGGTGGCATAATTTCAATTTCACATTTAATAATCTGCTTCATAACAGCAGCAGCAGAAAGCCAAAGCTCTCTGCCACCACTTTACCTTTTTAGGTGGCGTGGGTGCCACCTCTTCCTCCTCTGGTTCTTCTTCAGCTTCTTCCTCTTCCTCCCAGCCCCAGCTCTCCACTTGACTCCAGGAAGCTGCCCGACCTAAATAGAAAGAATCATTAGGACACCATATATCAATACTCCCCTCCATATTTACCTGATCCTGGTGCCGACTGGAGAAAAGTGCTGGAAGTGACACGCAACGAGATGAATCCATGTCTTCAGTTATTTCAGCAAGTTAAGAATTTCAGCAGGTTATCTAGAAAGGAATAATAAAAATGATATTCAAAACTTATTGTTTATTTTATTTGTTGTTGTTTACAATAAGCATACAAATGATTGATTATTGTTGTATATTATGATGTGATGAATGATCATTTGTAAAACATGCAACTCTGTCATATATTATGATTTTTACTGACAGATCATAATATAACAGAATTCTTTTGTGTGTCTCTTTGTATAAATTCTACTTATTCTATACCCCTGAGAAAGCATGTTCTAGTCCAGGGTCGGCGAACCTTTTCACATCCTCATGCCAATTTGTTTCAGAAAGTTTTTCCAAGGCACCATGACGTGCCAACAACCCTATATTTAGAAACCAATATATTTTAGAGATTTAAAAAAGCATTTATAAAAACAAAGTTAATTTTGCTGTTACTGATTTTCGGAAATGTTTCCAAGTAGTTTTTATCGAGTATTAATCTGCGTTCTCAACCCGGAACATAAGTTTTTGGGATGCTGTCAATTCAAGTAAAAATTTTCCTGTTCATGCAAACATGTTTCACAGACAAGCATGTTTGATTAACAGCATTTAACATTAAAATTAATATTATCGTGTTGCTGTTGAATGTATAAATTTAGTTACACAGCTGAAAATAGTTAATTGAGTATGGATAGCATCGTAAAAACCTATATTCCGGGTTGAGAAAACAGATTAGTTGACCGGGTCCGTGATAAAACCTTAAATGAATACCAAATAAAAAATACTGATAATTAGTTATGAAAGTGCTCTTAAGAAAACATTATAAAAAAGCTTTTGAAAATTTTAAAAATATAAAGGTATAAAGGTTGTTTTAAATATATACAGTCCGTGAAAAATTATGTCAAAAATGTTGTTATCTGGTTGTAAATTAAATGTTTTCCTCCTGGGGAAAAGAACCCTTTTTCAAACTCTACAGAAGAGGAACTCCCCCTCCCATTTCCCTTTCCATTTCTGCTTTAAAAGAAAAAGTGAAAGTGCCTCCCTCCCTTCCCCTTGCAATCACCAATACCTTTTGTTCATCTCTCTCTCAAACAAAGCAGGTGGAAGAATGAATGCTCCCTCCAGGAAGGGGAAATAAGAATAGAATTAAGAAGAATTTAGAAGGAGTATTTCCTAGCAGCAGGGTTGGGAGCAGTACAGGCCAGTAGGCGAGGTATTATTTCCCCAGCATTCTTGATTCTTCTTAATTCTATTTCCTGTTTTATTCACCCTTCAAAAAAAGCTGATGCATAACACAGTAAGGGCGGATTTGCACTGAAAAATTAAGACTTTTGCTTCTCGCTTTAATACAGGGTGTCCATAAAAGAACTCCGGGGGTTTAAAAAAATCATATCGAGTTAACGGTATGAGTTAGATCAGGTCAATTAATTTAGAAGAAATCAGTAGCTCATCAAATTTTATCCACGCCAGTTTCAGTTTTTAATTTTTGTAGCGCCAGAGGTGGATTGCCAAATAGGCTGAGTAGGCTGAAGCCTAGGGGCCCGGCGTTAAATTTGTGACCCCCCCCCTTTTTTTTTTTTTTTTTTTTTTTTTTTGTCCTTAAAAAATATGTATGTATATATATGTATATGTGCGCGTGTGCATGTTTATGTTTGTATATATATGTTGTATGTCAATGTGTATACATATAGAGCAGGAGGGGGGATGGGCAATGTGTTAAGCCTGGGAGCCCGGTAGGTGGTTAATCCGCCTCTGGGTAGCGCTGCGCGTCATTGACCTTGAAGTAACGTAACAGACGCTCATTCCATTCAGTTAATGCAGTGCGATGGCGACGCCACAACAAAAGGCTCAGTGTGTGTATGGTTTATAGAAACTGGATCTGTTACCATTGTACAGCGGAACTTTCGGCGCGAGTATGGTGGTAATGCGCCTACGGACAAAACCATTCGTCAATGGCTACGTGCGTTTAAAGAAACGGGAACAGGGTTTTACTAGCAAGTTTTTGTGCCCAGGGCACTTTCAATTTTTCGTGCCCCCTTAGATTGGTTGATTTACTGATAGTATTTTTTTTTTTCATATAGCACGCTTATTCTAAAGGTGTCAACTCAAAAAACTACCCTAATTTCCGGTCTATAATCCACGGATCAAACAATTATGGTTCGACCCAGAAATTTTATATAATGTAGCTTAAATATTTAACTTAAATTTTTAAATAAAATTTCTGGGTCATACATAATTATAGGCCGAAAATTACGGTACGTTTTCCGAAAAATTGAAAAACGGTTCCAGGAATAAAAATAAAATATTTTTCTATTATTTATTTAAATGTACTTTTAACCATAGATTGAGATATATTTTTGTCATTTTATCGTATTAATATCTCAAATATCACATTTTTTTCAGCTGTGTCACTTTTCGAAAAAATGTGCAATATGATACAATTGAATGATTTGATAAATACAGCACATGAATTACTAGAAAATGTTGTTAAGAAGTCTACTTATTAATGATGTTATTATTATTAAATTATAAAATCAAGCTGATACTGAGTGCAAACAAAAGTGCTAAAAGAAATAAAAACGTTGTCACAATTATGATTTTTTAAAATGGAATTTTAGATGAAATTATGAAAAATTTCGTGCCCCTCAGAAATTTCGGGCCCCGGGTGCCCGTGCGATAGTCAGGGCCGGAACGGGAAGTGTGTTGTTAAAACAAACATCGCCTGGTACGCCACGAGTGTCAGAAGATAATGTCGATACCATTGTGGTATCATTTGGATGTATGCCGTGAAACAAACACATTAAAATCTACTAAATGTTGTAAAAATCTTGATAAATTTACCTTTAAGTACATATGTATGTTACGGCCAAAACCCGAAGTTCGGCCAATTCGCGAATTGGCCGAGATTCCTGGCTAAAGCTCGAAGTAATATGAAATGAACAATGCATTTCGGATTTTGGCCGGCCAATTCGCAATCCTTGGCCAATATACGAAATGGGGATCCAAGGCTGTCCGATAGGTGACGCACACGTGCTTAAACAGAGGATACAGGGGGCAAAACCCCCTCCCTGATTAGGAAAAATAGTAAACTGTTTCAATTCTTTATTTTTAATATGTGTTGTTATATTTCTGTATTATGCTGATGTACTTAAAAAATGTTTTGCACGTAGAGTTCTGATAAAAAAAAATAATAATGCATCTCGTTTATTTCGTGTTTATATTCTCTCTTTAACAGAAGTAAACTTGTCGGTTGTGCCAATCACAAAACATTCTTCTATCTCATACATGTTAATACTTCAAAAGTCGTATTTTTTTAAATTATGTATATTTTCTAAAAAAAAAATGAGAAGAATTTTGCATTGATAAGTGAGACATTTTGTATAAACTTGTTTTTCGGGATCTCCGACCCCTAAAACTTTTAAATCCGTAGGAAACCGAAAGTCGAAAAAATTTTCCGATTACAATATTTTTTTTCTGTTATAGATAGAAGAAAGTAAAAATTAGATTAAGTTACATCTGTTCGAAAATATTGCCCCTTCCTGATATTGTTCTGCGTACTCCCATGTTAACAAATAAATATATCCAGTGTTTTGTATAGGTAAAATTAGTTTCATGATGAATATCTAATAAATAAAACCAACATAAAGAAAAGCACAATCACATTTAATTTCAATCCTATGCGTTGGCCTTGTTATATTTCCTTCTCCTTTTTTCCCTACTAAAATAAGTTTTCTTATGAAGTCTTGAAATATTTGAAACGTAAATTTACATTGTTCATTCTGTTTTTTAAACGTCGCATAATCATCGTAGCGCAAGAGTATTTGTATTTATCATATAGGTCACTTCGTGCACGTATATCGTTAATTAATAAGGTAATCACTGTAATGGAGTCACTTACAAAACGGGACCTTGTGCAATTCGCACTTATAATTTGTTAATACGGCAATCACTCTAAAATGTTTTCCTGAAAAATGAGGCTCCCTGCCGATTGCGCTCGTAAACCGTTAAAATAATGATAATTAAAACGGACACCTTTATATAATGGGGATTGTGGGCTTCGCGCCTATTAACCTTTTAAATTGTGATCAGTATAACGGGGTCCCTTAATTTAATGGGACTTTTTGTGCTTCGCGACCATTAAAAGGCTAATTTAATGACGGAAGAACACCCGCTCGCTAATATTAATCCTATGGGAGATTTTTTTTTTTAAATATCTCTTTTATGTGTCAATATTTTTAAGTTTCTTTTGCATTGGGTAGCTGAGGTCGATCTCTACGCAGACCGTTTTTTGATTTTTCGATTTTGTTTACAGATTATTTTTATTAAGATACTTTCACTTTCGAAACCGGTTCCAAAAGTGAGAGTAGCCTCATTATAAAAAAAAAACCCTGTGAACAAAATCGAAAAAGTAAAACAAATGACTGCGTGGAGATCAATATCAGCTATCCAAGGAAAAACCAATCATTTAAAAATATTGAAATACAAACGAGATATTTAAAAAAATTCCCCTAGGATTAATATTAGCCAGTGTGTGTTTTCGCGCGAGTGAAGTATCCTCTTAACTGTTACTAAAGCTATCACTAAAATATGGTTTTGTGCTCTTCTAGACCTTTAATCTTTAATACGGCAATCACCGGGTCTCTACTCTTCGCGCACAAAAATCGTTCATAATTTATGGCAAACATCAATTTATGGAAGAAAATGTGTGTTTTCTCTTAAACATAATTCCATTTTTTTCTGATAGAAACATATTGTAAAACATTTGGGTCTGATATCAGTATCAGAGGAATGAAATACCAATGTAAATTTTGTCATTTGGACACAATCGTAGTCAAATATTGCCCTTTTCTGAATAAAAAAATTTATTTTCAGTCGAATGTCTTTTAAAAATGACGTCATCATCACAGGTGAAAGCAATTTCTTGTATTGAAATTTTGGTACCTAATTTCAGAGTGGGCAGAGTGAAAAAAAATCTGAAAATAATTTCATTTTGACGCAATCATATAGGAAAATGCTGCAGTTTCATGTTTTTAAATGAATGCTTTCTTTTGATATATGATGTTAGTTCAATTTTAATGCCCTTGACAAACACCATTTTTTCAAATTAACATTTTGTTTTTTATCGTTATAATAAAATGTCATCAATGAAGATACAAGAAAGAAAAATCATATGCGTCAAGCATAGATTATGAAATATTGTGCAACACTTATAGAATATTTTAACAAAACCGTTTAATAAGGTGAAAAAGATACTCAAGTAAACATTTTAGGAAACACATAACACATTTGAAAGCCATATTTCAGCCACTACTGTACATAGCCGGAGAAAAACTAATTATTTTGTGAAACCCTGTATATGATGTACTGATTTGTATATATTCTACATAGTATTCTAAAATTTAATTTAGTTAGAAAACCCATAACACGGTTGAAAATACACCTTCAGAAAATTCTATCAATGGGCAGAAATGTACTTGAATTATTTTGTAAAGACCAGTATATTACCTGCAGGTTTTTATACACGTCTATATACAATATTAAGCTACAATTTAATTTAGGCAAAAATACACATAAAACTACTGAAATCACACTTCCAGGAATTACTTTTCATAGGCAGCCAAGTATCAAGTTATTTGCATGTCCCTGTATATGATATAATTTATATTCTAAAAGCTTCTCTTAGTAATCTAAATACTATATTTGCGCTTGAAAATGCATAATTCAAATTAAAAAGCATATTTAATGTAACTTTTTAAAATCACAATAGTAAAGCTTAAGAATTATTTTGTTTAGCCCTGTATAGGATTAATAGAATTTATACACACCACGTAGTATGCAAAAATTAAGTAAACTTAAAAACGTATAACTGAAAACGCACTTCCAGCAATCATCCCTAATAGATAATACTTCCGATACAGTACTGTATTCAAAATCAATTATGTGTCCCTGTAAATGAACAATGATTGATATACACATTATATTCTACAGAAAAAATTCTTTGTAGTAAAAATCAGCAATGGATATCAGTTTCAGCATATTTGAAATAATGAAACATAATTAAAATACGCTGCAAACATTTTCCCCCGTACACCATTATGTAAAAGAATTATTTTGGGTGACCCTGTAAATCAATGATAAATTATTTGTGCTCCTTATTCTACAGAAGCATGTTTTAGTGCATCTCAGAAATTCATATTTTATTATGTTTGTAACAGTGTAACACCATTAAGGCACGCCGCAATTGATTTTCCCCATAGACCATTAAGTCACATATTACTTTTGACTCCTGTACATGAATTATAAACTCTACATACTTTATTTTCAATACTGAACTTGTCAAGCACTTACATTCAAGCTGCCCAACTACCCATAGCTATTTCGGGAACTGGCCGACGGCATCTGGCCAATTCGCGAACTGGCAGACAGCCTCTGGCCAATTCCCGAATTGGCCGATTTCGGGCTTTGGCCGTAACATATATAACATTAACCTAATTTTATGATTTAACTAAAAATTTTTGCTTCAAAACTCCGGAGTTCTTTTATGGACACCCTGTATCTTAGATAAAATATAATAATAATTTATGGTGTTAATTTATCATGCTCGTCTGCACAAAACATGTTTGTTGAACATGAAAATTTTTACTCCAGAATGGATAACATCCGAAAAACATGTATTCCGGTTTGAGAAAACTGATTTAATAATAGACTGTAAAAACTGCAAACGTCTCAAAAATCAGTGGCAGCAAAATAAACTTTCATTTCATAAATGCCTTTTTTAAACCTGGAAAATATATCAATTTCTGAGGTTTCTAAAGAAACAGAACGCTTTTCGGAATCGTGGGCAACTCGGAAGAGGGTATTGTATATTTTTGCCCTTTGCTATATTTTGTTTCGTAGGTTAACTCCTTCAGCCCTGATTTTTTTTTTCAATTTTGGGAAAAAATTACTGTTATGCTAACAAAATTAAAAATAGCTATCGGAATCACAGAAGTTAATGAAAGTTAACGAATGCGTTCTTTACCAAAACCTCACAAATGTAGCTATTTTGCGTGTTTTTCATATAACAATAGTCTAAGGAAGAATTTTTGAAGACGTTTGGAAAATGTCGTATTACAACTAAATTAAAAAAGCATAAAAAATTAGTAATATTTTTTATCTTTTATCACAAATTACCAATTCGGAAAAGGATTCCCAAATTTTAATTTAAAGAGTGGAACGTATGTTTTAATTAAAAGAAATGCCAACGGCTTGCTAATAATTATGAAAATTACTATTATTATTATTATTACTAAATGCTAAACATAAGTGAAGTCATAATAGGAAATGTAGAGATTCATACTATCACTATTAGGTGCTCTAATTAATAAAAATAACGTTTAAGAGAAAATAATACTCAATAAAAGATATGTCCTATTAGTAGGACGTCAGGGCCGAAGGGGTTAAGAAACATTTTTTTCTATTTTTAGAGTGTATATCTCTAAATCTAATAACCAGTTTGGGAATTAACTTTTGGTCAACGATAAGAAGGGACACACTTGGGAAAAACAAGGTTGTTCCTCTTGGTATATGCTCCTTTCGGCGAATATTCAACAGTGATCACGACTCGTGTCACAAACTGCAGATAATATGTAAATAAACAAGTATAAATTAAAAAAAATCCCTAATGGTTCGGCCTACAGGCACAGGTAGATTTCGAAGACGCAGACAGTGGGGCGCCTGTTTGTTGGGAATTGCGGAAGAAATGACCTTTTTGCCATGATGCGACAGTTGAAACCGCCCACTTCGAAACCTAACTTGTTTGCAGGAAGAGCCGGCAGGGATTTTTTTTCTGTTTTTTTTTTTTTTTTTTTTTTTTTCTCTATAAGGGTTGGTTCTATAAAAAACTTGTCAACAAAAAAGTTTTAGATAATAATAAGAATATTTATAATAAATTTAAGCGGATTTAATATCTTTTGAATTGACGAAGTTATGAATTTTTTTCTCCTAAAACCGACCTCCACCCCCCCCTCCCTCCCCTTGGGGCCATTTTTAATGATATCAAAAATCTGCCATACATAAATTTTCAGCCCTTTTCCTAGAAGTAATAATAACTTTAAACGGATTCGATACGTATCTATGGGTTTTTTTTGTTTTCACAAAAAGCTTCCCCCCCCCTCCCCCCATTGGTTCGATTTTGCCCATTAACGAACTTGACCGGGATTTTATGCCCTTTGAGTTTATGTATCAGTTTGGAAGAGATTTGTGCAGAATTATTGCAGTTATCGTGTCCATAAAAAAAATGACATAGGTAGATAGATAGATAGATAAAGTTTTAACTGGGGGTGGTTTTGGGTTCTGGGAGTCATGATCGGCGTAGTTCTGCAAAATTCGCACAGACCGCTGAGAAGTGAAATGAATGGTATCCCGTTTACTCATGTTACCCAACTAGATTGGCAATCATCCATAATCGAGATACCATCCATTTCGATTAGCAGTGGATTGTGCAACATCCTTCACTGCTTGGTCAGCTGGCTGGCAACGTCATTATATGTACCATCTCTATCATATAAATACAAATCATTTAAGCAAAAATTGGTTGTAAAAAAGGGACTCTGCCTCCCACACTATAAATAAAAAGAAAAGTGCCCAGTTATTACTGATGGCATTGAGCTCACAGGCTATTAACACTAAATGTATATTATACTCTTATTTCAAAGAATAATGCCCCTCGAAAAATAAGGAAACCAACAATAAATTAAGGGGGAATTAGCACACCCCCGTTCCCACTTTTTATACTTAACCAATGAACCCCCAGAACTAATCAGAGAAGCGCTTTATCACAATAAATCTATATACAAAATTTGAAGCAAATCGGCTTATTCTGCATGAAAAACCCAATTATCTAAATTAAGGGGGTTAGCCCCCCGTCCCCCACTTTATACTTAACCAATGAACCAACAAAACTAATCAGGTAAGCGCCTTATCACAAATGGACCTGTATGCGAAATTTGAAGCACATCGGATACTTCTGCATGAAAATCCAATTTATCTAAATTAAGGGGGGGGGGGGGGGTTAGCCCCATTACCCTCCTTTATACTTAACCAATGAACCCCCAAAATTAATCAGTGAAGGGCTTTATCACAATGAACCTGTAAACAAAATCTGATGCGCATCGGATAATTCTGTCTGAAAAACCCATTTATGTAAATTAAGGGGCGTTTAGCTCCTCGCCCCCCCCCCTTTATACTTAACCAATGAACCAACAAAACTAATCAGGGAAGAGCTTTATCACAATGAGCCTATAAACAAAATTTGAAGCACATCGGATAATTCTGTCTGGAAAACCCATTTATATAAATTAAGGGGAGGGGATTAGCCGGTCCCCCCTTTATGAACTAACCATTGAACCAACAAAACTAATCAGGAAAGCGCCTTATCACAATCAACCTGTATACAAAATTTGAAGCACAACGGATAATTCTGCATGGAAATCCCATTTATCTAAATTAAGGGGGGAATTAGCCCCCGTTCCCCCCTTTATACTTAACCAATGAACCTCCAAAACTAATCAGGGAAGCGCCTTATCACAATGAACCTATAACCAAAATTTGAAGCAAAACGGATATTTTTATCGAGTTATCGCGTTACGTACATACATACAGAACGGGCGGGCACATAAGCTCTCAGGCTTTGATAGCCTGTGAGCTAATAAATAAAAATGACAATTCTAGCGGAACAGATGTCGCAGACGCACCGGAGTTGGCGCATTTTATTTTGGCGCTACACATTTTTATTACACACACATTTTCTCCCCCACACATTATATTTATTTACACACGCTTAATTTTATTATAAAACACATATTTTATTATAAAACCCTAGGTTGCCAAACGAAGCAAAAATTGCCGAATTACCAAACCAGTCAAAAAATCGCCATTTTAGTTTATCGCCAAAGTTTGGCTTCTTAAAGTTAATCTTCCGTTATCAGATCCGTAGCAGCAGCCAAATGGTTAATTTGTGCAATTCTGATTTAACGCAAGTGGGGTTTTTAACACTATCCAACATAGTTGAAAAGAGTTTATGAATGATTATGTATTATGAGTTTATGTAGGCACACATCCAAATGGTATTCAACCTCTTCGACTGCGTCGTCTCAACGATATTTTCGATTGGGTTTGTCTGTCTGTCCGTCCGTGCTACACAGGTGGACCCACAGTGCCCCAAAAATGACCCACTAATAGAATTTTCTTGGACATGTGACCTAGCCCAATAATTTTCTCGTGCCCAAAAACCGTAAGATAAAAAATTTAGTTCAAATTGTCTGAGCCGTTTTTAAGATAAAAATAGCTTGACCCATGACCAAAATGACCCACTAATCCGATTTTCTTGAGCATGTGACTTAGCCCAATGATTTTCTCGTGTCCCAAAACCGTAGGATACAAAATTTAGTTCAAATCGTCTGAGCCGTTTTTAAGAGAAAAATAGCTTGACCCATAACCCAAATGACCCACTAATCTAAATTTCTCGAACATGTGACCTAGCCCAATAGTCTTCTCGTTCCCTAAAACTGTAGGATACTAAATTTAGTTCAAATCCTCTGAGCCGTTTTTAATATAAAAATAGCTTGACCCATAATGACCCACTGTTCGGATTTTCTCGAACATGTGACCTAGCCCAACAGTCTTCTCGTGCTCGAAAACCATAGGATGCAAAATTTAGTCTAAATAGTTTGAGCCGTTTTTTAAATAAAATTAGCTTGACCCACGGTGACCCTAAAATGACCCCCTAATCGAATTTTCTTGAACATGTGACATAACCCAATGATTTTTTAGTGCCCGAAACTCGAAGGTTACAAAATTTAATCCAAAAATCGTTATAGCCGTTTTTTAGATAAAATTAATTTGACCCGTGTTGACCCAAAAATGATCCACTAATCGAAAGTTCTCGAACATGTGACCCAGCCCTATATTCTTCTCATGCCCGAAAATAATAGCAGGTAAAATTTAGTCAAAATCGTTTGAATCGTTTTTAACACTTTCTAACCTAGTTGAAAAGTGTTTATGACTTCGGTTTGTCTGGCCGTCTGTCCGTACTTTAACTCCCGTAAATATGCTCGTACTGCCCTGCAATTTTTATATGTTACTGTCGTTATCTATAGCATGTTCCCTATTTCAACTGAAGTGTGTAGCACTTATAGTTTTTTTACAGGGACACTCAAAATAATTCTGTTACATGGCGGTCTATGGCGAAAAATCATTTGTAGTTTATTTTAATGATGTTACGCAATTTCAAACACATTGTAATTGATATATATCACTAAGGTGCATTACAAGAAGCTTAATATGGAATAGGGTGTGCATAGAACTTATAGTTACTTTACAGGGACAGTCAAAAGAATTCCATTACATTACGTCTATGGAGAAAAATCGTTTGCGGTTTAATTAAATAATGCTTCACTATTTTAAACGCATTGAAATTTATCTATATCACTAAGGTGCATTACAAGAGGCTTACTACAGAATATTGTGTGTATAATAGTCATCGTTCATTTACAGGGACACACAAAAGAATTCTCTACTGTCTGTTAACAATAATTCTTGGAAGTGCATTTTAAGTTGCTGAAAGCGATTTTAAATTTAACTCATTTTTTGTCTATTACTTCATGTGTATAAATTCTGTAGATCATATACAGGACAGCACAAAAGTTCGCGAACACATTTCAGTTTATTGACAGAAACTCCAGAAGAAGAATTTTAAACTGTGCTACGCGTTTCCCAACTAAACTAAAATTTAGCATCCTATGTAGTATATATACAAATCTATCGATCATATACAGGGCTGAATAAAAGTATTCGGATATTTTTTCGAATATTGTATATGTTGGAAATATATGCTGGAAATTACTGAAATTACGTTTTAGGTAGATTTCGTAAGAAATACTACCTATTACATTCTCACCTAAGTTGGAAATTTTGCAGATCTACGCCGATCATGACTCCCAGAACCCCAAAACACCCCCAGTTCAAAACTTTATAAAAAACCAGTTCTGGGGGTTCATTGGTTAAGTATAAAAAGTGGGAACGGGGGTGGGCTAATTCCCCCTTAATTTATTGTTGGTTTCCTTATTTTTCGAGGGTTATTATTCTTTGAAATAAGAGTATAATATACATTTAGTGTTAATAGCCTGTGAGCTCAATGCCATCAGTAATAACTGGGCACTTTTCTTTTTATTTATAGTGTGGGAGGCAGAGTCCCTTTTTTGCAACCAATTTTCGCTTAAATGATTTGTATTTATATGATAGAAATGGTACATGACGTTGCTAGCCAGCTGACCAAGCAGCGAAGGATGTTGCACAATCCACTGCTAATCGAAATGGATGGTATCTCGATTATGGATGATTGCCAATCTAGTTGGGTAACATGAGTAAACGGGATACCATTCATTTCACTTCTCAGCGGTCTGTGCGAATTTTGCAGAACTACGCCGATCATGACTCCCAGAACCCAAAACCACCCCCAGTTAAAACTTTATCTATCTATCTATCTATCTATCTATCTATCTATGTCACTTTTTTATGGACACGATAACTGGAAAAATTCTGCATAAATCTCTTCCAAACTGATACATAACATCAAGGGGCATAAAATCTCGGTCAAATTCGTTAATGGGCAAAATCTAGCCAAGGGGGGGCGGGGGAATGGGGGGCTTTTTGTGAAAACAGAAAAATTTATACTGACAATTTATACTTTTATACTGACAAGTTTTTTATAGGACCAACCATTATAGCAAAAAAAATAATAATAATAAATAAATAAAAAAAAAAAAAAAAAAATCCCTGCCGGCTCCGCCTGCAAACAAGTTATTTTTCGAAGTAGGCGGTTCCAACTCCCGCATCTTTTCGAAACTGATACATAAAATAAAGGGGCATAAAATCACGGTCAAGTTCGTTAATGGGCAAAATCGAACCAAGGTGGGGGATGGGGGGGGCTTTTTGTGAAAACAGAAAAAAACCCATAATTTCTTAATTATGATACGTATCGAATCCGTTTGAAGTTATTATTACTTCTAGGAGAAGGGCCGAAAATTTATATATCACAGATTTTTGATATAATTAAAAATTGCCTTAAGGGGGGGGGGGGGTAGAAGAAAAAAATTCATAACTTCGTCAATTCCCAAGATTTCAAATCCACTTAAATTTATTATAAATCCTCTTAATATTATCTAAAACTTTTATACTGACAAGTTTTTTATAGGACCAACTCTTATAGAAAAAAAAATCCCTGCTGGCTCCGCCTGCAAACAAGTTAGGTTTCGAAGTAGGCGGTTCCAACTGCCGCATCATCGCAAAAAGGTCATTTCTTCCGCAATTCCCGACAAACAGGCGCCCCACGGTCTGCGTCTTCGAAATCTACCTGTGCCTGTAAGCCGCGCCGTCAGGGATTTTTTTTTAAATATGTTATTCGTTTTCCAAATTGTTTACTTAGATGTTTTCTTTCAGCTTATTAAACGGTAATGATTTGTAAAATTATTTTGGAAGCGTTGGAAAGTGTTACATAATCTATGCTTGACGCATGATTTTTCGTTCTTGTTTAGATTCAATTAGCTTGACCCTGACCCACGGTGACCCAAAATAACCCACTTATCGAATTTTCTCGAACATGTGACTTAGCCCAATCGTTTTCTGATGCCCCAAAATGGTAGGATACAAAATTTCATCAAAATCGTTAGAGCCGTTTTTAAGATAAAGTTTGCATAATCACATACAAGATTTGCTCGTATTAGAATATACAAGCAGGGAAGACCGAGCTATGCTCAGTCAAAATTAGCTTTGAGTTCAAATACCACCATTTTTAGATCAAATTAGCTTGACCCACAGTGACCCACTAATTTCTCGGACATATGACCTCACCCAATGATATTCTCGTGCCCGAAATTCGTAGGATACAAAATTTAATCAAAATCGTTAGAGCCGTTTTTTAGATAAAATTAACTTGACCCGCGTTGACCCAAAATTGACCGACTAATCGAAAGTTCTGGAACATGTGACCCAGTCCAATAGCCTTCTCGTGCCCGAAAATTGTAGGATACAAAATTTAGTCAAAATCGTTTGTACCGTTTTTTTAGATATAATTAGCTTGACCCTGACCCAAAATGGCCCACTAATCGAATTTTCTCGAACTTATGACCTAGCGCAATGGTTTTCTGGTGCCTCAAAACAATAGGATACAAAATTTCGTCAAAATCGTTAGAGCCGTTTTTAAGATAAAATTTGCCTATATATATAACCACTAGCACACACACAAGATTTGCTTGTATTAGAATATATGATGATAGAAGATGATCTTGGGAATGTCACCGATTGTGGGAACGAAACTAGTAGGTCTGTTTATTAAAAGATTTTTTTAGTCTTTATATGCAATGTAATCATTTTTGCCATGTGTAATTTTATTTTGATCATATAATAAGTGAAAATTTTCTTATATAATTTTAAAACACGACTCTTTGATTTTGACAATGACGATTTTACCAACATTTTACACTCAGAAAAATAAATTAATTTGGTTTTCTTTCTAGATTCAAACCAAGTTTGCTTAAAACATTCTCTTAAATTCTTCGTATCCAAAGTTAATTATACTTTGTACTTTATTATTGTACGGACTTTCTAATTTTCGAAACCAACTTTCATGTGCCAAAATTCGGTAAGACATTATAACAGTGTTAACCATTTTTTTTTTTGTGTGGAGGTGAGGGGGTGGGGAGTGAAATTATAATATTATACCCAAGTATGGTAAAATTATGAATTTACAATTTCTGTCTGAACTATGAAAATCAGTGGAGTCCGTATGATACGCAAATATACCTAAAGAAGCACTTAGAAGGGAAACAACCCTTGTGAAATCCTATGGAAAACATCGAAATACTGTTTTTTCTTTAGGAAACTACTGAAACGATTTAAACATTAAAAAAAATAGTTTTAGCTATAACTAAACAATAAATTAGGTAAGAAATAAAAAATGCAATTGTTTTAAAATTTCACAAACACAAAAATTCTAGGATGTTTTTCTTAATTAGCTTTACTAAAAAGAAAATTGATTTTCCAGAAAAAACAAAACGATCCAAATATAGCTAAGTATAATACAATAAATAAAAATAAAATAAATAAAACAAAAAATATTGAAATCGCTTGAGTAGTTTCCGAGAAAAGGGTACGCCAATAGAAGGTGTTTTCCATAAGATTTTGAAACTGTTATTGCCCCTTAAGATCTTCGAAGTAACAGCCCCAGGAGTGATTTGGTTACCACCCATACCCTTCAGCCTTAGGCTCAATTAATTTCCCTCCCATTCATTGGCGCATGTCAGAAACACGCACTTTAAGTTAGTACTTAAGGTACTTTCATGTTATAGCAGCCCCCAAGGATGAATAGCCAAGCGACCAAGATTTATCGCCTAATTATAAAGCATATATGAAATTATTATTTCAATATATGATATCTCATCAAAAACGTCACCTGTAAAAATTGCAGCCAAGTCTCGTGACTCTTTTTCCGTAAAAAGTTCTGAAATCGTGTAAAGCCAGCTATCTTATTAACTCTGAAAGTTTCATTCACAAAATTTTCATTCACACTTTAGCGAAATCGTAACTGCACCCTTAGCGTAATCGTAATTACGGGGGCCGCTATAACAAGAAAGTGCCCTTTTTTCCTCCTACTACTTTCCTATAACCGAGTCCCAGATCAGGATTGGCGACAAAGAGGTTAAGTCTTCCATAATCGGATCAGATCCCATGGGAAGAGTTGTTGTCAAACGTGACCACCAATAGTATCAAATATGTAAATATTACTGCATATATGTAAATACTGACGTATTATCCGGTGTAATGTATTTTAAGTTATGAAAAAATACTACAGTGTGAACAAATAAATACTTTATTAAAATATGTCAAAAATATCAAGTAAAATTATGTAATTAAATAAGTTAAAAAAAATCGCATTAAAAAAGATAATTTTATTTTGCCACTGTGGCGTAGTAAAGAAAATCCGCAGCATTGCGTAAACAAAGCAGGTACATGAAGAAAGACTCTGAAATCCTTTCTATCATCATGTGTGGCTTGAAAAAATAAAAACAAAACAAAGAGATTAATTCAAAATATTATATTTAAGACTCTTATAAATTATTAGAATTAATTGATAGACAAAGTTTATTTATTTATTTTTTTTAAATTTTAATTTGTACAACTTCAAACTTTCCTCCCTATATTTTCTAATTTATCTCTGGTTCATTTTAAATGTCAAATCTAGGACAAAATAAAACGAACTCTTTTTTTTCTAGAAAAATATTCAATTTATAAACGAAACTTTTTGAATGTTGCATTATCTATAATGCAATAAAAGTATCAAAAAGTTTCGTTTGTATTCCCAGAGTGACATATATTAAATGCCAAAAGAAATTTGTAACGAATGAATTCTGTTTAAATGTTAAGCATTCGGATTACAAAAAGTAAATTTTAAATCAAATTTCAATTCTAAATGTATTCCTCATATTTTTTTTTTTTTTACTAAAAAATGATTAAAAATTAAAAAAATTCCCCAGTTCTCAGATATTAAATTAAAAAAACATATATATACGAAAAAAACAACAAAAAACAAGAAAACATAATGTATAAAACATTAATAAATTCAGAAATACATTTAACATAAAAAAAAGAGCCAATCTCTTACCTTTTGGCGATAAAAAAATTTGGCGATGAAAACCTCGCAGTAATTCGCTTACAAAAGTTTAACAAGAGCTCGTTAAAAGCACGACCTAGCAGGTGAAAGTTTTTGTTGGAATGAAGAAATACGTCAGATAATTCTTCCTTATATAGACCACAGGCCTCTTTAGACGTCGGTGATTGGTTACTATATGTCACGTGATAAATCCCTATGTTTAGATTGGTTGATACTCTATTATGTTACAAATGCTGGCAACACACACTATGTTACGATTACGTCACACTTGTTGGTTGCCGAAAATTTTGGCAAGGAAATGGTCGCCAAGAGGGGCGATATATGGGGAAAACCCATTAAAAATACGCCAAATTAAGTTCAGGTCACAGGAATACTGTAAAATAAGCATTTTTCGTAGGAAATTATATTTATATATATTATATTGCACAAAATTTAAATAAATAAAATATTTTTGTTCCATTTTCCATTCAAATTCATTAAAAATTTCAAAATTTTTAATCCATGTATAATGTTGATTTAAAAATACTGCTATACACAAATAAAATGTCTAACTTTCGACAAAAGTATAAAATTTCTACATAATTATACAAATAGATGTAGATTTAAACAAATAACTCATTCTCTATTGCTTCAAAGTTCATTTTTAAATGAGTCATGCATATGCAATTTGAGTACGTTGATAACGTTTTCTAGTAATTTGTATCGGGCACAAAATGTATTAATTTAAACCATTGAAGCATGTAATATGTCAAAATAATTCAACGCTATTGCCATATAAACCAGTATTTCACCATAAACAGGTGAACATTAGGAAAAATAAGAATCTAATTTGGTTAATTATGTAACGGACATTTTCCTCACATTGTGAATACTCATGTATGAATTTTTTGCTTTTTACCTTTAAAATACTGAGTAACTTCAAGATAATTTGTACTGCAAAGGGTTAACTTTTGCAATTTCCACCTTTAAAGCACTATTTAAACTTAAAAAAATAATTAATTACTTAAAGCGTATTCATAACTAATTTTTCGGGTAACTGTTAGGCCTAACTTACCGTTGCAAAGCATACATGTAAATTTCTAATTTAAAATGCTTTAAAGTCCCAAAATATTGATAAATTACTGCTTAAAATGTAAAAATTCATGGTGTGTATCTGTTTTCATAATGTATCATACAGTAGATATTTGTAAATAAACAGTTTAACATTTCCAGGTTCAAAATCATTTTAATCAATTTTCCTTAAAATGCGAAATCCAAAAATAATTTAATCATTTTTTTTACGCGATATTTTTTAATAGTTTTAACTAAATTTGCATAAAAGATAATGGCAATCAATAAATAATAACATTAAAGTATTTCCATGATGGTTTTCTAGTGAAATTTGCATATATATGAATTTATCTCTTAGACTTGCTTATTAAACCAATTTCGTGATGGATTTCTATTAAAAAAATACAAAAAATCGATATTCTGACAGCTGAAAAAAGGTTTGAGCAACGGAAAATCAGAACCTGATTTGTAAAAGCCAGTTAAATGAATTGATTAACACTTTAAAGAAAAATGTTGTATAGCCTATGCTATATATGTTATAAGTAACATCATGAAACTATTCGATTTTAACGTAATGAAATCTGATACCACTATTTAAAAAAGAAAGTATGTGCCATTGGTGAAAATATATCAGCTAGTTCAACAGCTAGCATGGAAGATTTTCAATTTCAGCATCTCGAATTCATTTGATATTTTCCAATATCAAATATTTCCTATAGCCTAGTATGGTTATATTAATCATCATATTTCCATCATCGAATTTTGGATGTTAACGATGATGTAATCGGTTGTTTTTGATAGTATGACTCAAATATTTTCTTGATGAAAGTCACTTCCATAATTCCTGACTTAATTGATGCTCGGAAACCTTATTTCTCCAGTTTCCTATATTTTTTATAGTCGCAGTCATATTGAAGAACTTCGGCAAATTGCATATGTCACCATTTATGACAGTTGTCATCGCGGTAAGTTGTTGCTGTTAAGAAGAAAATCTCTTTGGTGAAAACTAGTTAGGCAGTTCATAATGCATTATGAAAAAAAACTAAATTTTGGTGTTAGTTTAACATGTTTTTGATAAAAGTCAAGGTGGTACTTCTTTTATAAAAATCAAAATATCCAAAGCTACATTGGTGTTGTTTAGACAAATCAACGCTATCTCTTTGGGGAAAATGTATTTTAATTAGTTCAAAGCCCAGTGTGGAAGATATCAATAGATCCTACCATGTCACCATCTGAGATTTTCTGTATATAGTCTATATAATATTCAAATGACATCATTAATTTACAGATGTTAACGGTAATGACACTTGTTATTACTTTTAGAAAAACTCAAATAATAGTTCATTGGCGATTTCCAAATGGATAGTCCATGATCTATTGTGGAACAATTTGGATTTGATTGTCCCAAATAGTCAATTTAAGATTTTTCCAATATTTATAATGGTTTATGCGTTATTAACTTAACATCACCCAATTACAGATACGAATGGTAATGACTTCTGTTATTATCGTTATAGTTAAAATCAAATGTTGCTCTTTTGGTAAAAGATGTATCGATAGTTGTAACCCATTGTGCAGCAAATTTAATTTAAGTACTCCGAATCTTTCATTTTGGATTTTCTGATCCTTTCTAGGTCTAATGTTACAATTACATAACACCATTAACCCTTTAATGCACCCATTAGTTTAATTAACTGAACATACATAGCTTATTTTTGATGTAATTACTCCAAAAGTCGATCCCATTAGCCTTGTGCTGCAATCTGTGACCACTCTCTAGTACTAGATGGTGAAATATGATAGATACGAATAGATGCAAAATTTTTGAAAAAATAAGAACAAAAAAATCATGCATGAAGCATAGATTATTAAATAATTTCCAACACTTGTTAATATTATGAAATAATTTCATTTTTTTCGTAAAATAAAATGAGATATCCTAATAAGCAGCTTAAAAAAACCCACAACTGAGTAAAAACCCATTTTCAGCAATTATTGCCCACATCTGGTAATGTGTGTAAATTCTTTTGTGCAGAACTGTATATGACCTATAGAATTTATACACGCCACTTAATACACTAAAAATTAGATAAGTTTAAAAAGTACACTACAGTGGTAAACGCACTTCCAGCAATTATCGATTTTATAATCTGTCCTGCATTCGAATTCTTTTGTGTAGCCCTGTAAATAAACTATAAATGCTATGCACTCCATAATCTACGGAAAACATGTTGTAGTGAACTTCACTGATTTCAATATGTTTGAAGTATCATAACTTCATTAAAATGCACCGCAAACTTTTTTCCCCCATCGATCATAATGGAATAGAATTATTTTGTGTGTTCCTGTAAACGAACTATAAATGATGCTTATTCTATACTATAAATCATGTTGTCGTTCATCTGAGTGATGCATACCAATCTCATTACGTTTGAAATACCTTAACATCAATAAAATGCATCGCAAACGGCTTCTTGCCTTAGACGATAATGTAACGGAATTCTTTCGTGTAATCCTGTAAACGAACTATAAATGCTGCATACTTCATTTTCAATACCGAATATTCTATACTAAGCCTCGATAACATATAAAAATTACATGACAATCCGAATATATTTACAAGAGTTAGTGTAGGGACAGACAGACAGACAAACCAAATTCATAACTTTTCAACTATGTTGGAAAATGTTAAAAATAAGCTTCATTTGATACATGTAGCAGCTGACAGAAACGTGTAGCTAGCTGATCAACTACAATTTGTATTGAAAGGTTAACCCTTTCCGGCACAGACAAAGTCTGTTTGTAAAATGGGAAATTACTGACTGACACCGGAATTTACAAACGACTTTTTTAGAAAAAAAGAACTCCTTATTTTAAGCTTTCCCTGTAGAAACAAAATTTTATTAAATATTCTTGGTGTCAAATCAAAGTTTGGAATTAAAATTAGGTGTGCCTAGAGTGGGACCACTGTGCCGGAAAAGGTTAAATTGTGGATTTTAACAGTAACGGCATCTGCTATACTGTTGTGAAAAAGCAGAAGTAGCTACCGTGATGCCTTTAATGTTTATAGAGTTATGAAAAACAAATGGTGAGAAACTCCTATTTTTTATCATTTAAAGTGAAAACCTTTATATCATTTTGTCACCTTCTATTGCGGAACTTGGATATCCCGAAGCCTCAATCATATATTTTCTGAAACTTTTTTTTTTTTTTACAGCTACATATCACCCTTGTTGATGAAAATTAGGGTACTTATACACTATCCAGTCCAGGTACGTCAACGAAGACACTTAAAAAACTGTAATTTAGTTAATGCAGAACCATCATACTTTATATACATTCCTACTAATAAAAGAAAGTTGTTTGTCTGTGTGTGTATCTGCGTGTGATGGCTAGCGAAATCTACCGCACGTAGAAGTCTGAAAATTTGGATGCGGATAGTCCAAGGCAGGTCTTGATGCATCTGAGGCTCGGATTTTTCATTTCTTGAGACCCGGATCCCCCTAAATTGTTAATAACTTTCCCCATTTTTATCCAATCCTCTTCGTTTTTGGGGCCCTTTCTCCATTTAACTTTTCCCCCATTTCTACGTTCCAATTAAGACCCTGGCCTCCTATGGCCAGATATGGAGCCCGTTGAAGTTTTTGTTTCCTAAACGGTTAATAACTTGCCCCTTTTAATCCGATTTTCTTTGTTTTGGGGACCTTTCTCCATTTAGTTATTCCCCCATTTTTACTTTCCAATTAGTACACTTCATCTTAGGGCCCTGCTCAAAACTATTAGCTGGCCTCTTTTGGAGCCCCTACTGTAGTTCCCTTAAAAATCGTCCGATTCACTAACTTTTTCTTCTAAAAAATTAACAGTACTTCAAGCTACTACATGAACGACAAAAAAAAAAATTCGGAGAAGATCTGGGCCTAATTGTGTCATCATTTCAATGCATAACTTTAAAGTTGAGTCTTGGACTTCTCTCCTCGGACCACCACCCTCATATTTTTATTGGGTCCCTAGGGCCTTTTTTTATGTATTTCTTTAAAATTTTATTCTAATGATTAATTTACACCCTATTCTTAATTTCGACTAATTAAAGATCTAAAACTCTAAGTACTAGGACCTTTTAAGAAGTTTTCCTCTTAGGGTTCTGCTCAAAACTATGAGTTGGCACCTTTTGGGCCACCTATTATAGCTCCCTTAAAAAATTGTCCGATTCACTAGCTTTTTTTTTAACAACTTCTTAGGATTTCCAGCTTACTAACTCCACGACAAAAAAATTTCTCAGACTTCACCTGCCACCAATTTTGAATATTAATCCCCTTCTTGGGGCCCAGCTTCTTTAAAAATGATCCGATTCTCTTGCAGTTTTCATTAACATAGTTCTAGGTTACTCCAGTTACTTTATAAAGTACTAAATAATTTTCCTTAGACCCCCAACTACCACCTTTTTTTAAATATTAATCTTCTTTTTCGGCGTCAACTTACGTTTACTCACTACAGCCGTAAATTAAAAATCGCGTTACTATTAAAGATAAGTGGCTAAGTTTAGAAAGAGGAGGGGGAAATGTCATCCGTAAATTAAACATCGCGTTAATGTTAAAGGAAATTTGTTAAATTTACAGGGGACACATTCCACCTGGCCTGGGGGCTCTTTCTTTTCTTGGGTTCTATGGGCTCGATTTCAACAGGGTTTAGGTCATTCGACTGGATATCGGAAACTTTTTTTTTAAATTTATTATCACGGGCACGGGCAATGACAGGCGGGTCATCTAGTATGATAATACACTGCTCAAAACAATTAAAGGATATTTGAAGTTTTATATAAAATAAAGATATAAACGAAATTTTTTTTGCCGAAAATAGAAGAAGAGAATCACAAATGCAAATTTTTCTGGTTTTCAAAATGTGGAGTATGCAAATTTTGAGTTCGACGTCTAAAACGTCGCTTCAGCGGCAGCGAATGAAATTTGACTTTCAACTGGATAAAAGAGAATGAAGACAAGGATGATCGGCATTCAGTGATTGCTTTGTTTCGATGAGTACGATGTCTCAGCGAAGTCATTTGACAGATTCAGAAGCTTGGAGAATTATTGGTAGGTTAGAAGGGGGCCAAACTCAAGCCGAAGTAGCGCAAGCCATTGGAGTGTCACAAAGTGTCATTTCCAGGATCTGGAACCGTTTTTTGGAGAGTGGATGTGCAGGCCGAAGACCAGGGCAAGGTCGTAGACGGGCAACAACGCTCAATGAAGATCGGTATTTAGCGTTAACAGCTCGGAGACACCGAAACATGAACGCTACTCTTCTCCAACAACACCTTCGCTCGGCTACAGGCACCACGATTTCAACTCAGACTGTCCGAAACCGGCTCCATGCTGTAGGTCTGTATGCTCGCCGACCGATGGTATGTGTTAGATTAACATCAAGGCATCGTCGCGACCGCAGGGAGTGGGCAACCGAGCATGTCAACTGGAGGAGAAATGAATGGAGCAATATTCTGTTTTCTGACGAGTCCCGTTTTTCTGTGCATCCGGATAATAGGCGTATTTTCATCTGGAGGGACCGTGGCAGTAGAAATAATCCTGCGTTCGTGCACGAAAGTGTCAGATTTGGCGGTGGAGGAGTGTTGGTGTATGGTGGCATCTCCATTGACGGGCGCACTGACCTCTACATCATTCGAGATGGAGCTCTGACTGGTCGCCGATATAGGGATGAGATCCTCAGACCTATTGTAGTCCCTTACGCTGCAGCAATCGGAGATAACTTCATTTTAATGGACGATAACTGCAGGCCACATCGTGCAAACCTGGTGGAGGATTTCCTTTTCGAGGAAGGAATCGTTCGAATAGAATGGCCAGCGTGTTCTCCAGACATGAATCCAATCGAGCACGTTTGGGACGCTCTAGGAAGACGAGTTTCTGGCCGCCAACAACCCCCACAAACTCTCCAAGAACTGGAAAGAGCTCTTCTGGAAGAGTGGGGCAGAATACCCCAACTCGTCATTAATAGCCTCATTGAGTCCATGCCTCAAAGGTGTTCAACGTTGCTGGCCGCACGTGGAAACCATACCCCTTACTGAAAATGATTTTCTTTGAAGAAAACACCTTTTCTTATTCTTTTTTTCTCATATGCACAAATTGTGTTTTTTTCCTTTTGTACACAAATGCGCAATAAAATGCATTTTTTTTCTGCCAAACATGTGTAATTTATTCTCATATAACCTACTATGTCTGTCGACCATGTATCAATCAGCTAAAAAGTTTCCCAGATACAAAATCCACCTAAAACTGCAATATCCTTTAATTGTTTTGAGCAGTGTATAATATAACCACGAAAGAAAATATACAATAACCTTTGCTGCGTTAAAATGCTTGCGAAAAGCGTTCTTTATCTCTAGAATCCTCAGAAACTGATATATTTTCGAAATTTAAGGAAGAATGTATAAAAACAAAGTTGCTTTTGCTGTTGTTGACTTTCGGAAACGTTCCGAGTCGTTTTTATAATCGATTTTCTTAACCCGGATAATATAGGTTTTTCGGATGCTATCCATTCTCAAGTAAACTTTTTTCTTTTCAACAAACATGCTTTAAAGAAAAAAGATGATAAATTAACAGCATTCACATTTATTTGGTTACTCTTGCATGTATAAATTAAATTGCGCAGCTGGAAATGTTTAATTGAGAATTAGGAATTAATTAGGATTCCGTATCTCAAAAGCAAAAAAAGGAAACCTTTATAATCTCGCTTTGGAAATCCCGATTATGGAAAATCACGTAATCCATCGGCATGGAATTGAACCGGTCATTTCAAAAACTACATACGTCAAGTTTTTTCCAAATATACTTTTTTTTTTTTTAAATCTCAAATGCTTCCTTAAAAGTAGACCCATGATCTGGGTGATAACCCCATAAGTCAATGTATTCCCTCCTCTTCAAATAATATCTTCTAATTTTCGTTCATTACTCAAACGATATAAAGTCAGCGACTTAAGTGGTTTTTGCATGCAATACCAGATTACATGCGGGGATACCATATTACCATTTGCATGCAATACCAGATTACATGGGGATACTATATTACCATTTGCATGCAATACCAGATTACATGGGGATACCATATTACCATTTGCATGCAATACCAGATTACATGGGGATACCCTATTACCATTTGCATGCAATACCAGATTAAAACATAAAAATGTTTCTATATAAGTGTTATTTTTATCAATTTTGATTACAAACATGTTTAATATGACTGTTTTGTTTAAATAAAATACCACCTAACCTTGTTTCTTGCTAAAACAACATAAGTCAGGAACAGTTTTTCTGTTATTCTACTTTTTATTATTTATAAATTATAAAAATTATTCGATATTTTATAAACTTTGAAGTCCAAAATCTATAATTAGCCCAAAAAACCCTATAAAAATTCGTTTACTTGTGAATAATACAGTTTTTCTTTAATTTCTGAAAAGTTCTGATTCTGTGACTTATGTGGTTTTTGAAATAACCGATATAATTATAAATTAATGATTTTCGGATTTTTCCTTTACATGTGAAATAACACCTTCCTTTGTTCCAAATTTCAAGGTTCTAGGTCAATTGGAAATACTCTATAGGTTAAGTAGGTTCCTTATTCGATGGGTCTAAGCATTAGAAAGAAAAAATTTATCGATTAATTTTTGCCTTCAATCCAAATTTTGGTTACTTTACCTGTAAAACTAATTTTGGTGCATGGGTAGTGCAGAAGTGGGAAAAACTACTGTAATGGTTAATGAAACAAGTATATAACTGGGATTTCAATGTTTTGTCAGACCTGTCAAACTGGTTTTGTTGTATGTGTAATATGAAAGTGGGAGAACTAAATAGTAGTTACTTTTGCATATTACGTGCAAAAGTTTCCTTAACTCTTAACAACTTTTGTTTAATTATTTTCAGCAGTTTATTTCATCTTTCATGTAATTTACATACTTAAGGTTGTTCTCAAATTCCCTGCTCAACAACTCGAAACTTTCTGACACATGTTTTATCCCATTTTCAACGTAAAGGCCTGATTATTGAAGAGATTTGGAATCGAATAGCGTTTTCCATTTTTTGATAAATAAATTACTTATCGAGTTATAGGCGATTCGTGTCACGTGAGACGTTTTTTCTCTTTTCTTGTGCTGGCGCGTCAGGAAATTGGTTCAAAACGCCGACTTTGATAGTATTTTCTGAAAGATCTTCTACATTTATCGAAAAATCGAAAACATCTTTCTATTACATAGTTTTTGAATAAGAACACCAGCGAATTTCAGGCGTTTCCGAACAAAAATGAATTCAGAAATGTGTCAGAAAGTAGCTCTTATGGATTTGAGAACAGTTTTAAAATACTTTCGCCACTGTGCCAATAATTTATAAGTAACAGATTTTAATGTTTTCTGTTAAATAACAACCCAAAAACTAAATCTTTTTTTTTTAAATCTCTAGCTCCGAAAGGCAGAGTCACATGCTTGAAATAATGTATGGTAGCATATATAGGATGATGTACAGATACAGATACCAAAACTGCCAGTCAGCTGGCTCATCAGTGAAGGAGGTAGGGTGTTCTATAGCAACAACACAGAGCCCATTGCAAAGTGAAATGAATGGTACACCGATTACGATTACGGATGTTATCACGACTACAGAGACTTCATCCTTAATCTGGATTCCATTTATTTCACTTTGAAGCGGGCTGTTTCATATTGCTATGGCAACAACCCATGGTGTGCCAGCTGAGTGCCAATTTCGTTATCCGTACCACATTATCTATCATATATATACACAAACCATCGACGCTAAAGTTAGTTGCAAAAATGTGACGCTGAATCCAAGACCACTGGCTTTTTATAATTTATTATAATTATTATTATTATTTAAATTTAACAAAATTTCTGTAATAAAATCGAACTATTATCGTTATTCTTGAAAAGTAGCAATTTATTTTAAAAAAATCCTCGTGAGCAATTAGAGTACATTTATAATGTTTTATTAACGAAAAAGTATATTTTTGGAAAAATGCCAAATTTTTAATTTATAGTGTTGCTTTATTCCCTTGACATGCATAAAATATGCATTGACATCCATATAAATGAACTTATCCAAAAAAATATACGAGACTATATTGTACAACCAGCATGTTTTAAATCTCTAAATTGCATAAACGTTTTCTGTTACAGAAGAAACGCTTACAAAAATTCAATTTAACCATGCAGTTATCCATGTTTCTTGAAATCTTTCCATCATCTTCAGAAATCTTTAGGGCGAGAACATCAGACATTAAAAAGTTTCCGAAAATAACAGAAATTTCCCAAATTTAAGACCAGAAAAAAGGTATTCTTATTTCATAAACATTGAAATCACATAAGGCTAGAATTCGTAGGAGAAAATTTTAAAATATGTCTACCATCTACCCCAAAATTAAGTCGTCTAGAAAAAAAATATTCTGAAAAAAAAAAAAAAATACGAACCTCAATAATTTTATTCGATGGTAAAATATAATAAACAAAAGAAGAAATTCCTCTATATAAATAAATTTTTAAAGAAAGTTTTATATCTTATTCAAAATTATGAAAAATTGTTTGTTTGAATATTTGATCGCAATTAAACGTTTTGTTTCCATTATTATTAATACATAATTTCTTATTTACAGTTTAAATTAAAAAGTAACTATAATTATTTGTTTTTATTAATTTAAAAAAAATAATAATAATTCAAGTGTGCCCCATAAGTTTAAATACCGGTTTGAGGATGCCGTGAAATAAAACTAGTCGAATGTGCCAATTTCAAAACTTTCTTCTCATACGTGTTAGTATTTCAAGAAGCGTATTTTTTTAATAATGCATTTTAGAACTCAAAACTGCAGCATAGCAGCGCCACCTGTTATATGATTTACACGAAAACCTAGTCGAACAGAATATGAAGTTTGATGAAATTCTGTGCATTAATTCTTAAGATCGTTAAAATCGTGTAAATCCTGAAAAATGTCGTATAACAGCGCCACCTGTTGGGCTATTTACACCAAAACCTAATCAGTTACAACTTATGTCAATGTTTAACTGAATTTGAAGTTTGATGAAAATCCATGCATTAGTTCTTGATATATAGCTATTGCAGAAATCTTGGAAAAAGCAGCATAGCAGCGCCACCTGTTGGGCGATTTACACCAAAAACATAAATTTATACTAAGGTCTAACTGAATTTAAAGTTTCATAAATTATGTGCATTAGTTCTTGAGATTGAGCACCCACAAAATTTTTATCACATACAGACAGACTAACAAACAGACATTTTCTAAAACCAGTCAAGTGGTGTTCAGAACCTTCTAAAACTTATAAATCTGTCGAAAATCGGAAGTCTAAAATTTTCATGAATCCAATACTTTCTTCTTGTAAAGATAGAAGAAAGTAAAAAGTTTGAAAACTATTGCCCTAAAGGTTGCCTGTAAAACAACTTTTTCTGCAACAAGTGGAACAGTTCGGAGAAACATGTGAGCGACAAACGATTTCGAAAATGATATCGTTTTGCAAACAGATGAGTAGATCAAGCCAAGGTACTGGAAAACTGCAGGCGTAACAGGACAACTTCCACAGGCTCCCACTTTCAAGGTGGGGGAGAACAAAGACCCAAATTCCATGTTTATTGTGCAACGAATTGAATATAGATGTTCAGATGTTTTTGTATTTTCCTATAATTTTATCGCTCATGTTACAGTGGCATAACATCAGCAAATTACATATAACAATATTGATAACAATTGTCGATGCATTAAATTATTATTGCTGTGGAATTCATTTTCTGTAGTTCATAATGGAAAATATTCAATTTGAGTGTTGGTTTGGATAGATATAGATTTTTAACAAAAGTGAAACCTTTGGTAAAAAACGAAAAGGTACAAACAACATTATCCGTGTTGTTTAGATAAATCAAACTCTATAACACTGCCAGGATAACCAAACGGTCCGCCAACTCAGTTCAAAGTCTAGCAGTGTGAGAGAAATTCAATTTGACGACTACCGATCTGGCATTTTAGGAGTTTTTGTAGAAAGGAACGATTGTATTAACCCTACTCTGCTGTGACGAAAATTGTCGCTATGAATCGCTTGATCGAAAGATAATTTTAGGCCCGATTAACTCATTGGGATACTTTTTGTATACTAAACTTTATCTACAGGACTATTATAACTAAAATTCACCTATTGAAAAGTTTTCAGCGATACTACTAGTGCTCTAAACAAAACAAAATTTCGCGGTACCTATAGTTAAACTGAAATTTACAATTTAAACTGTGAAAAATGAAAAAAAGCAGCAGTCTCTGACACCGCTAACAGCAGTTAAGGGTTAACTTAACACCATCCAATTACATATGTTAATGGTAATGGCATCTATCACTGTTAGGATATCTCAAGTATTTCTTTGGTCAAAATCAGTTTGATAATTTGTATTGCCAAATTGTATTTGGGATTTTCCGATAGTTTAATGGTGTATTAATACGCACATTATGTAATGGAATCGTAGGTGTTAACAGCAACAACATATGTTGCTTCTGTTATGAACAATATCTTTAGGGAAAATAAGTTAAACATCTTAAAAAACACTCATATATAAAAAAAAGAAATTAAATTTCGGAGTTATTTCAGGAATAATACCTGTGTTAATACGGTTCTCAAAAAACAACCCCCCCCCCCCCAAATCAACATAGCTAAAATATCTGACATATTCTCGGACTCGTTTTTAGTCGTATAGGTATGGTTGGCAGGTATGACAACTAAAGTGATTTGAAATCGAATAACGTTTTTAATTTTTCGATAACTACATTACGTTTTTAATTATAAGTTACTGCTGTTGCATGACGATCTTTTTTGAGTTGCTGCGTCAAAACAACAAATTTGACTGATTTTTTGTCTTCTTTTTTTAAGATCTTTTGATTTTGTCTAAAAATGGAAAACGCTATTCGTTTTCATAAGTTCTGAAAAAGTATACCAGCCTGTTTTAAACGTTTGCGAATAAAAATGATTTCAGAAATGTGTCAGAAAGTTGTCAGTTTTAAAATAGACTTAAAAGAAAAGGGAAATGACACTTCTTTGGAGAGAAAAAAAAATTTTGATAGTTCAAAATTTTTTGTAGAATAAACCAAGCTTCTATAACACGAAGTCTTCGTATTAATTCATCAATTTTTTTTCAGCTTATGTTAATCATCCTGTTAAATGAAATTAAAAGATATTCTGCTTTACATTTTATTTTAACTATTGTCTGTGATTGTTTAAGAGCTGTGGTTAAATAACCTGAATTTATGTGACTAAAGTTTTAGATTTTGTGAGTCATTTTTGTTGTTTAGGTAAACTGACTGCTACTTAGTTTGTGAAAATAGATTCGATATGTACGGAAGTATTTTTTTTTTTAAATATAATGATTAAAGAACAGAACTATAGTTTCGAGAGCAATTAATAATCGGCTCCCATCTTCAGGTGATTGTATAGCAGAGAGCAGTTATAAAGTAAGGATAAGAAACATGTTCAGGCATCAGAAGAAGTTTTTATCTTACATAGGATAACTTACGCATATTTTCCATCTAATCTGAATATATTATCGCTTAATATATTCTCTATTTTAAGAGTTATAGGGAAATTTAACCACCTATACACAGAACAAAATTTAATTTTTATCATTACAGCGAATAAAAGATCTTCGTCTCTCTTATAAATGGGCTCTATCATACACTGTAAAAAAAAAAAAAAAAAACGACAAATGATTCTTAACCTACGAAAATATATTGTAACATTGAACGAAAATATACTATAAACTCGTCCAAGCTACCCACAATTCCTATAAGTCTCTGTATCATTATAAACCTCAATATTTTTTGCGATTTGAAGAAGATTTATAAAAACAAAGTTTATTTTGCTGCCACTGATTTTCGTAAACGTTTCCGAGTAGGTTTTAGAGTATATATTAATCAGTTTTCTCACAAACCGGTGTATCGGTTTTTGGATACTGTTAATTCTCAATTAAACATTTTCAGCTGCACAATTGAATTTATACATCATGCAAAGAGTAACAAAATAACTTTATTTTTAATGTTAATGTTATTGCTGTTAATTTATCCTGTTTGTCGTTAAAACATGTTTGTTGAACATGAGAATAGTTACATGATAATTGTTAGCATAAAAAAAAAAATCTATATTTTGGATTAGGAAACCGATTAAATACTATAAAAACTATTCGGAAACTTTTCTGAAAAATCCTTCGAAGCCAAAGAAATGCTTCTTTCATAAATGCTTCTTCAAATCTCGAAAATATTGGTTTCTGGGGTTTCTAAAGATACCCACGATTCTGGATAGCGTTATTGGAATAAGGTTACTTGGAATAGGTTATTGTATATTTTTGTTTGTGGTTATATTATATTTTCCAAGATTAAGAAACATCTTTTTTTACAGTGTCAGAACCAATTAAATATACGAGACAAAATCGTACAATCAGCATGATTTAAATCTAACTGCATGAACGTTTTCTCATTTGAAATAAACGTTTGCAAAAATTCAATATAATCAATTAGGTACCCACAATTCTGGGAAAAGGCCTCTCCTTTACCATGAGAGACGTTTGGGAGAAGAACAGTCAGAAACCTCCAGAAAGAAAACAAATTTCCAAAATTAAAAAAGACGGCCTTTTTTTTTTTTTTTTTTTTTTTTTTTTTTTTTTTCGAAATTTACAAGCAAAAAACGGGTTCTTATTTCAGAAACATTTTTGTAAACCAGAATCATACTGTTTAGTCTGTTTTTCTCTTTTTCCAAATGGTTTCTTAAGATATGGGAAATGTTTCAAAATTTGAGGATGACTAATTGCGCTCTATTACATTAAAGTTTCATACATGTTTTTGCTATATCAGGAATAGTCCAGTAGAAATAGCATTTTACCTTGCCTTGTTCGGGTAATTCTGATTTTTTGATATAATATATAGGTTGACTCTCTAATGAAAAAAAAAAAACAAGTTTTCGACCTGGAAGTTTCTGGAGTTTGTGTGTTTTTTACCAGATCGAAAAAAACAACAATATTTTTTGGCCCTTTTTACAATTTGTCTTGATTATCTCGGCTTCAGTGCATTTAAAGAAAAATCTTTTTCACTATTTTGTAGAAGATAAAATTCTCTCGGTTGCATGCACTATTCATTTTTGTAAATTGCCCAAACAGGGGGAGACATTATGGAACCGAGAAAATAAGATAAAATTTGCAAAAATCCACAAATGACGTTAGTTTTTGCTTAATAACCCACCTGTAGTGCATTTTAGAGACAAAACTCTCACAATAATTAAAATTTTTAGAGCATGAAATAGTCTATAGTTTTATCTAATTGATAATTAATTATCTAATTAATTATCTATCAGACTTTGAAAGTCACAGCAACAAGATTTTGGGTGAAAACAGGAAAATACCGCCTGGCAAGTTAATAATTTAAAAAAAAAAGAGCTTTTATTTTTTATATTGAAAACACGATGTAAATAATTAATTATAGCATGTACAAGAAATTAATCAACAAATATATAGTAAGTATAATCACTTTGTATATGTTTCCTTTTTCAGCATACTTTGTACTGGTATTGATGCCATCGTTTCAGGTTCTTCACCGTCCATCTCTGTACTTGACTCGATTGGGTGTTCTGGGTCATCAAAGTCCTCAAAGTCCAGTATAATATCAGGAGCGTTGCCACATAGTTGGTTGTGGCACTTCACACAGATAACCGAACACTTCAAGCTTGCTTTCCTACAACTGCACTTCGTACTGCAACCTTTTTTGCATTGGCAAGATATGAAATTGTGTACGGTTTTAGAGGCTGATGGCTCGTCCATCATGGTGTCTGGAATGAGCATCTTCCAGCCCAATTCGAGAGACTCCTTTTCGTTTCCCCAGCCATGTCTGAACTTGTAGGTATGTCCGGAACGCATGACATTGAGTAGCATATCGCGAGTAGGTGATAGTCTCGCTGAATATAATTTAGTATTGTTAGCTGCTCTAGCAAAGATGATATACCGATAGATGACATACCATATACATTCAAGTTTTGGCTGGGATCACCTCTATACAGAGCACGAAGTACAGCTTCTGTGACTTCAACAAGTTTGTGCCTCTCTGCATTTGGGTCTTTAAAGATTTCAACTTTTTGGTATTCTTCCTCGTTTTTAAGACATGTGGATATAGAAAAAGTCTATCTAGAAAACCCGCTTCCCATATTTCAAAACATGTTTAACCGTTTGGTTTAGAAGCCAAATTCTTTTAGACGATGCACATTTTACTTCGTGTATGCTTGAACATGGTTATACAATCACACAGTAAAAAAGGATTTGTTGATTTTGCGAAAAAAAACTGTCGGCCAACACATCAGTAAAAAGCTATTTATTTTCCTGACATGATCTATGTATTTGTTAAGAATTTACGAGCAAAATCTGTTAAAAGAACAGGAAATTTCTAATAAACATAGAATATTTTTTGTAAAATAAGCAGTTTTTTACAGGCTTCAAGACTGACAGTTCTTTCCTGTAGATTAAACAGATTTTTTTTTACAGTGCATGCACTGAAAGAAAAGAAAATTTTTCTTAATCTAGGAAAGTATAATACTATAACCACGAACGAAAAAATACACTGACCGCTTCAGAGTTACTCAGGACTCCGAAAAGCGTTCTTTATCGTTCGAAACCTCAGAAACTAATATATTTTTGAGATTTAAAGAAGCAGTTTCTTTTTATGCGATTGATTTTCGGAAACGTATCTGATCAGTTTTTACAGTTTACTAGCAGACTTTGTCTACTATACGCTGATTGGTTTCTCCAAATGAACCTTGAATCAAACGAAATATATGCGTGAGTTTGTTCCTGATGTGTTTTAAAGCAATATCGACCTTTAGATGGAATACCCTTCCGCATTGCTGAAAACGATACGAATGCCATTGTGCTATTGTATTTTCTAATGCGCAGGCGAAGTGTGAGCTGTTACGGACCAACGCTTTTAGTTGATCATTTACAGGAGGATTGGAATAAAGCATGATATGCAATATACTAAAATCATCACTGAAAAATTAGCTAACTAACAGTGCAAACAAATTAACTAACTAAATCCATGCAGTAGAACTTTTTAAAAAGGCTAATCTTTCATAATCGGGTTCAACAGATTATAGACCTTTCCCCCCATAATTATATAACTAAGCAACGCAGATTGATATGTAATATGCTAAAACCATACCTGAAAAATTATCTACCTAACAATGTAAGTCTCATCAAAATCCGCCCAGTCAAACTTTTAAAAAAGGCTCATCTTTCAAAATTGGATTCACCTGATTATTGAATCCCCCCCCCCCCCCTTCCATAGTTCTGTAATTAAGAAACGTAGAATGATATGTTATATACTAAAACCTTCACTGAAAAATTATCTAACTAGTTGAAGTCAAATCAAAATCCATTCAGCAAAACTCAAGTTATAAGCAGCCGGAAAGAATACACATTTGTATTTTATATAGATGGTAGATAGATTAATAAGTTTTCTCAAACTAGAATATCTGGTTTTTGGATGGTATCCATTCTCAAGTAAACGCTTTCATGTTCGACAAACATGATAAATTAACAGCATTAACATTAACATTAAAATGAATATTATTTTGTTAATTCTGAATGCATAAATTGTGTTACTCAGCTAAAAACATTCAATTTAATAATGGATGCTATCCTAAAAACCAGTATTCCGGTTTGAGAAAAACGATTAATACACTATACCACAACTCCAAAACGTTTCCGAAAATCATTGGTAGCAAAAAAAATCTTTGTTTCTATAAATGCTTCTTTAAATCTCGACAACATATTGATTTTGGGGGGTTTTAAAGGTGAAGCACGCCTTCTCGGAATCGTGGATAACTTGAAAAAGGTTTTTTTTTCGTTCGTGGTTACATTGTATCTTTTTAGATTAACAAACTGTTTTTTTTTAATTTTTTAATTTACTTTACTTTAATTTAATTTTTTTTAGAGTGTGCATTAAATAACATCGGTGTAATATGCATCTTATGCACATAAAATACGGTACTTTTTCAGTATAGGTTCATTGACAAGATACAAAAAATGGCTTTGGCGAGAGAGGGAAATTTGGCAACGTATTTTCTGGAAACCTATTCGCTGTTTCATGTACACAAGCGATTTTTTATGCAATTTATTTAATATAAAGATGCCATTCATCTATTTTTATATACAAACAAAAATGAATTTTACATAAATAATAATAATAATAATAATAATATATATATATAAATTAAATTTCTATATATATGAATAAATTTATGTGTAAACAAGTATTAGTTTGTTTTCATAGCTGTTTATACCATTTGGCAACAAATTTCACTTTCTGAAGCCCGAATTGCGCCAAGCTTTTTTAAAAATGCCAAGGCTTTTATACTGGAAAAGTACCCAAAATACAGTCATTAATGAAATTAGTTATTCCTAACACACGATAAAAAAAAATATTTCGTGTGTATATCATGCAGGTTTCCTTCACTTTTCGCAGTTTCAGCTAGTGCGATAATGTTTTTTTTTTCTTTTTTTTTAAACTTTCATGGGATTTCTCGATTAACGCAAAAAGCACGAAATAAGTGATCCTACTTTTCCAGCCACACGGCACCAAATTACTTATAAAAATAAAATAAAATTCCGCCAAGAAATGTGACTTGGTAAGCCGCAATCGGACGAAGGTATTTATTAAGCGCACGGTAAAAAAAAAAATGGGTCGATCTACTGAACAAATTTTAGTATTTTTCATTGATCCTTGCAATTACTAAAAAATGTTTTGTATTCTTACTCAGTTACAAGAAAGTCTGTAAGAATTACTAGAAAACAGCTAGCAACGATTCCGGTTTATAATACCGATTGCTAGAAAATTCTGTGGAATACAAATTTACTAAAAAAAAATTTAGTAACCTCAGTTTTTTACAGTGCGGAATTGAATTTAAAATCGACTTTTTAATAGTCCTTTACTGTCAATCATTAAATTAACTCACAAGTTAATGTTATTGGAAGTTTGTGCAACTTAAATTAATTTTTATTTCAAACAAGCAGGCTTCCCGGCTACGCTGGTTACTTTTTGAAACGAACCTTGAATCAAACAATATATATTGCAGAATTGGACCTTGTGTTTTAAAGCAATATGGTACTTTACACGGAATGTCCTTCCGAATTGCTGCAAATGATACGAACGTCGTTGCGCTATTTAATTTTCTAAATGTGTCAGACAGAATTTGGGCTGTTAAGGACTAACTAGTTGAGTTGATCATTTACAGTAAGATTTAATAGAACGATATGCAATATACTAAAACCAGCCTTGAAAAATTATCTAGCTAACAGTGCAAGTCTCTTCAAAATCCATTCAGTAGAACTTTTTAGAAAGATTAATCTTTCATAATCGGGTTCACCTGATCTTAGAGCTTTCCCCCATAATGAATATGCACCGCCCCCCCCCCCCTTCCGAGTTATCTCAAACTTTTACGTAATACAATCTATACAGAAGAGGCTATTTATGCATCAGTCTGTCTTGAAAATGCCACACAATTACTTCTACTAGGAAATTGTTTGGAAACTGTGTCTATGTGTAACCTTACATAATGATTTCCTTGCTTAAGGAAAGAAAGTATCCAAAAACTCTTTTTACAATTTCAAGCTTTTATTACAAATACAAATAAACATATACACGCATGAAAAGTAGCACAATATTTGGAGCATATATTGGAGGTGTTTTTGTTGCATCATTTAATAAACCTCTATATGTACACAATTGATTACACAAACATGTTAAGGCGATTATCGATGACGTTTGTTGCATCAATTAGTAAACCTCTATATGTATACACAATTGATTAGATGAGCATGTCAAGGCGATAATCGTCGACGTTTTCTTTTCATATACTCCTTTTCGTCCAATCCTTGCTTTATCCAATACCGAGCCGATCTGCAGGAATTTCTTGCATCATTCACAAATGGATGAACGTGGGTAGAGGAAATTCACGGAGACTGCTCAGTATTGTATAAAGCAAGGAGTGATCGAAGAAGAGTTTCAGAAGAAAAGAGTCCACGTGCGTGCTTCATGTAATCAATTGTGTACATATAGAGGTTTATTAATTGATGCGATAAAAACTTCAATACATATTCCTAATATTGCATTACTTTCCAAACTTGTATCTATTCATTTGTATTTGTAATAAAAGTATGAAATTGTAAAGAGACTGTGGACATCCTGTATATATATATGCTTACATGCATACATGTATACTTCTATCTTACATACCTACAGTTATTTTACATACAACTTTCATCACATAAAATAGACATAACAACCTTTTTATTAACAAGTGAAAGTAATAATGTCTAATCATAGGAATCTTCTATAATCGCGATTAACCTAAAACTCAACCAATGTATTAAGTTGATGTAAAAGGTGGTAGCTTTTCATTTTTATTCGAAATGAATAGCATCACAGTAATCCTCTTCCACCATGTAAATTGGGTTTCTTTCGTTGATCAGGGTGATTTTATCATAAATGACAAAGTTTTTACAACGATTGAAAGCAATACTAATCTATTAATCTGACAGGCAGCGTTACATGTTTGCAACCAATTTTAGCGTCAGTGATTTTGGTATATATGACAGATTAACAGATTACTACTAATTATGTGGTATAGATAATGAAACTGTTAGTCAGCTGGTGCACTAGTGGGGGTGTTGCCATTGCAATACCACACAGCTCACTGAAAATTTAAATGAATGACCCTGATTATGGATGTTACCACTACTATATTGGCATCATCCGTAACCAGTATATCACTCATTTCCTTTTATAATGGGCTGCCTGATTCTGCATGACAATATCTTCCACCACTAGTGTGCTAATTGACGGGCAGTTTCGTTATTAGTACAAAATAATCTGTCATATAAACCACAATCATCGACGCTAAAATTGTTCACAAAAATTGTACGCTGCCTCTGAGACATGTCGAGCAACTAAAAAAATGAAATTATATTATTAAAATATTAGGCTTTTGCCATGAAATATCACTTGTGTCCAGATAATTGGTAATCATATAGTTGTGCATATTAAAGTACTGATATAATTGGTAACTATATTCCCAGGGTCTGTTTATCCAAAAGTTGCGTGAAGCACATGCTTCTCCTTCTAAAATTTAAAAGGACCCCCAAAATGAATGTGAAGAGTGCTCTCTAACTCTCACTTCCAATTTTTTACATTGTATTTTTAATTTTCTTAGAAAAGAAAATTTGCTTTAACAAGGAAATATGAATGTTATCAATAGGATGTTGATTAATCCTATAGCATCCCGATGAAAACACCTGGAAAATTGAGCATACAGCTATAGGTACTAAATATATTTGATGTAGATACAGAGAACATAAAAATGCTGTTTAATGAAATATATGTGACCTCGGCTAAGCTACTCTCAAGAATAATATTAGTATAACTGGTGAGTATTTAAAATTGAAGAATTAAGAAGACTTTTGTCAAATGAAAGGGGCATAAAAATGATATCCTGCTTCCTCTAGACTCAGAGGTTAATCGGACCTTGTATATAACTCATTCATAATTATAATAGATTACACTTATATTGAACCATGTTGTCTTCATATAGCATAAAATATGTACTTTATATTTAAACATCTTTTCTGAAGCTCTTACGTGATTCAAAATATAAAATAGTCTTCCTAGATACCAATGCTTCTACATGTGATTCAATTTACTATTATGTTTACCTGGGAAAAGTTTCGAAACATTTTCTCATTAAATGATCGATTTATTTTCTTTTGTAAGTTCAGAAATTAATTTTTAGATGTTGTGATGTGTAAAAATTACTCAATCGTAATGTCATTTTTGGTGCACAAGCAGCCAAAATAAAATTAACATCCAGCTGCTTCAGTACATTATAAATCTACCCTATATGTGTATAATCCTAATGAAACGAATTTATGAAATGATTTTATAAAACGACTAATCTATCCTATATATATAAAATCCTAATGAAACGAATTTAGGAAACGATTTTATGAAACGACTTATTCGGATATATATCTACCCTATATATATATATAAAATCATAATGAAACGAATTTATGAAATGTCTAATTCGGATATATGAAACAAATATGTGAAATAATAATTGTCCAACTGAATGCAAAGAGGTTAAAATGTCCTCCTTGGATTTCTTTTCAATTTTAATGAGAAAATGACATCATTTCGCTATTTTGCTCTCTGTTCCACAGCAATGTAAAAATTTTGTTGCTGCTATTATAGAAATGTCATTAAAATTTAAAACAAAATAATATGTACCTTTTTAATCTATCCTATATATATAAAATTATTATGAAACTGCCAATTCGGATATATGGAACGAATATATCAAATAATAATTGTCCAACTGAATGCAAATAGGTTAACATTTCCTCCTTGGATATCTTTTCAATTTTAATGAGAAAATGACATCATTTATCTACTTCGCTCTCTCTTCCACAGCGTGGAAAATTTTTTGTTCCCGGTGTTATGGAAATAACATTAAAATTAAAAACATATTAATATTTACTTTTTTAATATTTTAAATTTAGAAATTTTAAGAGTTATTATGAGGTTTTTGGATCCATGCGAATACGTCTTCGTTGGTGTCGCATTAGGCATAGACATAGACATAGAGGTGACGTCAGTTGAAACTGGTTTATTTCACAGTAAAATATTTTGAAGTGATACATGGAGATTGAATATTGGTAAATAAAAAAAGTATTGTATAAAAATGGTGTAATATTTAGCAGCAACTTTTTTAAAATCAAAAACTAAGATTGTATCAAGGCAAGATAATCTTTTTTTAATTTACATTTTATTTTGTCTTAAGATGTGGGTCCCATGTTTACCAAAAAGTTGTCACGTAATCAACGAACTCAATGGTTTCCAGCAACTTAATTACACTTCAAAAGTAAATCGTTGATTTTACAGTATAATTGCAGAGCCTAGAATACTATATTACTGTATTCTAGGCGCTGTAGTGTAATACTAGCACCCTCTTCCAGGTGCCAGTATTATACGGTAAAATCAACATTTTTTTTTTTTTTTTTTTTTTTTTTTTTTTTTTTTTGCAGTGTACATTTACTTTAATTTATATTATTATTTTTTTGTTTTTGGCAGCAATAGTTCAGTTCTAGTCACTGAGCTCCATATACACTATATTGCCAAAGGTGACCGGTCACTTGCGATTTTAGACGTTTTGTTAACTATCTAGAAAAGTACTTGAGGAATTAACCTGAAACTGCAGGTGTGTAAGCAGTATAGTATAGATTATATATTTCCGCGAGGATTTTTTCACGAAACCTCGTAGGGGACTGTCAACAAATTGAAAAAGAACGAATATCTTTTGGATAACCCTGTAAAAACTAATGTAGCACAAGCGTTCAAACTCGAGATTATGGCTTATTGTAATATACTGTGTTCATTTTTATGAGGATAGCATGCATACTCGTAGAGAAATTAAGGTTTTTATAAAAACAATCCCAAATTTCGCCTAGTTTTTTGCTTATAATTTGCAGAGTTCTTAATATAAAAAAAAAGTTCTTTTCAGAAAATATGACAAACAAGATTGTACATAAAACTCTGCAATCAGAATTAAAAAATAATAAAAATTGGATGAAAAATGAGCAGGTTTACTAAAAAATGTTTCACTGCGCATGCTCGAATGCAATCAAAATATAATATGCATAATGTATTAGCTAAGTATATAGAGCAACTTTTGTGAAAGTCTCAAAATCATAGCTTGAAAATTCTGAAAATTATCGTCGATAGAATAAGCTCGAAATGCGTTCTTCCCAAAAAGAAGCAAAAAGATGAGGGGTTGTATCAAATATCTATTGATTAGTGACAAGATAGCGTACACAATATTGCACGTACTATATTTGGATACCACCCCTCATATTTTTGTTTCCTTTTGGGAACAACGGATTTCGAGCTTATTCTATCGACGATAATTTTCAGAATTTTTAAGCTATGATTTTGTGATTCTCACAAAAGTTGCTCTATATACTTAGCTAATACATTACGCATGTTATATTTTGATTGCATTCGCGCATGCGCAGTGAAACATTTTTTAGTAAACCTGCTCATTTTTCATCCAATTTTTATTATTTTTTAATTGTGATTACAGAGTATTATGTATAATGTTGTTTGACATATTTTCTCAAAATAACTTTTTTTTATATTAAGAACTCTGCAAATTATAAGCAAAAAACTATGCGAAATTTGGGACTGTTTTTATAAAAACCTTAATTTCTCTACGATTATACATGCTATCCTTATAAAAATGAACACAGTATATTACAATAAGCCCCTTATTAATAATCTCGAGTTTGAACGCCTTTGCTACATTAGTTTTTACAGGGTTATCTAAAAGATATGCGTTCTTTTTCAATTTGTTGACAGTCTCTTATGGGGTTTCGTGAAAAAATGTTCGCGGAAATATATAACCTATACTATACTGTTAACACACCTGCAGTTTCAGGTTAATTCCTCATGTATTTTTCCAGATAGTTAACGAAACATCTAAAATTGCAAGTGGGCAATATGGAGTATAACAGGAGTTCTGAATGGACGCGGGACGCACAGTGTGGTATTTTACTGAAAAATCTGGCCAAAAGTATTCAAATCTTTTGTGCGTTCTATAGCAGATAAAATGTTTTAACTAAACGTAAAATATTTTATTATGTTAAAAACAAATCACTTTTCGTACAATTCACGCAAATATGTGTAACAAAGTTGTGTCCTTATTGACCATCATTCTTTTTGTCATAATCTTCCACATCATCCTCCTCAGAATCATTGGCTCTTGCAATAAAAACTGTAATGCCTCTACAGAAAGATTTTTGCGTTTTGTGGAGTTCTTTCGCATACTACAACTTAAATAAGGATCGGAACTCAAAAGTAGCCAATTGAGCACATCTTGATTGCATTCTATGCGCCCGACTTTTCTTGAAAAGTTTTGACTATATGAACAAAAATGTTTGTTGCGAGCTTCATCCGCTTCCTCTGATAACTGCCCGATTAGGAGCAATGCATGTTCTATAATATTAACTCCATGACTCAAAAAATTTTGTGTAATGTGGGTGACATTGGGTGCCAATCGTAAAGATTTGTATAATTTTTAGAGGTATTCGCAAATTCTTCAAATTTTTGGTATCTATTTTATAACCACTAGATAACACTTACAGATTCTTTTGTGCACTACTCTATTAGCCAGTGTTGAATTCAGACACTTTTCTCCGGGAGGGATTTCTGTGGTTCCGTGGGGGACATTATAGAGTTCCGGGGGGGAAATTCCACTTTTTGACCATTGAAAGCATAAAATCTCAAATCTTCCGGGGGGGGACATTTCAATGCTCCGGGGGGGGGGACATTCCCCCCCGGGCCACCCCCTGTATTCAACACTGCTATTAGCCCTGTAAAATTGTGTTCAAAAAGTGCTTGAAGTGGAAAATTCTGGTGTAATTGTTTTTAGTGGCTTATTTTATGTTTTTTGGGGTGCTGAATACGAATCTGAAGTTGTCCAACAAAATTTCTTTCGGCAAATTTGTTTTTTTTTACAAAAAACTTGTAAAAAAACGGACTTTTTTCGGTTTTTTCAAAAGAACTCCAAAATTGTGCATTTTCCGTGAAAGTCGGCAGTATATGAGTTAAAGAGAATAAAATTTCCTACATTTTATGTACCGAAAATTTTTTTATATCATAAACGGTTTAGCCGCGAGAGTGCTGCAAAAAAGGGTGTTAAAAACAAAAAACTGTAAAAAAACGGGAATTACGGCACTGTATGTCGACATACCATTTAACGCAAATATTAACCATCAGTGATACTAAAGATTATATTATTGACTATATTTTATGCATTTAAAGTAGGGGAAAAGTGAGGATCCGGCACCAGTGGAAGTTGAGAGCAGTGGAGTGTCTCCACCTCCTCTCAAGAGTCAAAGGTGCTCCTCCTCCGGAGAGTTCTTACTCTAAGAGGTGATAAAATTTTATAAAAAGAGGTAAAATTGGGTAGAGAAAGTAAAACTAAGTAAAATCGGCGAAAAACAGTACTTTTCGGAAAATGGCAAACACATTTTTTTACAGCCTTTCTGTTCATAAGACCTAAAAATAAACATTTCACTGTATAAATTATAAACTATACTTTAAAAAAGTAGATAAAATTTTCTCTACAATTTATGTGCAAGTTACTCTCATGGACCTTGAATAGTTATGAAAAAAGCAATGACGAATGCACGAAGTAGTCATCTGCCTCCTTATTGAAGGCATATAACTTAAATGAATCATTCATTTTAGTAGCGGCCATGTTTAAATAAAAGGCCACGCAATCTCTCCTACCAAAATTGGAGAGTTTGCGCATCTGCTACTTAGGAGAGATGGTGCATTGTTCCCTTTAGTTTCCATTCTAGGAGAGATTACGCAGCTTATTGGTAAATTTGCATAAAAAATGAAAAATGAAAATGGACTAATTTTACGTTAAACGTGTTATTAAGTTGCATAATTTTATTTTGTAATCTTATCTGGACTTGCTTTTTCAAATTCTTTAATTTCCCCCTCTTTAATTAAATTTTTTAATCGTTTTTAAATTATTTCCTTTTTCTGATTCTTTAAGCATTAGGTTGAAATATTCACTCCCAATACAATAAAATTTGTGCACAAAAACCTTACAGCAATGTCATTTAAGTGTAATTATTACTGTTAACAATTTAATTGTAGTTATTATTAGTAACAATCTCTCCTACCCATGTGCGCAATCACACCAACCCTGTAAGGAGAGATTGCGCAAAATAACTTTCTTGGTTTTATTACAACTGTTCTATTAAATTGCAACATAACAACAAAATAGCAATGGAAATGCATAAAAAACAAATGAAGTCAAAATTATTCATGGATAGTTTTGCAAAAAATTAATATTTAAATTTTTTATTGCTATTCTTTTGAATTGTGCGCAGACTATCCTAGCTTTACCTTATCAGTAATATATTAGTATATGCTACTTTTTTTTTAATTTTTTTTTTTTCAAATGCTTTGCACTAGAATTTGAAAGTCTATACAATACCATAACACTTAAGGCGTTTACAAAAATATTTCCCCCAACTCAGCAAATCAAGACAAATATTCACGGACTCCTTTTTTTAAAAATAAATGTTAAATAAAATGTTTAATAATTTGCAGTCACGACTGTTAAAGTAATTTGAAATCGAATAGCATTTCGCGTTTTCGATTACTGTATATCATATTGAATTAGAATTTAATGTTGTCTCAAGACAACCTTTCCTGGGCTATAAAATCCCGAAAATTGACTTAAAGCGCCAACTTGGACAGAATTTTCTGAACGATTTTTTGTCATAGTCAAAATATGGAAAATGCTATTCGATTCCTTAGTTTATGAATAAGGAAGTTGCATATTTTGGGCATTTAAAAATAATAATAACTTCATGAATATGCCAGAAAGCACCCAATCTGGATTTCACTGTTTCAGTAATTTTTCATTTTTTAAAATAATGTTTCATTTCCCCAAAAATATATTATCTGTATCACCTCGCTTTTAATAACCTTAGAAAAATGAAATTAATTGCAATGAAAATTTGATGAGAACGAGACTTAATTTGCTTTGTGCGAAATTCGATAACATATAGGCAAATGCTAGAAATTTTCACTTTCCGCGCACAAACAGCAGGAACGGACAGTCCAAACTGAACATTGTTGCTATTTTATGTTGCATCACTGATTAAATTATTGTGCTTTTCCAGCATTTTTCGTGATTTAGATTTCAAACAAAGTAACAGTTGTTTCATATTTTCAGCACAATATATTTACTATTATTAACTATTTAATAAAAATTTCTTCAGTTTTTTTTCTAATAAAATTATTTAGACCTTTTTCTATAAATTTCCTTAAATACCAATAAATGCATGAAGATTAACAATTTGGAAACTTTTTTTTTTTTTTTTACACTATTTATATTTACAGTATTTACAGTAATTGTTGCAAAATGAGATTTCAACAATAACAGATAATTTATTTTCCATTATGGAATTTAAAATATGAAAAATCAAAATGGTTGTTTAATATATATATGACAACTACTTATTCGAAGTTTGTATATGAAAACATTTATAATTGTTCCAAGTTAAGATCCACCCATACCTTTATTTGAAAGAGTGCATTTGTTTGGATTCAGATATATTTTCCACAAAAAAAAAAAAAATTACACACCAATCCTTGTTTTCTGTTTCACTACTCAATTATTGGCCTCTACTCAATCACAGCCGAGTCACCTTATATTTAAATATAGATAACATTTAGCTAGAACGCCCGGCTTTAGATCGAATTTATGTTGTTTTAAATTATTTTATGACGTGTTTTATTATTATTATGAATGCCATTTTATTATTATTATTATTATGTGACGTTATAAAAACGATAAATTCTGTTAAAATGTTTACTTGATAATAAGCACTAATTTAAACTTCTCTAAAGTAGGCATACATAAAAACTGCTATTTAAAAAATAATTTCATCGTTAAGTATTTATTAGATATGTATAAAATGTTCAGTAAGCTTAAAAATACACATTTCTTATTGTAAATATGAAACACACATCTGACAGTAAGACCGATTTTTTGCATTCTTTGTTTTTTCTAGAAACGTGTCATTAATTGGATTTTTTTTCAGCATTTATTTAATCTGAAGTAAATAATATGAATAATAATAATTATAAATAATAATAATTATAATGCTAAAATTCATTTCAGCTTAAAAGACTCATAGCATATAGCTAAAAACGCACTTCCGACAATCACCATCCATAGACGGTAATATGTCCAATTTATTCAGAGCAAGCATATATACATATATATGAGTTTATTTAGATTTTACAAACATTTCTTAGAATAATCTAATATAGTTTAGCTGAAAAGTAAATAACACAGTTCCAAACACCATTTAAGCAACGCACGTCCATAAACGACAGTATCTATAATTTTTTTTTGGACAGCCTTATATAAGCTGCAGATTTTTTTTTCTTTCTTTTTTTTTTTTCCCAACTACGTAATATATACTATAATTTAGTTAAACTTAAAATGCATACCATGTTCTTCAGAAAGCATGTTGTAGTACGCAAATCAAATTTATTATGTTTGAAGTAGAGTAATATCATTAAGGTATACTGCAAACATTCCATAATGTAACGGAATTTGTTTGCGTGTCCCTATGTTTACGAACTGTACAAACTGCTACAAACTGCATTTTCAATTAAGAATGTCCAAAATTAGACCCCAATATCATGTACCAACTACACGAAAATACAAATAAAGTATATTTACGAATATTAGAGAACGGGCAGATAATAGACAGAAATTAACTGAAATGATTGTAAAAAAATGCCCCTTGCAGTCGTTTCTTTTCCCTTAAAAATTATTTGTTTAGAACAATTTCCAGATTCAGTTTTCAGTTTATCTTTCTTTCTTTTTCTTTCTCTTTTTTTTTTGTACTACCTTGAACTTGAAGGTAGTTTAAATAACTTTTTTTTTCTTTTTCCTGCTGCTCTATCTTAAAAAAGAAACAGAGCAAAAATTATATATTTTTTAAATAAATTCACTAGCTTGCGCTTTCTACCATGCTTTAAAAAGATGCGAGTTTTCCATAATCGGGTTCGGTGCTCACGGCAAAGTAACGTATTGTATAGGATTTCTTTTGCAAAAATCATGAATTGCAGTCATGAAAACTTCTTTATAGAAAATGTAGCTAACTGCAAATACTTTATTTAAAAAGTAGCGCCTACAAACTACTTTTCAAAAGTAGTCACTACTTCGTTACTTTCGGATTTTGCCAAAAGATTCTATTTATACGCGAAATTAAAGGCACGGATTAAATAATACAGTGACCTTTTGTTATATCGGTACAATTAAATAAGTGCGATATAATTTGGTCAATTAAAATTTTAAGAAAGATAACATGCAAAAAAAGTTTTGTGTTTGCCTCCAAAATGTTAGTTTATACACACACCTATTATAAAATTCTAAGCGAAATTTTGAGAGATTCATAATACAATTAATACTTAAATATAGTTACTTAAAAAAAAAATCCGGAGTGGCTCCACTCGACTTTTCGAATATTTTACAGAATACTGTGAGTTCAAATAAATAGTAATATAACAATAATTTTTTTTAAAAATGTTCCTAATTTTACAAAGGTAAGAGCTCTGGGGACCTGAAAACGCGAGAAAAATGTAATATACACGCAATCATCCACACATACATATGAAATTTTGTGGGAAAACTTCACTTATGTTTTAGTAAAGTATCTTATTTTTTAAAAGGAGCTTGTAACACTTATTTGCTAAAAAAAGTACAATTTCCGGGAAAGTTAATAGTTTGGGAGCCATAATTAACTGATAAGAAACAGTTTCTCTTTGATCACTTAATGGTTTTAGAAATGTCAACCGGACATCGTTAAATGTAATTACCAGTCACATCGTTTTTCAGAGGAGAATCTTTTTTTTTTTTTTTTATAAACAGCTCAAAAATGGCGTATTTTTGGAGATCAGCTTTTGGGATCAATGTTTAACTTTCACCCTACTTGTCAACCTTGTCACATTGATTATCTACCGTTGGTTAGTAGGGGTCACCGCGGGAGATTTTAGCTGAATCAGGATTACCCCATTTCTTGAACAGAAAAGCTGCTAAAAGAAGGAACTACAACAGAATTCCTCGAAAAGACATGTTTACAAGCTCATACAGGATTGGTGATTGTTTTTTAAGGTAAGAAAAATGATTTTAACACATATATAATAACAAATTTAATGTTATAAAATTTATTTTTAATAATTTCAGTTGACTATTTATTTCATTATTTTTTATTTTAAAATTGAATTTTTATAAATTTATTCAAATTTAAAGATAACATAATACTAAAAAAGAAAGAAACTGTATTGTGCATTCTATTTCTTGCATACATATCGAATTTTTATTTTTAAGATATCTTTGCTTTTTCCTTGTGATAAATTGATGTGGTTATAACCGTTTCTGAACTCATTTAATTTTTCTTTATAAATTCTATATTTACATAATAAATTAAATTTTTTTTTTTGTGTGTCTTTTTTCTCCGGGAGGGATTTTTGTGGCTCTGGAGGTACATTGTAAACTTCTGGGGAGGTGGACATTTCAATGCCCTCCCCCGTGCCACCCCTTGAATTCAACACTGGTGGGGGTGGGGTGAATCTGGAGTATGCCTCTGAGTTTGTTACTTTCATCAGCTTTCGAAAGAAAATTTTAAATATTTATATTGTTGCTCTCTCCGAAATATTGACTTGCTTTCATTATAGAGATATTTATTAGGATATTGTTATTATTTTGAGAGTCTGTGTGTGGGTAATGTTTGGTATTATTAGATGCAGGGTTGTTTGATTGAAATCAAATGATTTTTTTTTTAATCTTTGATTTAAATCAGTATTTTAAACATTGATATTTACAAGCTGAATAAGGATTAAATTAATCGTTCGTATTCAAATAAATGTCATCATTCATGTCCAGATTAAAAATTACAGTTTAATAATGTTAAAACTTTTATAAGTTAAAAATAATTATTTTATGAAATTAAATGCAACACTACATTTAAAATATTATTTGTCCTTAGTGCATCACAAAATAAATACTGATATAAATGCTCTTTCATTTTTAAACTTTTGTTTTTCCTAGATCACTTCATTTTTGCAAGTTAGATGTTGAAGTTTTAAAGTTAAATATATTCAATATAAAAAAAAAAGTATTTAATATGATAAGATTGTAATATAAATCACTGATTTTAATCTGTTAAAATTATGATTTAAACATTGAAATCATGTAATTAAAATAAAATCCTTAAAACCCTATTTTTAAATACTAGTAAATTTTGCCAGTGGCAAAAAGTATTTTTGCCAGGACAGTTTTTTCCACTTAGACAAAAATTGGCCAACCCTGATTGAAATACACGTATGTATTTAGCATTCTTTGCCGCATTTACTATGTGATTAGATATTATTGGAGTTATGCCTTAATGAAAAAATTAATAACTTAAATTAACTAGATATTTATGCACACAACACACATACGTATATATTATCTATAACAATTTAATAGTAGAATAATATGATTTTAAGTTTTAAATAAATCTGAATTTGTTTGCAACAATTTTTTTTAATTTAAATTTTTTTGAATTTTTATCTAGGAACTGTAATTAAATTAATAGAAATGTATGCAGAAAAAATAAATTCATGCACAGTACACAAATAATATTAATTTAAAAAAAAATCTGATTTAAATCAAATAAATCAATTTTTTTTAATCGTGATTTTTATCAACCTTGATTATATGAATGGTACGTACAGATGTCACTGACGCACTGGAGTATATTTTTGGTGCCAAAAAGGCAATTTAATGCCTGGGCAATCCACCAATTTGGGTAAGATTTTTTTCTATGGCAGTCCGGTAGAGCAGATTGTGTGTGTTTTATATTAAAATTAAACATTGTGTGATTTATAATAAATTTATTTTTGTGTGTTTATAATAAAAATTATATGTGTTTTACAATTAAATTGTATGTTTTTAAGTACTTCCTCCATTATCCCATCGACCACTTTTCATAAGAAAAAAGCTATCGTCAAATTATAGGATTTAAGGCCAAAGATGCATTATTGTGGCGACACATTCACTTGACTCAGAAGTGTTGCATGTGTTTGCTATGTTATCAAGTGGCTATAATTTGACATTTACCTGTATCTTTCATTATGTTTTACTGATTTATTAGTTCTTTTGTTAATAAAAAAAGTAATTGTGTCCTTAAATGGCAGTACCATGATATTAAAAGAGAAAAAGCATTGAAAAATGTTGCGATGAATAGTTACATACAATAGATTAGTTTCAACTCATGTCAAAAACTTTTATTCACCAGCTGAGAGGGATAATTAGGAAAAATAATGTAAATGAATAAATATCAAAGTTTTTTTTTTTTTTTTTTTTTTTTTTTTTTTTTTTTTTTTGCAAACTTTTTTATAAATATATTGTAAATTTTATTGCTCAAGCTTACTAAGTTGGCGCATTGAAGAGTGGGGTTTTTCAGAATTTCTTCGCATTTATTTATTTATTTATTTTGATATTCCAATGGTAGCATTCTTTCATTTGTTTATTTGGCGTTACAGTTTGGCACAGTTTATGAACAGTGGTCGACAGGATAATGGAGAAGTACCATTTTTTATAACAAATAAAAAAATTAGCAAGCTAAGCCTAACAGGTACACACATGCCTTTAAAAAATAATCATTATAATTATCCTTTTAGACCATTTATATATAAGCTTTTTTTTGTCTAGGTGCTTATACATTGCATTAAATAATACAGGCTTAACCATTTGGAACATTTTTGTTGTTATATCAAACTTAAAAAAAAATCTGCAACTGCAAGAACCCCACATCAAACACAATATAAAATAATGAAATTTTCCATTAAGACAGTGACAAAAACAAGATTGCTATATTTGATTAATGGATTCTAAAAATGCCTAGTTTAATAATATTTTAAAATATAAACAAAGAATCTACATCAGAAATCTATAAAGCACTTTGTCTCAAGCTATGCAGATTTTTAAGAGACTACTTCTCGCTAATGTTAATCCTATGGGGAGGGGCGGGAGTTTGCAATATCTCATTCACATTTCAATATTTTTAAATTATTTTTTTTTTTTGCATTGGATAACGGAGGTCAATCTCTATGCATGCTCCTTTGTACTTTTCCGATTTTGATTACGAGTTTTTTTTATTAAGATACTTTCACTTTCGGAAACGGTTTGGAATGTAAAAGTATCCTCAATAAAAAAAAACTGCAACAAAAATCGAAAAGCAAAAAAAGGCCAGCATAGAGATTGACCTCAGCTATCCAATGCAAAAAAAATCATTTAAAAATATTGAAATGCGAATGAGATATCGTAAAATATTTCCCCCATAGGATTAACATTAGCGAGCGAGTTTTTTCGCCTGAGTGAAGTAGCCTATATAAAGTGCATGTCATACCATATTTTGACTATTGAATTCTGTACACCTATTGCACTAGCTTAGCAAAGGGGGCAAGTTTGGGGTTAAAATCCCTTCCAGAGTATTTAAAAAACTGAGAAGATGTATAGAAAACCACTTGTCTTAAGGTAAAGTAATGTTATGTAAAAAACAAAGTAAAGAAAAGTATAAGCAAGCAGCATAAAATGTCATTCTCAACAGTTTCAATGCTTTGTAATAGGAGCCTCTATTTAAACACAAAATCAATGAAAGTTTAGGTTAGGAGCAATAGCAGTAAAATAGCCCTATGTTACTGCATTCCTCTTTCTTTTTTCTCTGAAGTCTAAAGAAAATGCTCTTTTATGAAACCTTTAAGCACACAAATGTTAAGTTTATTACGGCTATTTGTGTTTTTCATTACTTTTTGTCACACAACATTTTTTTTTTTTTTTTTTTTTTTTTTTTTTTTAATGAGTAACAATCCCAGATGGGGATCCTGGCTGTGCTACTGCTTATTGTGTAGTTTATTTCCTTTTACTATACATATTTGATGCGTGTGTCTATATTTATTTATTTATTTATTTATCTTTTTATTTGCTAGAGAGAAAAGAAAGAATCAAGAAGAAAATAGACTTTACTTGAGCTGTTAATTATTATATTATTTTTTGTATGTAAATAAATAGAATTATTTAAACTGAATAATGTTTCATTTGTTTTAGAAAATATTGCCTGGATATTGAGAAATACTTTTGTTTGCTTCAGAGTAAGTTATTAAAAATTATTATAAAGAAAAAACAGTAATTTAAATGAGTTAAATTAGAAAGTAAAAGTAACAACATTACTTTGTGTTTGCTCTGTTGCATATAGGAAAGTATTTCTCTTGTAAAAAAAAAAACAAGGTCACATAGAAATGGAGATTTTTTTTAAATTAAAGTATTCTTAGCTTTTAACTAGAAAGGAATTATGGAATATTAGATGAGGAAATGCAAAGATTACAATATTAAAAAATATTATTAGTTAAAGTAATCTTTGGGTGTAGATTAAAAATTATATTTTTAATACTTATTTGTCACATTGTAATCTGTAAAATTTATTTAATGAAGCTATTAAATGGGCAAGAAATTATTACTTTAGCATAAAAATGTTTTGAGAAGATTATCATTGAATATATAAAAAAGTTTCTTTTTGCATCATTAAAGAATTCATTTTAAGAGAAAGTTATTAAAAATTATTATAAAAGAAAAACAGTAATTTAAATGAGTTATATTAGAAAATAAAAGTAACAACATTAGTTTGTGTTTGCTCTGTCACATATAGGAAAGTATTTCTCTTGTAGACGAACTGAAAAAAAAAAAATCATAGCTACATAGAAATACAGATTTTTTTTAAATTAAAGTATTCTTAGCTTTCAACTAGAATACATATTGCAACAGTGTATAATGTACGGTATATTGAAATTCTACATATTTGGTGTGGTATTTGTGTTAGCACTGTGAGTAAACACAGGTTGTTTTTTTTCCCTCATACAATGTATAATTAGCTGATCCTGTACCAGTGAACTGTATTCAAAAGGTAAGTAACTGAAAATATAATCACATTTACTATGTATGTAGAGTAGAGTTGTATATGTCCGAATCCAACCAATAATTAAAAAAATACTTCCCCTCCCCTCTAATATATATATTTTTAGAATTTCCTCTTTTTCTTTTGTTACAAAGATAAACAACATTAGAAAAAAAATTTCATCTTCCACTAATACCTAATTTTATTTATTTTTCATTTGAAATTTTGTAGCCAAAAACCCATATAAGAAGTAAAAATAGGAAAAGAATTCATATTCTGAAAAAATGTTATTCAAAGTCAATTTTCATTGTAATTTTATTATAAAAGATTCGTGAATGACAGCGAGTATATCATTTTATAAACTGGTTTGTACATTTGAATTTTTACATTGTCTTAATGTGATTTATTTATAAATATACAATTCTGTTTAATTTTTTTAAAAGGTAGTTAAAAAAGCAACATTGAATCTGTAAGTAATGTCTTTTACACACACAAATGTGTGTGAAAAAAAAATTATGTTCAAGTTCACCACCAATAATTTTCAAAACTACACCAATGTGCATAAGAATAATTTTAAATATAAAATAAATTTTCCTAAAGAAAACTTCTTAACATAATTTAGGAACATTTGAATATGAAAATATTATCTATTAATGTAGTGGATTGATTACATATTCAATATATATATATATATATATATATATATATATATATATATATATATATATATATATATTATACACACATACATAGTAAGAAATATATTTGGACAGAATCGGTACAAATAGTGCTATCTCCCCCAACTCCAAGGAATTTGATATATCAAAATATGTCAGAATAATATATATATATATATATATATATTTTTTTTTTTTTTTTTTTTTTTTTTTTTTTTTTTTTTAAGAATTAGAAATTACATAAACTCTGAAATAACTTGTCTGATTTGAATAGAATAGAAACATTTGCATTAAATAAACAGTTTAAGCGCACAAATTATCCGTCCTATTGCAATATTCTCAAAGTGAGACACATCATCAATGAGTACTTTGGTTAATTTTAAAAATATGAAGAAAAACTTATCAATTATTTCTAGGCTGTCCACAACAAGATTAAAAAAATAAACACCCCCCCCTCCCCTCTCGAAGAAAGTTCTGACATGGCACCCCAGAGTACAATGTTCAACACTCAATAAAACTTAAAAAATAAAATATATTCAAATTTTAGCAATTACTTTAAAGGAAAAAAGCAATATATTAAAATATAAAAAATAAAATACATTCAAATTTTAGCAATTACTAAAAAAGAACGATATAATTATAAAAATATGTAACTTGCTAAATGTAATATGAATTCTTAATTTAATATAATATAGGCTAACAAAATCATTATTATTATTATTATTATTATTATTATTATTATTTAGTATATAAATATTAGACTAAAATTTTATTTCCCACAGAAACAAAAGAAAAGCCCACTTCGTAAAATTTAAAAAATATATTCAAATTTTAGCAATTACTTTAAAGGAAAAAAATATATATATTTATTAAAATATGTAACTTGTTAAATGTAATATGACTTCTTAAAATAATATGGGCTAATAAAAATCATTATTATTTTTTTTCAGCATATAAATATTAAGCTAAAATTTAGTTTCCCACACAAACAAAAGAAACACTCAGTAAAACTTAAAAAATAAAATATATTCAAATTTTAGCAATTATTTTAAAAGAAAAAAAACAACACATTAATTAAAATATGTAACTTGCTAAATGTAATGACTTCTTAAATATAATGTAGGCTAATAAATAGCATTATTTTGCTTTTTTTTCAGTATATAAATATTAGGCTAAAATTTAGTTTCCCACAGAAACAAAGGCAAAATTCAATCAGTAGAACTTAAAAAATAAAATATATTAAAATTTTAGCAATTACTTAGAAAAAAAGCTATGTATTAATAATAATAAAAATAAAAAAGCAAATACATTAAAGGGAAAAAAAACAATATATTAATTAAAATATGTAACTTGCTATGTAATGTGACTTCTTAAATATAATAAGAGCTAATAAAAAGCCCTTTTTTTCAGTATATAAATATTAGGCTAAAATTTAATTTCCCACAGAAACAAAAAAAAAATTCTAAGTCAAGTTATTTTAATGAAAATCTCATGCCTCTGGCAATTAAGATTTAAAACTAACAGATTAATCAAAACATTTTTCATTTCCTTTATAGAAGATGCTTATGATAAAAGCATTATTATCTACCTTTGATTGTAAATCTGGTTACAATGCTTAATATGAAATACTGTAACTAGCCTTACGTTTCTACATTTTGGCATGCTTGTCCTAAAACACTTACAAAGTACCTCAGATTGTGTCAACTAGCAACCTTTTATAATGCTTTTTACAATGTTTGCAAACCTTTCAGACAAAGCCTTTAAAAAGCATCTAGTCATTTACATGTTAGGGTTATAAAAATGTTTTAAAAATCAAAAATTGTTATCTGGGTTGTGTTTCCTTGCACCCAGTTCTCCATGTTTTCATACTTTTGGGTGCAGGAAAACACAATGGCTGCCATTACATCTTTGTTTAAGTTTCACGTTCAGTTGCTCTGCGTCTTTGTTTGCCTTTCACTGTTCAGTGACGCTCAAACTGATAGTCCTGTGCATCAACGTCGAATTAACATGTGTTTTGTAGAGCTTGTGAGTGATTTTATATTAGCTGACAAGTGACATGGGACCTAAAGTTAATGTTCTGTCTTCAAAAAGGAAATATTTGACTCTGTTTGCCCCAAAAGCTGGAAATGGTGAAGAAGCTTGAAAATGGCGTCAGTAGGCACATCATTATGAAAGACTATGACATAGGGTCTACAATTTACAACATAAAAAAGACAATTTGAAATAATTTTTTAACAAATAGGAAAATTAATAAACTGAACAAAAATAATTAACAATAAAGCAGTTAATATAACATTTAATTATTAAAACGACAATTATTAAATTATATTTAATAATCAAATCAATAAATTATTATATTTAATAATCTAATCAATAAATTAATTATATTAGCAATCCAATCAATAAATTAATTATATTAACAGTTGAACTAAACAAATCATTAATAGTATTAAGCTAATAAAATTTAATTTAAATAAAAGTAATAGTAATTTAATAAAAGTTTAAAATTATCAGCATAGTTAATAATTAAATTTCAATAACTGAAAATATAAAATGAATAATCAGGTAAAGGATACATTTCAATTTATAGGCACTATAAAATATGACAAACTGAATCTGAATATATAACTACTAGGGGGCTCAGCCCCTTACTCGTTAACCCTTGCCAGCCCCCGTGAATTGCGAAGCAATTCACATTAAGACCACGACGCAGTCCCAGTTCGCTTCGCTCGCGCACTTTCTTATTTTTGCAGCAACTCTAGCCGGAATAAATACTACCATAAATCATTTTAACATATGAAATTGACATGTTTTTATGTAAAAAAAGTAATTGAAAACTTTGTTGAAAACACAATTAAAAATGCACATAAATAATTTAAATACTATGAAAAAAATGATCTTGGAAACACAATTAGTTTAAAACTCATTGCACCTTTTAATATTGTACAGCACGGCTTAAACTCATTTTAAAAAACACTACGTGATAGGAAGATAGTTTATATATATATCATCAATCATTGTTTAAATTTCGTTCGACATTTTACTGTTCTAATTAATTATAGATTTTTACAATATATATATATATTACTTCATCAAGATAGCAACAGATGGCAGCAGGTGCAATCTAGATAGTTAATATTTTTATTCTCTCTGATTTTCATGTGAGTGAAATTCGTAAATGAATTCTAAATAAGAGTTGAGAATTTACTGAAAACATGGAAATTAACGATATTACTCATAATTAAAATGAGGAATCATCTCAAACGCTTTGGATTGCGTACATGTTATTTTATTTTTAATAATTGCTAGTTTGAGTTTGACTGCCCTCACACTGGCCACCATATTGGAGGCACAGCTGATCTGATCTTACCCAACCTAGTCTGTTCATTGGTCTGAGTTCTGGAAACTATGGTTATTGCCAAACGCTAAGCTAGAAATTCAGCCTAATTTCCGCGCCATATAACAGAAATATATATATATAGATTTTATATATTGAATTTATTTTAAACAAAATTTTTAATTTATATTAATTATACTATTAATTTAATAGATTAATAATATATTAATTATATTATTACTTTAATAAAAAAATCTTATAGATTAAACTTATTAACGGTTTTAATAATTAATGAATAGCGATTGTTTATCAATTAACTAACTGTTAAATTGTTTTTATTAAAAAATTCTAATTTTTTTCTTCTCACCCCCCCCCCCCCCCGCTTATAAAAAAAAGTAGAAAATCAGTCAAAAATAAAGTTTAAGTTATTATTAATTAAAATAATAATATATAATGCAATTACAAATACATTAAAATAATTTTTAATAGTGTTAGGTGAAATTATTGTTCAGATATATAATATATACATATATATATTCTTTTATGCACAGTTATAGTTCAAAATTCAGAAAGAACCAGATATTATTAATTAATTATATTTAAAGAGCAAGAAAAATATTATTAACTAATAAATAAATAAACATATATATATATATATATATATATATATATATAAAAAACTTATTGCAAAAATTAACCATTGAAACAGAAATTATATATATATATATATATATATACGATACAAGATAGATAGATATTCCTTGAACATATATCTTATACGTTGGTGCCTCTCCTTTAATATATATCTTATTTATAAGTATAAATGTAATTTTTAGATATACTTTTTAAGAATATTTATTAATTAAATATATATTTTTTTCTTTTTTAATGATAAAAAATATACAAGTAACAATATAAAACTCACAAAGCAAAATATATTCTAAAAATATAAATTTATTCGGGTGCACAATAAAAAGTTACACAATATAAAACAATACATGAAATTAATTACATTGACATCACTAATTTGTCAAACTCTGTATCTTCTTCTGAAGCATATATTTTTTTCGATTCTTTTAAATTGTCCTTTTGTATAAACATCATCGAAAAATACTTGCTTACAAAATACATAATTGAAATCAATATTTAAGTTTTTCTGAACAATGTCTTTAGCTATGCCATTCCTGTTTATTTGAATTACTGTGTGGTCAAAATATATTCATCAAATTTGCCAGTCATACTTTTAGAAATACTATCATGCATAAAATCTGCTTGAAAATGATCTCTGCATCCAAAACAGTTTATAAGTGCAGTAATTTTAATGGTAATAGAAACACATAAACACTTATCCAAAGATTCAATAAGTAAAAATGCATCACAATTGCATCATCAGGTTTATAGCCAGGTTTGGATTATTTATTTCTTTGGTAATGTGAAACAAAGTGTACATAATTAGGTTGCTTTTCATTCTTTCTGTCGGCCAGTTTCCCCAACTCTAGTCCTCTCAGCACAAATTGCACACTTGGGTTTTTATGTTGAAAAAGATCTTTCTAAAACAAACAGTTCTGTGCCATCTTTCATTTGCTTAAATATACACAAGTCTCTATCGATCACAAATATTTCATCGTATGATTTGTGGCTTAGTATATTGTTGACCGCACCGCAGAACGTAAGCCACTCTTTAGATGACAGCAATATTCCATCTTTCGTAGGGTGATAGAATCTGTCATCGTCACAAACATGTCTTCTGATATATAACGCGTGTTTGTCCACTGATAGTGGCCCATTAACTACCCAGAAGAGCGAAGATGGTGGATGATATCATTATCGGAATAGCTTCCGAATTATTATCGGAATAGTTTCCGAAGGAGTTGGATGATTTTTTGAGCAAGGAATAGCAGCTTGCTATGTTTAATGAGGGAAAGTAATAGAGTGCTTTTCTGTCATATGAAACAGAAATCATTGCATGGCTATTTTAATGAAGAGTCCAAATACGAATGTCAAAATTAAATGTGTGTATTGAAAATTTTCTAGTTTGGCACAATTTTTATATATAGACAACCACTAAGCAAAATTTATGTATAGCATTAGTTAGTAGCCATTATTACGAATCAATTGGTACCAATATACCAGTCACATTTTTATAGGATGGTTTGTGGTAAAATTAATAGAAATGATTACTTTTTTCTTTTCAGGACTGTACATGAGATAATACAAGAAACATCAGTATCTTTAAAGTTGACAGATTTATACTTAATTTCTGTAAGATTACTTTATCAATAAGTATTTATGCTATAATCCCAGAGTAAAAAAAAAAAAAAAATGTTTACCTAGACTTTATTTTAATAAATAAATGTGCCATTTTTGTCTCAATCAAATATGGTTAGCCTATTTATAAATATACAATACTTTTTCAGTTATCTTTGTAAGACACCTTTATACTAGGAATGCACTAAATAGCACTTTTGGTTGAATATCGAATATTCAAAACCAATACAATACCAATATTCAGTCACTTGAATATTCCTATATATTGGAATTCCAGGATTTTATGTAATTAAAAAGATGAATTTTAACCCTTTCAGGAGAAAATAATTATGTTTCTGAAATGTTCAATTCACACCAGAGTTTTCGAAAAAATTTGCTCGAAAGTTCTGGTACAAATCTTGATTAAAATAAAGCGATATAAAAAAATATCACACTGCCCTTCAAGGGATTAACAAAATTTAACATGATGTTTATTATAATTACTTACATTTTAATTAACAGTATCTTTTGATAAGTAAATTTTACCCTAAACAAAATCCATTCATTAACCCCTTGAAGAGTGTTGTTTCATTTTTGAACCAGTTAATTTTAATTCCTAAATGTCACATTGGCACAAGAACTTTGGAATCCAAATTTTCCTTTTATTAAATACGGGAAGAAAATATTTTACTTATTTTCAGATAAATCTGTAAATTCTGGTGTCATTCAATCATTTCAGCATTTTACAAATAGATAGTACACTGAAGGGCCAGAAAAACGGATACAGGCATGCATATGCAAGTAACAGAGGCATGCAACCAATCAGCGTAACGCGATGCGGTCGGCAGCATCAATATAAGACAACATGTGTCTGCCAAAGCTATTAGATCGGTTACGGCTGACACAATGGCAGGTTATCGCGATTTAATTGTCTTTGAACACAACATCACAGCCGGTACCCGAGAGATGGGACATAGCATCTCTGAGGTAGTGATGCAATTTGAATTTTCGCACACGACCATTTAATGAGTGTACTGTGAATATCAGGTATCCGGTAAAACATCAAATCTCTGACAGGATTGTGGCCGGAAAAAGACCTTGAAAGAACGTGACTGTCGACAACTGGCGAGAACGTTAAACAAGATAGACGTGCAACACTACCTCAAGTTTCTGCGTATTTCAATGCTGGGGAATCAACACGTGTCAGTGTGCGAACTGTTCAACGGCCCATCGATGATGTGGGTTTTCGGAGAAGCATGCTCACTAGTGTATTGTTGTTGACTGCACGATGTAAAGCTTTAGCCTCGCCTGTGCCCACCAACAACTCCATTGAACTGTTCATGACTCGAAACTTCTTGCCTGGTCTGACGAGTCTCGTTTCCAATTGTATCGGGTGGATGGACGTGTACGAGTGTGAAGACAATCTCATGAATCCATGCATCTTACATGTCCATAAGGTACTGGTCAAGCTTGTGGAGCCTCTATGATCATATGGGGATCATTTGACGTGATATGGTACCCCTGATACGTCTAGATACAACTCTAACAGGTGACAGATATGTAATCCTGTCCGATCACCTACACTCATTCATGTCCATTGTTCATTTTGGCGGGCTTAGACAGTTCCAGAAGGAAAATGCGGCACCTTACACGCCAAGAGTTGCTACCGAATGTCTTCAGGGCACTCTTTTGACTTTAGACACTTCCATTGGCCACTTAAATCCCAAAACAAGAACATTATTGACCATATGTAGGATGCCTTGCAACGTGCTGTTCAGAAGAGACCTCCAACACATGGACTGCCCTGCAAGATTCATGGTGTGAATTGTCTTCAGACATTAGTCGACTTCATGCCACGTCGTGCTGCGGCAATTCTGCATGCTCGTTGGGGCCCTACACGATATTAGACAGGTGTACCAATTTTTCTGACTCTTTAGTGCACTTTGCCCCACAATGGATTAAGAGATACAGTACAAAATCCAAAATCCAGAATCCTCCGGACTTCAGTGATTTCGGATTTCAGATTTTTCCGAATTTCGGATCATTTGCAGTTTGTTTGTCCAAACAAAAAAAAAAAAAAAAGAAAAAAAAAAAAAGAAAAAAACACTAAGATAACTTTACCCCTACCCCTCTTCCCCGTTAATTATTTATGAGGAACGCATTTCAATTTATCAGATTTGTTGTCAAGATGTCACTTCAGAAAAAACAACACAGAAGAATGGTGGAATTTTAGAAATTATTTTCTTAGTGCTCGCTTATGTCCTAAGAAATATTTTTTACCAATTTTCATTTTTCTAGGTTCAGTTGTTGTGACTATGCATTGATGATCTCTCATTTAGAACTTTCTTTCATCTCTATAGATTATCGTCATTACTGTAACTGTCATAAACAGAAATCTGGGCTAGATTTAGAATGAGATATATCTTCATATCTGACAACTCATTCAAGTACAATTATCTCAGAAACTAAATTAAAAGAAAAGAAAATGTCCACATTTCTTTAGGCTGGTTAAATAATAATTCCAGTTTCTTTCCACGCTCCAACAAGCTGCAGTTACATAACAAAAATTTTAAAACTTTAAATAAGTGTACACTGGATGAGGCTTCTTCTTTTACTTAACATATATAACAGCGGATAAAAGTTGTTTAACTAAACAACCAAACATCTAATTATTGGGAATAAATAAATTTTACTGTTCAGCTTCAGCATCAACATCGCGCAGCAACAATTACCGCGAAAAGATCTTTTTCAGCGCATGCTTATTGAACTAGAATTGAGAATGATTTACTGGTTACGGTGGGCTTCTAAACGTAGGGGAAGGTGGCCTAAAATGATCCTAATGGGCAAAACAATCCACATATGTTTTCTGCCAGACAGGTCACGCTATTTACAGGGTAACACACAAACTAGATGTGATAAGTGAAGAAGATATTTATTTAGATTACAGTCTTTCATGTACAGAAATATGACTTGGTTTACTTAATGGAGTATGTTTTTAGACATGAATTACACGTATGTATTGTCATATTTACTTTTATATCGTTTATTTTGCCGATAAAAAACAATTTATAATTATTTTTAATTGAAGGATCATTTTGCCCTTTGGCGAGGGTAAAAGGATCCTTTGGACACTTAAAAAAAAATCTATTTTTTTTCTTGCTCAATTTGGGTTTAAAATTTGTTTATAATGCAAAATATAGTGCAAAACATACATACTAGCAAAGGGCCAAAATTTTGTTTAAGTAGTTATGTTATTTTACACAAGTTTTTCCCTTACGGAGATCTTTTTAGATCACTTTCCCCTAAATATAAACCTAAGTTCCATAATCAGATTTTTTAAAATCATGGTTATGAACTCATGGTAGAAAAAAAAAATACATAGGTATTGAAAGTAAAGTGATATCTCAGCTGACGAATGCTTTTTCTAATGATCATTACTTTCCCCGATTTTCTGACTTGGCTAACGATAACGAACATGGATTTGGTTTACGAACGTTGTGTTGGATCGCGACCTACGTTATACACGGCTGGGGGATGACGTTTAAAACGTCACATGGAGTGGATCATTTTTACAGAGTGATTGGTTCAAAGCGACGAGCCCCTCGTTTTGCATCAATCTCCGTGTAAAAATGATCCACTCCATGCGACGTTTTAAACGTCATGCACCGGCCGTGTATAACGTAGGTTGTGGTTGGATATGTGCACTAACATAACTCAGTCCCATTCCATTTCAATTGGACGAGAAGTCGTGTTTCGGCTAATGACCAGTCCAGCCAACAAACATAATTCCGAAGCGAATTGTGCTCCTTAGCCAGTGTATCACTGTATTGTATAATAAATTTCCTTACACAATATGTTCAGAAAGTAAATATCATGGAAAAATTTCCTAACAGTGTACAAACGTTTATGAAAATTTAATGTAGTCTTGTATTACTTACGATTTTGAACACCTTTCTGTTACAGTCAGAAATCGTTCGTAGAAGAACAACTAATCAGAAGAAATAGGGGTCCGAGGCTTATAAAAAAGTTTCTGAACAAAAACTTTGCTTTGAAACCCGAAAATTTCGAAAAAGCTATTTCTGTTACATTCGGGAACTTATTTTTTTTTGTTTGTTTAACATACGAATAGACAACGTGACAAGAGCACAAATAAAATTTATATAGGTTAGAAAAGCGGACAGCTGTTTCGGAGCTTCTAAAACTCCATCATCAGTGCAATGCTTAAAACTATTAAAAGCAAATGCGTGAAAACGCGATAGTGGGAGCAAGTAATTCAGCTCGCGATGAAGGGTGAAATGACGGAAAGTGAGAAAACAGAGGAGTCGACAATTCCTGATATGGATGACGTAAACGATGTTTTCTCATTTTCCGCCATTTCATCCTTGACCGCGAGCTGCATTACTTGCTCCCTCTATCACGTTTTCACGCATTTGCTTTTAGTAATTTTAAGCATTGAACTGATGATGGAGTTTTAAAAACTCCAAAACTGCTGTCTGCTTTTTTAACATCCATAATTTTATTTCTGTTTTTGTCACGTTGTCTATCCCCACCTTAATATATCGATACAAAGTACAATCCCCTCATTTTACCTTCGATTTATTTCTTTTCCCGAAGATTTCTGAGGCTAAAGAAAATGTTTCTAAAATCGTAGTTGACTACGAGGTGACACTGAAGTTTCATTAATAATATTCATGCAATATTTTGCACTGCAGTGAAGATTTTTCAAACTTAAAATTTCTGGGTTTTAGCTAACCCAATTCTTAAATTTTTTTATTGATAATTTTGTTGATGTATTTCTTTCTGTGCTAAAGGTCTTGATTGTCTTTCAGTAAATATTTCGGTACTTTTCCATTATACAAACACCATGTCAAAATGTATGCTAATGCACCAGTACACACCCTGACTGTGAAAAGGAATTTTATTGTAAACCAAACATTGTGTGTACCAAATATTGTGATTTGCTATTTATGGAACGTGAATCACTTTTGTTATTGTTATTATTTAACCACAACCTTGCAAAACATTTTAATTTGCTATTTTTCGGATCAAAAATATTTTCTTATTAAGTTATAACTTACTTTTACTACTGACGCTGAGATGAATTTTACCATTTGGCAATTAGCAGATGATGAGAAGGCTGCGATAAAATTGCTTCAGGACTTTGTAATTCTGTATAAAAAAGGTTTTGTTAAATAATACTATGAAATGAAATTATGGATGAGATCTGGATTTCATCCGCAATGGAAATGTAGCTTACGATTATGCTGAAAAAGATTAAAAATACGAAAGATTAATTAGTACTTTGAGATTTATATATTTAGGGTGCCAATAGTTGACATCGATTGAATTTTGTGAGCTGCAACTCGAAATGAACCACAAAACGCAGTGGACTTGAATAGCTATTCGAGAGAAGTTTGTGCCAATGCTTTGTGTTCACGACCAAATAGAAAAATCGGTAGACATAATAAAATTATAGAAGTACATGAAAGTCTATTTATTAGAAGAAAAAGCAATGTAGGACATGTTCTTTCTCCTCAATTGCTATTAGGTGATTTATGTTGTGAAACACAGGGATGTTTTCACTTTTGTATCAATATATATATATATTTTCCAAGCATTTCGATTTACGTGAATTTTATTTTACGCCAACTATGACGCTTGGCGACAATGGCGTTTGTATAACGAAAAAGTACCAAAATTTCAATTAACTTTCCTTTTTCATATGTTTCTCTTTATTATTAACTAGCGGCTTTGCACGGGTAGACAATGTAATTTTTTTAGTAGATTTGTTTTCCTGAATTTCGCGCTCCTACCAAAAACTGTTGCTAAGATATGGCGAAATGACCTAAAACTTTCGAATCCCCCTTTAACCACCTTCGGGGGTGGGGGGGATTTCGAAATTTACTGAAATACGTGTTTAATTATTTGTTTAGTAGATTTGTTTTCCTGAATTTCGGGCACCTAATATGGCCCCACCAGTGGCTGAGAGGTTGTGCTCTCGAAGCTGGTAGACGGGAGGTGCTGGGTTCGATCCCAATCGCGCCCGTCGGCCTAATCGCTCGGAGTTTTCGTGGTTTTCTTTCGAGCCGTGGATTTTCTCCATGCGTAAATACGGATTAGGTTCCCTTAGAAAGACCCCCACGAAGGGCACTCCCCCCGGGCCTATATCCGTAGTGTCGATAATTGGCCGTCAATAATCAACCCAACTCAACTCGCGCACCTAATAAAACAGCTGCTGAGATATGGCGAAATGTACTAAAATTTTCGAAACCACTCCTTTTAAAACCCTTCGGGGGAATTTGTAAAATCACTAAAATGCTTGTTTATCCATTTTTTAGTAGATGTGTTTTCCCGAATTTCTACCTAAATCTGCTGTTGAGATATGGCGGAGGGATTTCCAAAATCGACAAAATACGTGTTTAACCAATTTTTTAGTAGATTTGTTTTAATTAATTTCGCCCTCCTACATAAAAGCTGAGACATGGCGAAATGACCTAAAAAATTCGCCCCCCCCCTTTAACCACCTTCTGGGGGAGTTTCCAAAATTTCTGAAATACGTGTTTTGTTCATTTTTTAGTAGATTTGTTTTCCTGATTTTCGCGCTCCTAACTAAAACTGCTGCTGAGATATGACGAAATGATCTAAAACATTCGACAGCCTTTTAAACCCCTTTGGGGGAAAATTTCTAAACTCGCTGAAATACGTGTTTAAACAATTTTTTAGTAGATTTGTTTTCCTTAATATCATGCTCATATATAAAACTGCTGCTGAGATATGGCGAAATGACCTAAAGATCGACCACCCCCCTTTAACCCCCTTCTGGTGGGGGGGGGGAATTTCTAAAATCGCTGAAATAAGTATTTAATCATTTTTTTAGTAGATTTTTTTTCCTGATTTTCGCGCTCCTAACTATAACTGCTGCTGAGATATGGCGAAATGACTTAACACATTCGACCACCCCCCTTTAACACCCTTCGGGGGGAATTTCTAAAATCGCTGAAATAGTTGTTTAATCATTTTTTTAGTAGATTTGTTTTCCTGGTTTTCGCGCTCCTACCTATAACTGCTGCTGAGATATAGCGAAATGACCTAAAACATTCGAACCCCCCTTTAACCCCCTTCGGGGGAGAATTTTCAAAACTCCCTTCTTATTGCTTGCCTAGGCCATAACAGCAATCTACAGTCCAAATTTCGTGACCCTGACTTTAGTAGTTTCGGCTGGGCGTTGATGAGTCAGTCAGTCAGTCACCGTTTCCTCTTTATATAATAGTATAGATTTAGGGACTTAAATGCGCATGCGTTCATCTATATACGCTAATTGTATATGAATCTTTTTTCATGTTTATATATATATGTATGATAATTATATGTAACGCAACAATGTAGCATGATGCAACAATATAATGATGGCACAACAATATTACAACAAAGCTTCAATCATGCATTGTTTTTAGATTGTGAATTTATGAGTAACAATAGTAAACAAACACAGCATTAGTTTTCAACAATAGTGCAAAACAAATAATTCACGAATGAAAATAACTGCATTGTTACACTGTTTTGAAAAGTTTATTCCTGTACAATTAGTGAATCTTAGACGTGCGAAAAGATATTTATCTGTATTATTTTGTGAAAATCGTTATATTCTAAATATTTTCATTGCCCGAAAGGCTTTATCATTTCAATAATTGTTTTGTTTAAAAAAAAAAAAAAAAATTATAATTTTACTTTGTAAAAAAATGTCTCGTCAAAGTATTAAAGACGCAGCCATTGATTTCTTAGAACAGAAAAATTATAAATATTTAAAACCACTTGGTGAAGGTGGGTTTGCTTCGGTTATTGCCGTACTCTCTCCCCAAAATGAAATTGTTGCAGTCAAGATTGTAGAAAAGAAAAATGTCTCGATAGTTGAAGATCAAATATGGCCATGGTTAAGTCACAGAAATATTCTTCCTGTTTTAGATGTGTTAAATATGGATAAACCAGATATTAAGATGTGTATTATGCCTATGCTGAAAAAAGCACTTGACGAAACTGTTCACAACGATGAGTTTAGAAGTGACCTAAATGGATTGATCAAATTAAAATTGTGGATGCATGACATATTGCTGGCATTGATTTCTGTGCCCTCATCTGGCCTGTGCCATGGTGATTTGAAGACTGATAATGTCTTGATAGATGATGAAGACAGGGCCGTGCTTTGCGATTTTTCTGGCCTAAACCATACAGAAAAGTCACTGAAAAATGTATGTTCTCCATTGATATATCGGCCTCCGGAATGCTTCAGTTCTATAACATCTGACAGTGTACAAGGAGTGCCATACGATATGTACACGTTTGGATTGATGGCCCTAAATATGTTAACAGGTCATTGGCCACAAATGGAATTAATGAAGAATTGTGATGGAAATCGGGCTTGGTCGACGCACGTCTGGCCAATTTTGCAGAAAACTTTGCAAAAGCAAAATTTCGAATATTTGATGAGAAGATCCTTACCTTACTCTGGCATATCAGAAAGAGATATACAACAAGCCTTAGCTTTTATTGAACAGATGTTGAAAATAAGGCCGGAAGAGCGGCCCTCTGCAAGTGAGGTCCTGAAACATCCGTTTCTGAAAATGGGAGGAAATCCTTTTAGATCAGAAAATAATTTATTGTTAAAAAGAGTTAATCTAAATACAAATCCATTCCGAAAATTTGACGAGCTGTATGACAGTTGTAAACAAAAGGATAATGTTCAGGAGTTGAGAATTGCCAAGCCAAGAGTTGGTAAAGAGATGTTTAAGTGTGATGCGGGTACCCAGATGGCTACAAACAGATACTTGCAGACAGCAGTAGAAACAGCTGTGGAATCAAGACTTGGTGATATCAAGCTTATGTCTGAAGCAAAATCTCCAAAAGCTTCAAGTCGCTACTCATTGTCATCGATAGAGCAGTCCGTTAATCCCGACCGCACAGACAAGTACCTTCCATTGATATGTCCTTTCGAAACTGAATCATCTGAAAGAATGACAAAGAAAAAAAGTCCAACTGTAAAGAAAAATATCAAGCAGAAAGTGACCGATTGGTTTAGAAAGAAGTTCAAAAAATATAAAAAATAATATTATGAAAAAATTCGAAAGATCGTCTGTGATTGCTCTTTGATTGTAATTTTTAATACCACTGCAAATATTTCTTTGTTATATATCAATGCCTATAAAAATATTGAGAAAAATATAATTTTTATATGAATGCATGATTCTTTAATTATATTTCTGATTGTGAAGATTTTAAGAGAAATATCACGTTTGCTATGATTGCAACATTAATTAATTATGATGATGATTATGAATAATTTAAGAAAAAAATATATAGTTTTGTGATTTGATCTTTTCTTTAAATATGATTAGTTGAGGACTTTTACAGCAAATTTTTACTTATCTGATTGTTTATCTTCAATGACTTTTTATCTATTGTTTAAATATAAAAATGTGATTTTCTTATATATATATATATATTTAGTGTCTAGTATTTAAGGTATGTTTTTATATAGTATTTTATCTAGTATTTTATGTATTTATTGATATAATATTTGATGTATGTATTGATGCGATATTTGATGTATGTATTGATGTAGTATTTGATGTATGTATTCTTTAATGTATGTATTGTTTACAAAAGAAATGAATTCTCATCGGCTCAGTTACCGGAATAAAGAAATTTTAACAAGTGTTTTTTCCCCCTTGATTTCTTGTCTAGTTAAAGTTACATATATCCCTAACTGGAACTTTTCCGTTATACAAACATGGAAAATGGACAAACATGGAAATGGACCAATGAAAATCTGCGTAGATCTTCTAGGCTTTTTTTCTTTTCTTCTCTTCTAGAAAATAGGGATTGCTAGGCAATACCAATCGGTATCGCGAATCGATTACGCAGGGGGTTGGAGAGCGTATCGAGCAGGGGGGGGGGGGAGGATTCCCCCACTAGTATTTAATAAAATAGTGAGTAAAAGTCTTCGATTTTCAAACGTTATATTTTTCAAATGTTCACTTTATATCAACAATGTTTTTCTTTTTTCAAATGTTTCGATTCACGTGCATTTCATTTTGCGCCAACTATTACGCTTGAAGACGGTGGTATTTGTATAACGGAAAAGTACCCAGTAATTATCTTCTTAAGATTTCATCTCACATTATAAAAAAATTGTAGAATTTTTTTCCTGATATGTGAAACGTTTACAAACATGTAATGTGTCTTCGGATTACCGACGATTCTTGCGGCATTTCTCTTCTCTTCTGAAACTATGAAGGAAGAAGTCAGCCAGGAACCCCAGAAAACGAATGGTTTCTGAAATTAAACGGAAATGTTTCTTTTACTGATATTTAAGGGCAGCAAAGGAGTTTTATTTCAGACAAGTTATCCTAAACATCTATAACCTATTCCTACTTGATACTTATGAATCCTGCTTCTAGAAATGGTTACTTTAGATTACTGAAGGTTTCCAAAATCGTGATTAACCCCTTGTCTACGGCAACGTACACTGAGTGCGTAGTTAAAAATTTGCAGTTTTCGTACGGTCTTTTAATTTGAACATCAGTATAGTATTAAAATAAGAATAGAAATATCAATAGATAATTTGATAATAGAAATTCTGCGATAACGCGAAGATTATCGTACCATTATACTAGTATTAAAACGTAAAAGCTGAACGAATCCTGTTACATGGGCTCAAACCCAAATGTAGTCGAGGGGTTCATTATGTGGTTACATTGAATTTTCGTAAACGTTTCTTTTATATCAGGTAAATGTTACACAATATTTAACTGTATAGTACACAACTGCAGTTTTTTTTTTTTTTTTGAGTAAAAAAAAAAAACTCTTTCACATTTCCATTGTGATTTGCCCTGTATAAATGAGCACAAAATATGATTTAGATACCAATCCAGTTAGCCGATTTGTCCGAAAATCTGTATTCTTTCGACAGTGGCTAATGTAATATACCTGCCGTTGGTGAAAGGTTTCCATTCTACTGCCTTACTCCTCAATTTATTTTGGCTAATTTCGTCACTGCGGGCAAGAAATCCTGCAAATCCAAAAAATGGGTTGATTTCATCATTATAAACGTTTTCTCAAGTTACCACTAGATAGCAGCACTAAACATAACTTTTTGAACTGCTGTTTGTGTCATTTGTCCTCTACTATAATATAAATTTTAAAATTACAACTTTGGTGTTTGTAGCCGTATATATATATATATATATATATACGGCTACAAACACCAAAGTTGTAATTTTAAAATATATATATATATATATTTATATTTCAATCTAGCACAGAAGAGAATCTGAAAATTTTATACTTCTAAAGATATATTTTGTTAGAAAAATTATGTAAAACCTGCGTTCGTGAACAAACTTTTAGTTTGATTCCCACCATTTTGCAGATTGCTTATGGTGCTGCCATCTCTCTTTGAATTCTGAAAGTAAACAATTTATTTATTCTTAAATTTAAGGAAGAAGAATCAATCCTTCTCAAGTCGCGTTGTTTTTCACCCGAAGCCACAAATCCTTTATTTTTTGAAAAAGGTCATCTTTAATGTTATAGATTATGTAGAAATACAGTTTCTTTTCTTTTCTATTGTGTGTTTAATACAGTGTGTTATTATTAAAAATAAATATTGGTGAAAATACTTTAAGACTTTCATGTGTGGTATTAACCTATTGGAATTTTTTTCTATTAAAAATACACCTATATAGAAAGATATAAAACATGTAGAATCATATGAGGCTAAAAGTCCCCAGAGGTTGAAAAAACAATCTCATAAAAGAATCGAAAAATATTTCTTATTACAAATTTTTAAAGAAGTATTTCTGTATAGGTCTGTATCTGTATTTTAAATAAAAAGTATACGCATAAAATCATAAGCAGTGTGTTGCTGCTCTAAATTTACAACTACTATTTCTGGGTAATAATCTTTTCTTATTTAATTTCAGAAATTCTGCGATCAAATGAGGCAAAGATTATAATTCGGAAACGGTGATAAGAACGTACGAAAATTGTATTATCTATCATGTAACTGCGTTGCAGCCAGGGTCGTAGCTAGAGGGGTGCCAGGGGGGGGGGGGGCTCAGCACCCACTGAAAACTTTTGAGCCCCCCCTGAGAAAGTTGCCAAAGCCACTAAATGAAATTCTGTTTCAAAAATCCAAATGAAACTCGGCTCAAAAATTGAACTTAATTTTGGGGGCTTTTTACAGTTTTGCATAAATACCAAATTGTAGTATTTGTTTAAAAACTGTAAATAAGTGCTTCAATAGGCGCGCATCCTATCTTCATATACTCAGAATTAGCAACCTTTTGCTGATGCAAACATTGACATTGACATGCAAACATTGCATTAGTTATATACTGAAATTTTTCATTTTGCAGCATTTTCCATTATTAGCATAAAACAAAGTTATTCTAATGAGTTATAGCCAGTTTAAATATAAGTGGTTTTAGCATTTGACTAAACACAAAAATAATTTTAAAATGCAAAATACATCCTTGATTTTTCTAATGTTTTTTATCATATAAAAACGTAACTTTAGAATCCTTAAAGACAGGGAATATTCAGAAAAAAAAATTAGAGGTTGCAACTCTTTTGAAACAGGTGAACTGTCAGCTTTTTATTTACTTGTTGACATCATCACTTATTATTTCACTAGTATAATTATACACTGAAAATTTTCATTCTGTAGCCAGTGATGAAGTAGTAAAAAACCAGAGGGCATACGCTTTAGGCAGAGGGTATACCCTAAAAAGTATATGCTATAGTGTTTTTGAGAAGAGAGTATACAGTATTCCTTAAAATAATCCAGAAGGTATATGGCGCATCCACCGTATATCTTTCATTACATCCCTGTCTGCAGCTTTTACTTTCCTTAGCATCAAATAAAGTTGTTATAAATTGTTCAATAAGAAATATAGTGTCTACAATATGAATATGCACTAATTTACTTTTCTATATAATACTTTGATCATATATATCTGTGTTTGTGCGTGCATGTGTCAGAGAGAAAGAAATAGTATGAGCCCCCCCCCCCCCCCCATACATTTTCTTGAGCACCCCCTATTGTTTACTTCTAGCTGCAGCCCTGGTTGCAGCGGGGGCGGCATTTCAAAATTTTCTTAGGGGGTAAGGACGCAAAATTTCTTTTGAACTTCTTGTCACCAGCTGAGAAGCAATAGGTAAAGTTTTATTCTGACATATATTGTTTAAATTAATCAAAGTATTAATTAAAGATAACGTTTCTCACTTTGTGAATGTTGCAACAGCAAAGCTTTAGCACACTCTAAAAACGACATTTTCAAAACTGAGCAAAAAATACTCCAATCTGAGTGTGTCGCATTGTCAAAATGACTTCGAATCAAAATGACTCAAGTTTGAAACGTGTATATACTGATTTCTGAAAACATGCACACACTCAAGAATAAAACATCATGTGCTCCTATTTGAGTATGTCCATGTTTCAAAAATGAATTTGAACTGATCCTAATCATTTTTGAGTATGCCATGTTTCAAAAATGAGTATGAACTGACCTCTATGTGCTCAGTTTTGAGTCTGTCCCTGTTTCAATATTCCGAGTATTTCTGGTATTTCAGAATTGAAAGCCCTGAGTCGTCCTATTTGAAACAAAAAGTTTCATAACAAAATGAAAACATCGAGTTTACTCAGATTTGAAAGTGTCATTTTTCTCAGTGCACATATTATTGATAATTATTAATTTATGTGCCTAAAGTATCTATATTATAAAACAAACATATGTCCGTAAGTAACGCTGACGTCATATTGACGAGGCCAAAATCTGGCCAATCAATTTCTCTTTTACTAGAATTTTTTCAACTTCTGAATATCACACAATTTTAATATTTACACCGTCGCATAGGGAAAAACAACAACAAAATAAAACATGTCACTTTAAATGCAATTTGTTTGAAAGCTGTATTTAAACTGTATACCAATTTATTGATTTTTTTATGGTTTTAAAAATAATTTTCAAGCATAACTTTATTTTAAATCTGTCTCTATCGCGCGGTAGCCCGATTACGAAAGATCAACCCGTTTGCATTTATATAAATAGTTCAGCATTTTTTTCCCGGCTAATATTCCATAACAAAGTTAAAACTTCATCAATAAAAATAAATAAATAAATAATTTAACGAATTTAAATAAAACACAAATGTAACAGACGTGTAATCGAACTACCACCGAAGTAATCAGAATCAAAAAGCCTGCAGTAAGTAGCTGGCGATATCTTCGGCTATTAACTCCTGACATGATGCGGTTAATACGAAAATATCGCTTTTAACACATTTCAAAACTTTATTTGAATATATAATCAATATTTTTCATATAAAAATGCTTTTTTTTTTGTGGGGATCTGAAAAATTATATTAAATGTAAAAGTCTGTTAGAGTTTTTAATGGAAAAAAAAAGAAACGAAAAAAAGTGGTTTTCACCTACGTTCTGTAACCCAGGAAGACCGAGTTGGATCCCCTAAGTTCATTTAATGTTAATATTTCTATTTTAATTAAATCTGACAGGATTTTTTTCTTAGTGTTTTCTTTTTGTACAATTTTTTTTTTTTTTTTTTTTTTTTTTTTTTTTAAGAAGTCTGATCTATGTTGATTCATACACTCTGAGATATCAAATAGTTGAGGGGGGGGGGACTGCTCCCCTAGCCACTACAAAATGGCGTCCCAGGCTTGTAGCAAACTGAAAATGATAAATGAAATGAAACGTTAAGATTAGAACACTCTACGTTTTTCTAAGCAGTATTTGCCATGTGGTAAGGCGCTATTTTTTAAGTGGCTATTTGCTCTCTTTGATGTTTTCAGCCTTCCTAGCTTGTCAGAGGTCAGCAGGGGACATCGCTGGCATGTTTATCACAGCCTCTTTCTTTTCGTTGATGACCACATAACCTTTGAAAAAGAAAGGACAGTCCAGTGATTTACGAGATTTTGTGGAGGATTTTTTAAAAAAGCATATAAACATATCTTTCACACAACAATATCCTTGAAGAGCGTTTATATTCGATACTCGACAAAATCTTGTAAATCCTTCTCCTGGCCTTTCTTTTCCAAAGGTTATGGAGTCTCAGCAAAACGGGAGTCTCAACAAAATAAAGAGGAGGAGATAAACATGTCAGTAATCTCAACCTCTATGACCTCTAGACAAGTTTCTGAAAACTGACTACATGAAAAAGAGCGTCTTACCACATGAAAAGTACCAATTAGCTAAAACGTAGCTTGTTTTAACCTTTAATCAGTGGAATATTCTCTATCACTACAAACAGAGAAAGTGTGAGAGTGACAAGATGGTAGAATAAATCTTCTGTTCATGTAACCTCAGCCTTTCTTGGAACAATTCCTGCCGGAGTGATTCCTTAGAACAGTTCCTGTTCAATTTGTAAATCGTTCGAGGAAAGTGTCACCAACATTACAAGATTCGAAACTATACACACACACACACACACACACACACACACATATATATATATATATATATATATATATATATATATATATATTTAAAAAAACTAATCTATGATGCATTACGACATGGTTTTCCAAAAAAATTCATATATTCTTTAATATATAATTAGTACTTATATGATCTATACAACCAAATTAACACATGCGTTAAAAAATGTATAAAAAAACATATAATTAAAAAAAATTAAAAAAAAATTAATTAATTAATTAATTAATTAATTATAATAGGATGGCTTTGGTGGGTAGATGTTGGATTGAGGAGGTGTGTGGCGGAGTTGTATGGAAAAACGCATGGTTAATTTATTTTACAAAAAAAAAAAAAAAAAAAAAAAAAAGAGGGCATTTTGATTTACACATACGCTTACTAATACACTTTTTGTAATGGACTTTGATGTAGTACTTTTATATGTGAATTACCGTAGTTATATTTAAATCTTCATTAATTAATTTAAATGAATTATTCACTACTATTAAGAATGTTTATTGATTTATTGTATTTACTTTTATGCCCATGGGGGACAATATCATATTCTAATATAATGTAGTACTTTATTAAACACTAATATAATATATATTAATTCAAATTAATTTTATTCCCTAACAACTTATATCATGTGAATTTAAATTTTAATTAAAACATAATTTGTTACTATTAATTTCAATATTTAATTAATATTATTTTTAAATCCATAGTATCTTAATTCACATAATTTAGTATTTTAATTTGCCCACGGTGGGCAATATCATATTTTAATATCATATTCTAATATCATATTCTAATATAATGTAATACTTTATTAAATGCTAAAATTACATGTATTAATTTAAATTAATGTTATTCCCTATCCTATTGTATCATATGTTTAATATTAAACTTATCTCCATAGCATCTTTATTCACTTTTAGTATTTTAATTAATCATTACTACATCCAATTTTACTTTAATGTAATTGGATTTATTATTCATTTTATATTTAATTTCATATATATTTATTATTAAATATTATTTATTTTATTTTTATTTCATTTATTTTATTTTTATTTCATTTATATTTATTAAATAATTACGACCACTTAAGATAGAATGAATTCATTTTTAATATTGATTTTTCCATTGTATTTCACTACATATTCTTCTCATAGATGGCAGCACCATGGCTTGTTGCTTTAAAATATTCAATATTTCCATGTAGTTTATTTTCAAATCATAGATGGCAGCACCATGGTTCGTGATGCTTTTAAAAAATTCCATATATCCATGTAATTCATTTTCTAAATTGGCAACAGGGTTTGTAATCTTCTAAAACTGTTTTTGGCAACATTTAGTAAATTATTTTTTGCAATTCATTGCCTTTATTTGTCTTCATGTATCTGGTAAGTGTTGGTAGTAGGAATCCATCTTCATCGTGTAGATTATGGCATTTGTCGATCTATTATCCAGTTCTTCTCTTATAATTCTGGGTAAGGTTTCTCTCTTTTTAAGTATTGTATTTGTTTTATGAATTTTCAGTCTTTTTTTAATTAGATGGTTATGGTCATAGAGTGGTCGTCCCAAATTCATATTCTTTAGCAATTTTAATGCTAATATGAAGATGAAACCACTCATTTTATTTGTGGAATTTATGCATTTGGGACTTAATAAATTAGTAATCAATAATAAATTCCACAAATTTAATTCATTCTATTTTATTCAATTTTTAATTTAATTTCTACTTCTTTTATATTAGTATCTAATATCTATATTCATTGTGCTGGGGTTACAATTTCGTTGTCAATAAATTATTACTTCCATCATAATTTCAAGTTTCAGTTGGTGTTATCGTAATGTTTCATTAATGGTTATATATATATATATATATATATATATATATATATTGGTAAAATTTTGGCATACAATGTAATCTATTCATTGAAATGCAATTCGTGTAATATGGAATATATTGGGCAGTCTTGTCAAAAATTACATAAACGGCTAAATTTACATCGTTCTGATATTGATAAAGTTAAAAAATCTAAATTTCAAACTACTCATAATATTGAATATACTCATTTCAAAAATCATAATTTTAAAAATATTACTATTAAAATACTTAAAATACAAAAAAAAAATTACTGAACGACTTTTTCTAGAATCTAAATATATAAGACATTTTAATACTACCTATCCTTATGGATTAAATCAATTAGTATCCAAAAAATCACATCCTGTGTTTTCAGATTTAACTAAATATGAAAATTATAAAAATCTTTATTCAGGATTAAATTTTTCAAACATAAAAAAAAAACTTCAAGATCTGGTAGAGGTAAACATAATAACAAAAAATACACTGATAATATTGTGATACAAGAGCTTGATGATCTTGAGGCACAATTTTGTAATGATTATTGTTGGATTGTTATAATAAAACATATTTTTAGTATTAAAAAGAAATATTTAAACCAATATTTCAATGTATTTAAAAAGAATCAATATTCTCCACATTTTTGTGATATCTTTTATGATATTCTTCATTATAGAGCAAACCTATTAAATACAAGTCTTTCTAATAAACCTAAATATAAAACTAATAATACTCAACTAATTATAAATTTTTCCAATCATGTATTTAATAATATCAATTTACACAATATCATAAACAACACTACTAATAATTTTCCAATAAAAATTTTTACCATTCACAAGACATATAAATATAATCGCACACTTGGACGTAAAATTTTTAATTACAATTCTTTTGCAAAACGAATGGTCTCTTCAAATAATTACCCTTGTTATTGTAATGACCCAAAATTTCAAAAGTATATAAATACAACACATGGTCATATTATTACTGGTGATCTTAATATTGTAGAACAACCTATTTTACAAAACTTAATGCATAATGAAACAAAATTTCGCCTTCCATATAGGTGTAATATCAAATCCATAATATTGCAGTTTATTCAAGATATTGATTTATTTATATATAAAATTGCTATTGATTACAATAAACCTATCGAGTATTTTAGTGAATGGAGATTTTCTGTAATAGATAAATTTAAAAATGAAATTATAAAAAATTATCAACATATTACACATACAGCTTTCAAAAATATAAATAAACATATATCAGAATTACAAAACAAATTTATAATTACTTATGTAGATAAATCTCCAAATAATTATGCTATTATTTGTAAAGAGTACTATAAAGTGTTAATTCACAATGCAATTAACACAAGTAATATTTTTAATAAAACTAAATTAAATATTGAAATTAATAATAGAAAATTATTAAATTATCACAAATTACTAAAAATCAAATGTAATAATTTAAATTATCCTTATCTTGTTATAATTCCAAAATTTCATAAAAATCCAATTAAATTTCGCACAGTTACCATCGGGTGTAATACATATAATAATAATGCAAGCAATTTACTACTTAATATTTTAAAGCAGATATATGATATAACGATAAAACATAATAACCAACATTGCCTAAAAAACAGTTTTCAGCTTATTAATAAAATAAATAATATCAATCCAGTAAAATTCATAAAAACATTGGATTTTAATGATTTATTTAATAACATTGATATAAAAGACTTACATAAAACAATGTGTATATTATTTAAAGAATTTAAGTCTCAATTAAAATTAAAAGATCATATTTCCGTAAATTTTTTTAAAACTTTACTAAATTTTACATTGCATAATAATTACATCATATATGACAATATTATTTATAAACAATGCCAGGGAATACCGCAGGGTGGGACCGCTTCTAGTATTCTCTCTGACCTTTACTTATATTATTATGAAAGAAATATTGTTCCGAACAATGAGTATGTATTTTATCGCTATATTGATGACATTATCATATTTTATTTCAATGATAAAAATTGCACATCACCACTCAATTTTTATCCTAATCAGCTTAACTTGAGCGAAAATGATTTGATTAATAGTAATATAAATTTTGTTGACTTAAAAATTAAAATTAATGATAATTATAAATTAATTTTTGATATTTATGATAAAAGATTTGATTTTCCATTTAAAGTAAATATTTTTACCAATTTTGCTTCATGTTTACATAAATCAGTTTATAAAAATATAATTATCAATTATCTTCATCGTATAAAATATCTATGCTCAGATATAAATAAAAACAAAAATATTAGATTTATTCGAGATCATGCAAAACTGTATGGTTATCCTATTTTTTTTATAAATTCAATTATCAACTCTTTTAAATAACATTTATTACATCATATAAATATAAACATGTTATGTAATAAATTATTGTTTTAGTGTGCGATAAAATATAGCAAATGATATAGCAAATTACAATTAAAACATAGATAAATACAATTAAAACATATAAGGACAATAATTAAGATGATTGAACATTATTTACACTTTATATAGTTAATGTGATTGTGCGTTTGCCGATGACCTTTATTTTAAGTGATACTAATGATCAGATTAAAAACATATATAAATACAATTAAAACATATACCATTAATATATTTAAGGACAATACTTAAGATGGTTGAACATTATTTACACTTTATATAGTTACTGTGATTGTGCGTTTAGTCGATCACTTTTATATTAAGTGATTCTAATGATCAGTTATAAAAGTCTATAAAATATGCATTGTATTAAAATAACTGTAAAATAACTTATACAAAAACACATAAAATTATACATGGATAACATTGTTGATAATAAAAAATCACAAACATAACTATATGCAATATATATATATATATATATACCATTGAAGCACAAGCTATGGTAATATTATGATTGCACTTGTTAATCTATTAGCTATGTGGTATTCTGTCTACACATTATCATTAATTATCTCTTTGGAGATTTAAGTAGTATGATACAAGTACTTGATATGTTTTTTGAAATTCATAGATATTATAATTATATATATATATATATATATATATATATATATATATATATATATATATATATATATATATATATATATATATATATATATATATATATGACATTTTAATACTACATATCCTTATGGATTAAATCAATTAGTATACAAAAAATCACATCCTGTATTTTCAGATTTAAGTAAATATGAAAATTATAAAAATCTTTATTCCGGATTAAATTTTTCAAACTTAAAAAAAACTTCAAGATCTGGTAGAGGTAAACATAATAACAAAAAATACACTGATGATATTGTGATTCAACAGGAGCTTGATAATCTTGAGGCACAATTTTGTAATGATTATTGTTGGCTTGCTATAAGAAAACATGTTTTTAGTATAAAAAAGAAATATATAAACCAATATTTCAAGGTATTTAAAAAGAATCAATATTCTCCACATTTTTGTGATATCTTTTATGATATTCTACATTATAGAGCAAACCTATTAAATACAAGTCTTTCTAATAAACCTAAATATAAAACTAATAATACACAATTAATTATAAATTTTTCCAATCATGTATTTAATAATATAAATTTACACAATATAATAAACAACATTAATAATAATTTTCCAATAAAAAATTTTACCATTCACAAGACATATAAATATAATCGCACACTTGGACGTAAAATTTTTAATTACAATTCTTTTGCAAAAAATTTGGTCTCTTCAAAGAATTACCCATGTTATTGTAATGACCCAAAATATCAAAAGTATATAAATACAACACATGGTCATATCATTACTGGTGATCTTAATATTGTAGAACAACCTATTTTACAAAACTTAATGCATAATGGCACAAAATTTCGTCTTCCATATAAGTGTAATATCAAATCCATAACATTGCAGTTTATTCAAGATATTGATTTGTTTATATATAAAATTGCTGTTGATTACAATAAACCAATCGAATATTTCAGTGAATGGAGATTTTCTGTAATTGATAAATTAAAAAATGAAATTATAAAAAATTATCATCATATTACACATGCAGCTTTTAAAAACATAAATAAACATATATCAGAATTACAAAACAAATTTATAATTACTTATGTAGATAAATCTCCAAATAATTATGCTATCATTTGTAAAGAATACTATAAAGTGTTAATTCACAATGCAATCAACACAAGTAATATTTTTAATAAAACTAAATTAAATATTGAAATAAATAACAGAAAATTATTAAATTATCACAAATTACTAAAAATCAAATGTAATAATTTTAATTATCCTTATCTTGTTATAATTCCAAAATTTCATAAAAATCCTATTAAATTTCGCACTGTTACCATCGGTTGTAACACATATAATAAAAATGCAAGCAATTTACTACTTAATATTTTAAAGCAGATATATGATATAACGTTAAAACATAATAACCAACATTGCCTAAAAAATAGTTTTCAACTCATTAATAAAATACATAATATCAATCCGGTAAAATTCATAAAAACATTGGATTTTAATGATTTATTTAATAACATTGATATAAAAGACTTACATAAAACAATGTGTATATTATTTAAAGAATTTAAATCTCAATTAAAATTAAAAGAACATATTTCAGTAATTTTTTTTAAAACTTTACTAAATTTTACATTGCATAATAATTACATTATATATGACAATATTATCTATAAACAATGCCAGGGAATTCCGCAGGGCGGAACCGCATCTAGTATTCTCTCTGACCTTTACTTATATTATTATGAAAGAAATATAAGTCCGAACAATGATTATGTATTTTATCGCTATATTGATGACATTATCATATTTTATTTCAATGAAAAAAATTGAACATCACCACTCAATTTTTATCCTACTCAGCTTAAATTAAGCGAAAATGATTTAATTAATAATAATATAAACTTTCTTGACTTAAAAATTAATATTACTAATAATTATAAATTAATTTTTGATATTTATGATAAGAGATTTGATTTCCCATTTAAAGTAAATATTTTTACCAATTTTGCTTCATGTTTACATAAATCTGTTTATAAAAATATAATTATCAATTATCTACATCGTATAAAATACTTATGCTCAGATATAAATAAAAACAAAAATATTAGATATATTCGAGATCAAGCAAAAATATATGGTTATCCAATTTTTATGATAAATTCAATCATCAACTCTTTTAAATAACATTTATTATATAATTTAAATATAAACATGGTATGTAATAAATTATTGTTTTAGTGTGCGATAACATATAACAAAAGATATAGAAAATAATAATTATAACATACATTATTACAATTATAACATATAGGAAATTTAATATTTAATATTTTTTTGAACATTATATACACTTTATATAGAAAATTACAATTATAACATACATAATTACAATTATAACATATTAGGAAATTTAATATTTGATTGAACATTATATACACTTTGTATAGTTGTGATTGTGCGTTGCCGATCACCTCTGTTTAAGGTGTTATTGATGTGCAGTTTTCATACATTTATAAATTAACTTATACAATAACAAATTAAATTATACATGGATAACAATGGTGATTATAACTCATAAACATATCTATTTGCAATATATATAAATATAAATATATATAGTTTTTATTTTTGTCTATGAATAATTAAATTTAACAAGTATTTTAATTACTGCATAGCATTAATTTGATTGAAAAACAGTAGTAATACTATTAATTATCAATTTTATAAATTTTGAGATATTTTGAATTGTTTATGATAATTATTATAATAATTATGATAATTTAATTAGATATTTAAATTAATCTATGAAATATAAAATATATTTACAATGTAGTATAAATTAAACATTAATTATTTAATAACAAGTCTAATATATATTTAAGTAGTAGTAAAAATAAAACATTAATTATTTAATAATATGTCTATAATATCAGTGGATTAACACAGCTGGCAGCAAAAACAATTTGAATTAAAATAATATCTCTTTTACATAATATATTCTTGTTAAGAATATCTGAAATGCTGTGCAAGTTGAATTAATTCTGTGTAGATTTATTCATATAGTAGTATTATATTTTATTTGAATTTAAAGTAAAACTACAAGTTAGTATTGTTTTTTAAAGTTTATTTATATAATTAAATCTAATGAAGCGAGTATGTAACTAATAAAGTGGATATCTAACTAAATATTAATTAGGAATTATTATAATACCAATAGATGGCGACACTTTAACTTTGAGGTAGTTGGTGATAATATTGATAATATTATATTTAATTTAACTATAGAGGGAGCTATTGATTGTATATTAATTTTACTTTCAGGAATTAAAATTGGATGGAGTAATATATATTCACGGATATAATTTTGTTATAAGTGTAATAAAACCAGAATTATTTTGTGTGTTTTTGAATCATTTTGTGTTTGGGTGTCATCGATGGGGTTGTGTTTTAAAAAAGTGTGCTCTCAACTTGTCTTTCAAATCATTTCTCTCAACTCGACTTAGTCAACATGTATGATGCATTGCCATGTGGATGTGAATATTATGCAGAAGTTGTGACATTTTAAGGATTCTGTATAATTATTGTGTGTAAAATATTTTATCTACACTTTACGCGTTCATATTTCCAATTTTATTATTTCAAAACTGTTATCTCGTGGTAATTTCGTGAGGTGTTAAATACAGTTTTTGGGATAATTGATGTGAGTGAAATATATTGTATATTCTTAATGGTTTTTTATTTCTTATTTAAATATTTCAAAATTTTAATATTTCCAATTGTTGTCTGGTAATAATTCAGTGTACCTGGATGATTCTACTGATCTTAGCATTATGCCAGTAGAATTATGAAACACTGAATTATTATTTAAAACACATGTGGGTGCATCCAGGCTGATGAGTACATGTGCATGTGTTTTTTCATATCCAATTCATATTTAATTCTCATGTGGTCCAATTTTCCATTGTATATGGTTCATATTTAATTTATTAATCCATTTGTATTTACTTAATTGCAACTCCAATTTGTAATTTTTTTTTCTCCCCCTTTCTCTCTATTTCTTTTTTCTTTTTTCAATATTCTTTAGGTATGAGTAAAATTTGGCCAATTACCATTGAAGCACAAGCTATGGTAATATTATGTTTGCACATGTTAATTATTAGCTATGTGGTATTCTGTATACACAATATCATTAATTATCTCTTTGGAGATTTAAGTAGAATGATTATAGAACTTGATATGTTTTTTGAAATTCATAGATATTATAATATATATATATATATATATATATATATATATATATATATATATATATACATACATATATATATATATATATATATATATATATATATATATATATATATATATATATATATATATATATATATATATATATATATATATATATATATATATATATATATATATATTTTAATATTTTATTTGAATGTTTAATTTTAATAAAGTCTTTTAAATACTGCATTGCATTAAAATGATTGAAACACATAAGTAATATAATTATTATTAATTAAAATTTTTTTACATAATATTTACTTATGGTAAGAATCTTTGAAATACTATGTAAGATAAATTTAATTCTGGTTAAATTTAATTCATATCATAGGATTTTGTTAATACGATGTTAATGTAAAACTACAATGATATTATTATTTTTTACTATTTATATATATTACTAGCTTACCCGCCCGGCGTTGCCCGTGCCAACAACCTTAAATGTACCTGTAATCACTGTTGAATATTTTTTTATTTTTAAACAAATCTAACGTTGGGGGCCCCACTACCTTAGACAGCAAACACTGGGCGTGCCATACACACTCCCATATATTACCGTAAGTCGAGTCGAAAGAGCCATAGCCCTTCATGATCCAGCCCATAGAACCAGATAGAAAGGCGCCCCTGGTGGTGAAAATTGATAAGCTCTATCTATGTAGAGTCGAATGAGCCATACCCCGTCGTGATCCAGCCCATAGAACCAGATATAGGAAAGCACCCCTGGTGGTGAAAATCCGAACTAAAATCAGTCAGCTCTATCGATGTCAAGTGGAAAGAGCCGTACCCCATTGTGATCCAGCCCATAGAAACAGAGATAGGAAAGCACCCCTTGGTGGTGAAATTCAGAACTAAAATAGGTAAGCTCTATTGATGTTGTGTCGAATGAGCCAAACCGTGTCGTGATGTGACCCACAGAATCCGAGTTAGCTGCAAAATCCTTTAGTTACACCTTCCACCACCAGGGGGCACAATATGCTCTATACGAACATAACTGAAATCATTAAGGTTATCGATGTCGAGTCGAATGAGGCATACCCCGTCATGATCCAGCCCATAGAACCAGAGATGCGAAAGCGCCCCTTGGTGGTGAAAATCCAAACTAAAATCAGTAAGCTGTATTGATGTCGAGTGGAAAGAGCCATACCCCGTCGTGATCCAGCCCATAGAAACAGAGATAGCAAAGCACCCCCTGGTGGTGAGAGGAAGTTGATGTAGAATAAATGCGATATTTAATAAAAAGTCGTTCCCCACCACCCCCTTTATCTCGCCATTTTCGCTAATTATTACAAATATACAAATGTTTCTTAATTACATCTAATGTCCCGATCCGATAATGGGGTTTCCCTATCTACCTATCCTAATCCGCTTTTCCCTATCATAATAGAAAAAAGCATATTTTATCAAAGAATCGCTGGCAAACGCGAATTTTGTCAAAGATTCGCGAGAAAAACACGAATTTCATCAAATAATCGCAGAAAAAACACGAATTTCGTTAAAGGATCACAAAAAAAAAAGCAAATTTCGTCAAATGATTGCAGGAAAAACTTGAATTTCATCAAAGGTTGGCAGAAAAAATACGAAATTCGTCAAAGGATTGTGGAAAAAATGCTGATTTAGTGAAAGGTTCACAGAAAAAACTTTCGTGAAAGGGTTGCGGAAAAAATGCAACTGTCTTTATTAAAAACAGCACACACACAAACCTCTATAGAAACAAACCTATTCTGTCTTCCTGCCTGAGGAAAGCACCGTAATTATAACACCTAGGCCTGATTTTTTAATTTCAATTTAGATTTTTTTTTAAATTAAAACATGCAAACATGCATACGGAATTTTGGATTCGAGGCTATTCTATGCTCTCCGCCAATCCACAGCAACAGAGCAGACAGCCAATGAGAGCAGGTGTGAATATGGGATGATCCAGGATCTAGCGACGGCAGTTCATGTTCACAGTTGAAAGCGGCTAGCCACAGTTTTATTTTAAAGAAAAGGTATATATTTTTGGCTAACTGAGGTTAACATAAGTTAGTTTCAATTGTATATTCATTCTTTATATGCTTAGTTGCCCCCATATATTATGTGTTTGGTAAGAATATATTTTGCACTTTACTGAATGTTTTCATAGCGCTAGACATATCAGCTCATGTTATTCTTAAATCAAACAAACTGTTTTCAATAACAAATCTTAATGAATCAAATTAATCTTACACATTACTATAAAATGTACAGTTCTACAATTTATCGCATATTACAACGTTCTTGGGAACTAAAAATGTAGTCCAAGAACAGTAGCAGAAAGAAAAATTGTAAATAACAATAAATAAATAATCATAAATTTCACATCATTGAATTAACAAACTCATATATAAGATACAACTTTAAACTGATATGCCTCATCAACTGTTGTCGAAATCAATACAATGTAAATAATTCTTAAACATTATGAGTTTGCTAAGAAATTAAAACATTCAGTGCAGTGTAGGATGTATTTTTTCCTCAAAACAATTTAATTTGTAAATATGAAGTAAAAAAAAAAAATCACCGTTTTCTCACATATTATGAGTTTTATCAGCAAGTTAAAACATCAAGTAAATATGAATGATTTGAGGAGCTGTTTCTATCAAAAATTTAATAACATCGCAAGAACCCTCAACAAAAAGAATTATAAAGAGTGCGATGACAACATAAATTTTGATACCACATTGCATATCCGTTCTTGGGCGATTCTTATAAAACTCAAAATTTGACACAAAATGGTGATTTTTTTACAACATGCTTACAAATTAAAATAGTTTATAATTATTTAAAAAAAAACATTGATTTTTTATTTTTAAAGACTTATTCTTTTTAATTATTTTGAAACAGCTCCGCAAACCATTAATATTTATTTATTGTTTTACTTTCTGATGAAACTCATTATGTGAGAAAACGGTGTTTTTTTTTTTTTTTTTTTTTTTTTTTTTACCTCATACTTACAATCCTCAAAACAATTTAATTTTTAAATATGAAGTGAAAAAAAAATCACCATTTTCTCACATATTATGAGTTTTATCAGCAAGTTAAACATTAAGTAAATATGAGAAGCTGTTTCTATCAAAAATTCAATCACATCGCCCAAAACCCCTCAACAAAAATAATTATAAAGAGTGTGATGACAACGTAAATTTTATAACACATTCCATGTCCGTTTTTGGGCGATTCTTATAAAACTCAAAATTTGTCACAAAATGGTGATTTTTTTACAACATGCTTACAAATTAAAATGGTTTATAATTATTTTTAAAAAAAACTCGGCCAGAAATAACATTGATTTTACATTTTTAAAGACTTATTCTTTATAATTATTTTGAAACAGCTCCGCAAATCATTCATATTTATTTATTGATTTACTTTCTGATGAAACTCATTATGTGAGAAAACTGTTTTTTTTTTTTTTTTTGCCTCATACTTACAATCCGCAAAACAATTTAATTTGTAAATATGAAGTAAAAAAAAAAAAAAAAAAAAAAAAAAAAAAATCACCGTTTTCTCACATATTATGAGTTTTATCAGCAAGTTAAACAATAAGTACATATGAATGATTTGCGGAGCTGTTTCTATTACTAATTCAATAACATCACACAAAAACCCTCAACAAAATAATTATAAAGAGTGCGATGACAACATAAATTTTATATCACATTGCATGTCCGTTCTTGGGCGATTCTTATAAAACACAAAATTTGTCACTAAATGGTGATTTTTTTACAGCATGCTTACAAATTAAAATGATTTATAATTATTTAAAAAAAAAAAAAAACTCGGCCAGAAATAACATTGATTTTACATTTTTAAAGACTTATTCTTTATAATTATTTTGAAACAGCTCCACAAATCATTCATATTTATTTATTGTTTTACTTTCTGATGAAACTCATTATGTGAGAAAACGGTGATTTTTTTTTTACCTCATACTTACAAATCCAATTGTTTTGATGAAAAAATACAATCTACACTTCACTGAATGTTTCCAATTCTTAAACAAAATCATAATATTTAAGAAATATTTACATTACATTGATTTCGACAACAGTTGGTGAGGCATATCAGTTTAAAGTTATATCTTATATATATGAGTTTGTTAATTTACAATCTTTCTGTTAAGAGTTTTTTACTACATTTTTAGTTCCCGAGAACGTTGTAACATGCGATAAATTGTAGAACTGTACATTTTATAGTAAAGTGTAAGATTAATTTAATTCATTAAGATTTGTTATTGAAAACAGTTTGTTTCATTTCAGAACATGAGCAGATATATGAACGCTATGAAACCATTCAGTAAAATGCAGGTTATATTCTTATCTAAAACATAATATATGGGGGCAACTAAACATAAAAAGAATGAATACAATAAAAACTAACCTACTTTAATCTCAATCAGTCAAAAATATATTCCTTTTCTTTAAAATAAATCTAAAAAATAAACAAAACAATGGAATATGTACCTAAACAACCGCGTAAGCCACGACCATAAACTGTCGTCGCTGGTCGCTAGATCCTGGATCATGCCATAATCACACCTGCTCTCATTGGCTGGCTGCTTCGTTGCCACGGATGGCGTTGCCGAAGCTATTCCATGCGGAGAGCTTCAAATAGCCTCGAACCCAAAATTCCATATACACGTTTTAATTAAAAAAAATCTAAATTAAAATTTAAAAATCCGGCGCCGAGGTATACTTTCCGGTGACAACATCTACACATGACAAAAATTTCAGAATCCTAGGTGCTATAATTACGGTGAAAATCGCGGGCAGGCAGACAGACACCTACTGCTTTATAGAGATAGAGATTAAATCTAATATAATAAATTTGTAAATCAAACTTAATTTTGAATAATTATTATTCCAATAGATGGCAGCACATTACTTGTCAAATAAATGTTAATAATATTTTTAATTTACCTATAGAGGGCGCTTATCGCTTGTGCATTTAAATTTTACTTTTAAAGATTAAAATTAAATGGAAAATTTGTATATTCACAAATATAAATTTGTTTTTGAGTTTTTATGATGTGCGCCATGTGGTCATATTGGTATAAATTAGACCTTGTGTTGTTTAAGGATTTTGGATAATTATTGTGAGTAAAATATTTTACTTATTCTTTACAAGTTTTTTATTTCCAATTTTATTATTTCCAACTGTTATCTGGTAAAAATATTTTGTCTATTCTTTACAAGTTTTTTATTTCCATTTTTATTATTTCCAATTGTCTTCTGGTAATAATTCAGTATACCTGGATGATTATACTGATCTTAGCATATATGCCAGTATAATTATGAAATACTGAATTATTTTTTAAAACACGTGTGGGTACATCCAGGTTGAAAATTATACCTACACGTGTTTTTTCATATCCAATTCTAATTTAAATCTCTTGTTATCCAATCTCCTTTTAAATATTCTTCAAATTTTCAGTATTTTTGGCCAATTACCATTGAAGCACAAGCTATGGTAAAATTATGATTGCACTTGTTAATTTATTAACTATGTGGTATTCTGTCTACACTTTATTATTAATTATCTCTTTGGAGATTTAATTAGAATGTTACAAGAACTTGATATGTTTTTTGAAATTCAAAGATATTATAATTATATATATAATGGTTAATTTATATTATTAATATAAAAAAAATGGGGGCATTTTGATTTACACAATTGTTTGATAATACACATTTTATAATGGACTGCGATGTGATATTTCTATATGTATATTAATTTAGTTAGATTTACTTATTCATTATTTAATTAATTTAAATGAATTTATATTCATTAATATTAAGAATGTATTTGATCTAATGATTTGGATTAATACCTATGGTGGACAATATCATATTTACTTTAAATATAATGTTTACTTTTATACAGTGTTAATATAATATGTTTTAATTTTATTAAGTTTTTATATTTTATTTAACTTTGTATGAAGGAACATTATTTGTGACTAATTCATTTCAATATTTAATCAATATTAATTTTAAATTATTTGTATCTTAATTCAAATATTTAGTATTTTATTTTAATTTAATTTAATTGATGTTGCATTTTTGGTACAATTATTTAATCGTTTTTGTCATTTAAAGGTACATATATTTTTATGTTGCTTTAATTATTAATTTTTCCATCTTACTACTTATTTATAACATAGAATTATTCATTTATACATCCATTACTTCTATGTAATTCAATATTCTATTTATTATTTAATTTAATTTATTTATTATTTAACTAATGGCTATCATTAAGATAGTAATTTGGTTTAATTATTAAACAATAATTTCCATCCATTACTTTCTATTCAGATTATATTCACTTTTACCAATAGATGGCAGCACTATTTTAAGTTGCTTTAATAATTAATTTTTCCATCCTAATACTTATTTATAACATAGAATTATTCATTAATACATCCATTACTTTAATATAATTCGATATTCTATTTATTAATTAATTTCTTTTATTTATTATTTAACTAATTGGTATCATTTAAGATAGTAATTTGGTTTAATTATTAAACATTTATTTCCATCCAATACTTTCGATTCAGATTATATTCACTTTTACCAATAGATGACAGCGCTAATGTTCCTGTTTACTTTACAATCCATAATATTCTAACATTATTTCTGGCATCATTGTAATGCAATTTATATTTCTAAAATTGGCAACATGTAATGATTTTTTTTTGCAATTCATTCCCTAGTCATGGTTGAGTTTCATGCTGGTTCTTGAGGTGCAAGGTATCTTTTTTAATCTTTATGGATTTTATACTTACTGACTCTATTAAATGTTTTCTCTGTAAATTATAAGTATGGCTTCTTTCCTTTTTAATATTGTATTTTATTTTTCATTTTATCACTGGTTTGCTTCATTGTTTACGAGATGTAGTCCCAAAATCATATTTTTTAGCAATGTATGGCTAATATGATGATGAAATATCTCATTTCATTTTATTTGTGGTATTTAGGCATTTGGGACTTGATAATTCTGTCTAAATTCCACAAATTTCATTTCATTTCATTCATTTAATTCCATTTATTCAATTTTTATTCAATTTTTATTTAATTTCTTATTCTTTTAATATGTTTTTGTTTCCATATTAAGTGTGTTGGGGAATCTTTCATAGTCAACTAATTATTTCATACTTAATTATTAATTCATTGTTTAAGTTGGTGTTATGATAGTGTTTCATTTATGGTTATATATATATATATATATATATATCATTGTTGTATGTCCCTTAAACAAATCTACAGTTTTTGAGAGATTTGCGTGAAACTTGGTATACGTTTAGAACATGAGTAAAATTACTCTCAACTTAAAATAATAATAATAAAAAAAATATATATCAGAGCACTCTTTGCCTCTTTTTTCAACCACCTGCCGTAGATTATCATTATACAAATTATTTTTAAAAAATTTTTTAAAGCAACTTTTTCTTTTTTGTTGTCAAATCCTAAAAAGCAGCTCAAGATTTAAAAAAAAAAAATGATAACACGTGTACTTTGTTATTGTTTTAATAAGCCCATAAATATTCAGACTCACTCGCTATATTTTATAGTATAAGAAATTGACATAATTCTGAGCAAGTAATGCGCACTTTTCATATAAATAATTAAAAAAAAACTATTAAGAGCGTTAAAATGACGTCGTACATGCATTTAAATGTATTTAAAGTTAAACCATCTATTAAAATAATATTAAATAAATATATATATATATATACAGGGTGTTCTAGAAAGGACTCCCCAACTTTGAAATGACATAATTTCGAAACAGTGAGAGATAGAAATGTGAAACAAGTTGAATGTTAAACAGATAGGTCTGGAATTTGTTATACACGAATTTGAAAAAAATAGTTCCAATATTAGATAATAGATAGCAGCACAAGCACATGGAACTTTAAATGGTACTCAGAAGTACAGAAATTTCCTTCGTGCGTCTGTTTCATTGCTGACACGTGTAAAAAAGTTGTATAGAATTAGAGAATAATTCGGAATTCAAGAATATCCTGCCGTATTCACCATATTCCCCGGATCTGAATCCATGTGACTTCTTTTTGTGGGGTTACTTGAAGGATGCTGTTTATTCTAAGAATTCCCAAACGTTGGAACAGCTTGAACAATTCATCTGTGAGGCATGTGCATCCATTTCAACAGAAGTATTGCAACAAGTGATTTCGAACTTTACCTTTAGGTTGCGTCATGTTGTTGCTGAAAAAGGTAACCATATCGAAACTATTGTAATGGAATTTTTATCTCAGTTCAAACAGCTCACTTTCAGGAACTATTTCAAAGACACAGCTTTGTGATTGCAGCGCCCTCTCGTGTCCAATATTAAAACTATTTTTTTAAATTGATGTATAAAAAATTCCAGACCTATCTGTCTAACATTCAACTCGTTTCACATTTCTATCTCTCGCTGTTTCGAAGTTATGTCATTTCAAAGTTGGGGAGTCCTTTCCAGAACACCCTGTATATATATATATATATATATATATATAGCATCATTAAATAAACCATTATAGGAACACCATTGGTTGCACAAAGCACACGAAGACGATAATCATCGACGTTTTCTCTCTGATACTTCTTTTCGTCCACTCCTTGTTTCATCCAATTCTGAGCCAGTCTCCACAAATTTCTTATGCCATTCACGAAGCACAAGAAATTCATCAAAATTGGCCCAGTATTGGATAAAACAAAGAGTGGACAAAAAATAGTATTTTAAAGAGGAAAACATCGACGATTATCGCCTTGACGTGCTTCGTATAACCAGTGGTGCACATACAGAGGTTTATTAATCGATGCAAAAAAACTTAAATATGTAGTCTTAATACTGTGCTGCTTTCCATACACGAAACTGTTCGTTTGTGTTCATAATAAAAGCTTGAAATTGTAAAGAGACATCCCTAATAGTGATTAAAAAAAATTTCTTTTTTCATAATTCATGAGCGAGATGATTAAAGAGTTTTTGACATGTTCTAACATATCATGATTTTATGTAATTAAGTAGGAACGGAACGTATTGTAATATAGCTTTGTTGGCTCATCCCCTCGTGGTCCAAATCGTGCAGATTCAAATGCAGTAAATGTCAGAAATTTATAAAATTTAAAGTAAAACATCTCTGTGAGTTTCGACTCCAAAATTATGGAATCTTTTGTTTGAAATGGCAGTGTATAAGATATTTTTAATGTTAAGTATAACTCATAATCCCTATACACATTTAGATTACGTTTTTAGGGTTCTGTACTTAAAACGTAAAAACGGAACCATTATATGATCACACGCGTGTCTGTCTGTCACAGCCGTTTTTCTCGAAAACTAATGGAACATGGAAATTTCAAACTTGACAGAGTTATGAAAGGTACTGACCCACATATTTATAGATTATTGCCCGTTCGCAAAAATTTTTAGGAAAAAATTAGGGGGGCTTAATTAAGATACTTAAACGATTTTTTTTTGTGTGTATATCGTGTGGGGTATTGTGCTCTCGTAACACCGAACTCAAAAACATTTTTTTTTAAATTTTAGGTATTATATATTTAGAGATATCTTCGAAAATGTATTGCAAAAATATCCACCCCCCTATTTCTGAATCTACTGAAACTAAAATTACGAAAAAATTAGGAGCAGTAGGAGTCTATTTAAACCTTGCAGAAGAACTATAGTGATTATCATAGGTAAATAGCTTTTGAAAAAATCGAATTTTTCCGTTACGCAGACATTTTACTTTGCGGGCGCCAGGCGAGAGAGTTTTGGGGCACTCGATGTGCCTATCGCCACGGAATTATCTAAGGATTGTTGCTAATGATTTTTGAAAAAAAAAAAAAATGAATTGTTGGTAATTAGCCGAGATATTAATTAAAAACCTATCTGGAATAACGCAGCATGAACCAAGGCGGCGTTGCAACTGTGCAACTGCTTTTCGAAGCGCGCTTGGCACAATGCCAAGTTTAAACTTTGTACAAGGTATTTGTTTCTTGTAAGGCAATCATAGTGATTAAATAGTGAACGTTTTTCATTCCAATTGAATTCAATTATTGAAGGCTATTACCGAAAATTATTTTCAAGTTTTTTACAAAGTCTTATTATTCTTTTAGTAACGATTTATTGTAGTACTGCCAGTTAGTAATTAATAAATTTATTGTACGGAACCCTTTGTATGCGAGTAAAACTAGCACTTGATCGATTATTTTTCTTTATGTTGGAAATAAATTTATTGACTCAAATGGCAACATCTAAACAAAATCTTTACGCACATGAAACAATTTTCTAACTGGAAGTATTTAAGTGTGACTCTATAATTTAAAAAATAGCTCTTGGATAACTATCGCAAAAGGTATATCCTGTATAAATGACAGGTTAGAGAATGCTTTTGGATGTTTATAACTAAAAATTAAAATAAATTGTCAAATTCACCTAACGCGTTGTGGAAGAGCGTTTTATACGAAGTTATGTCAGTGCGTCTTTCGTTGAAGCTGAAGTGAAATCAATATTATAAAACAGCCCTCATATTGCCGGTGGCCAAACCGGACCAAGAAATTTAGCTTTTAGTGCAACTTTATAAATTTCGTTTTTACTTCGCTTTTTAACTTCTAAACATCGCACAATTTCAATTTTTACGCTGTCAAATAAGAAAACAATGTTCTTTCAAATGCAATTTATTTCAAAATTATATCTCAATGATTTTTAAAATAATTTTCAAGCATGATTAAAAGATAATAATAATCTCTACTGCGTGCAGCCCGATTACGAAAGATTAAACCTGTTTATAGTTGAAACAATATAAGCAGTTCAGCATTTGTTCCCTGCTAATATTCCATAACGAATTTAAAACTTCATCAATAAATGAATAAAATAAAATAAACCACAAATTTAAAAGACATGTAATCGAACTACGCGTTTAAACCACTGCAATTATCAGAATAAAAAAGCCTGCAGTAAGTAGCGAACTCTTTGGCGATTTCTTCGGCTGTTACTGTTAACCTCTGGTATGCGCCTAATATGAAAGTATCGCTTTTAATACATTTCAAAACTTTATTTGAATACATAATTAATATTTTTCATACATAAATGGTTTTTTCTTTTTTTTTCTTTTTTTGGTTAGAGGGCAATCTAAAAATATATATTAACTGTAAAAAATCTATTAGAGTTATATATATATATATATATAAAAAAAAAAAAAAAAAAAAAAAAAAGAAGGTTTTTACCTATTTTCCGTAAACCGGAAAGCCCGGGTTGGATCCCCTAGCATTAATAAACAGCGAAAAATCATTTGTAATGCAGTCGTGATAGATCCCATGGAATAATTTTAAAACTGACCCTGACCTTGTAAATCACGATCGTTCTGTTGATTACAAGCTTTTATTACCTGATTGGGTGTTCGAAAAAAATTATGGGCTTCGAAACCGGAAAAACAAGAGTGTTTTGAACTTCCGTCTGGCAATATGTCTGATATCTGTTCACGCCCTTAAATGAAGATCTATTTTTTTTTTCCCTTTATCATATTTCTTTGAGGAAAGATGTTTTGAATCATATATACAATTGAAATGTAAGAGGATGGTGTATTCTGAAAATGAGAAAAACAAATGAATTAAATAAAAGAGAACGAAAAATCATGCGCCAAGCATAGATTATGAAACATTTTCCATCACATTCAGAATAATTATATCTATATTAATAAAAGAAAGTTTTGCTCTGTGTGTGTGTGTGTGTGTTTGTCTGCGATGGCTAGCAAAATCTAGCCCACCTAGAAGTCTGAAAATTTAGGTGTGGATAGTCCATGTGCACCTGAGTCTCAGAATTTTAATATTTTGATAATTACCCAAGATATTAATTAGATTCTCATTAACCATCGCTTCTAAAATGACATCTTTTAAATCAAAATGGCTAAAGAAAAGAACAGGCGTATTGGATTTGCAAGCGGAAATGAACGAATTCGAAATTATTTTACTAATTAGCGAATTTTAAGAAAACTAATTGAGATATCAATTTAAAAATTGCTGAGCATATGTAAAAAAAAAATTCTATATCCGACTATGTAATTTTTGAAAAATTCGGTCGGTAATTTTTCTTAATTTATGCAAAAAAAAAAAAAACTGCCAAAAATCTGCTGGCGCCAGTGAAAACAATCCGAGAAAGTTTCAGATAGGGACCTGCTTTCATTAAAAACTGAACTACAAAGAGATCTGTTTCTCTGGCCGATCCCTCCATTTAGTTTGCGAAAATGAAAGGAAATAATTGCCAATTTTTGCTAATGAACAAAAATTTAGGTAACTAATTAAGATATAGATTTGAAATTGAGGCCAGGAGGGGGTGTTCTCTGCCGGCTATTTTAGCGCAGTGTCTTCGTTATATTCTAATTATCAGAAAAATGTAATTATTTTTTTAATTATCGCGTTAATGTAGGTGACGGTGGTTTTCTTGAACAAATTATTCATTATATTTGCGGGTATGGGAAGGGAGGGGGTTAACGCATTTCTCTGAGATTGTAATTATTTCGGGCCCGGGCAACGCCGGGTGGGTTAGCTAGTATAATAATAAAAAAAATAGATGCACATATATCGTACAATTGCATAACCTCCTTTTTTTGAAGTCACCAGGCCATAAAACTGAGATTAAGATTTGTAAACGTGTTAATGATATGTGCTGACATTTCATGTATTTGGGATAATGTTAAAATCGGAATATTGAAGTTATTACACTTTTCAATTACATATTTCGTGTTCGTCTGGTATTAACAGCTGTTCCCCATTCCTAATGGACCATTCTATACCTATGCTGACATGACATGTTCTTTCAAGGTTGAAATTGAAGTCTGTTTCTTCGAATGGAATGTTTTAAATGCGATAGAAATTTATACAGTGGATTTATACGAAAAAAAATATTCTGTTATTGAGTGATACAGAAAAGGGAGGTGTGGGTGGGTAGGGGGATGGATCCCCGAAGCCTTACTACTATAAGTTTTCTGTAATTTTACAAAGTTATTCTTATAAAAATATAGCAAATTATAACACCTTGTAATATTATATAAATATAATATAAATAAAATAGCTGATATGAAGTATAATAGAAAAACCATTGCCCTGGCAAGATTATATTAAGAAGAAACCATCCGAATAAATTTCAATGAAAGTAAAAGTATTTTCCCCTGCAATCTCTATTATCCATCCATTATAAGATAAACCATAGAGATTGTAACACGTAAACGTAAAACTACAATATGGAACGATGCAGCATCATTTAACTTACCAAAATTGTGGCTCGAGTTACTCCATGGTTATAAATATAGAAATAAAAATCCAAGCAAAAAATAAAAAATAAAGCGCGTAATTTTAAAAAGTTCGTGAAAAATTAAATGATAGCTTTTCAAATAACTTCATAGACCGTGCCATTATAGAATATTCTTTTTGGGTTTTGATAATGGCTCAGATTGAGGGGAAACATGTCGACAGTCTAATAAAACTTATTTTGCTGTTTATATATTTTTTATTTTACGATTTATAGTAATTAA